>VZTX01020286.1:98853-248621 GCA_013400915.1 Pardalotus punctatus
TTTTTTTTTTTTAAAGTCTGATCTGCCTTATACTGAACATCAGCATTCACAGGGATTGCTGTAATCCTGAAAATTCAGACCAGCTTGCCTGGAGAGGTTTTAATCTAGTGAACTATCACTGTAATTCACTGCATGAGATACCCTGTTGTGTTCATGTGTGAAGAGAACCCTAGCTGTACTAGGGATACAGCTTGACTTGTAGACAGAAGGATTTCTTGCAAAGATCCCAGTAAGACTTGCCTAAGGTTGTGGACAAATATTAAATTATCATTGTGCGTTGTTTTGAGGAACTGTGATCAACCAGTGGAGCCCTACAATGTAAAAAGACTGAGGAGACAGCCAAGGGCAGTGTGCTCCCAAGGCTCATGGCAGGATGCAGGGAGGCACTGGTGGCAGCTGCTGCAAAACCAGCTGAACTTGGCTCCTGCCTCCTCGCTGAATAGGAGGACTTTGGTCTTTGTAAATATATCTCTTTAGTGGATCAGCAACTGGTTATTGTTACTGAATGAACCAACCAGTGCTCATCCCCAAGTGAATCTAAATGTCTTCCTGCATGTGCAAGACCAGCATGGGGTATATCCACACCTCCACCAAACACAGAGTATTAAACAGTAGAACTATGAACAAAAAGAGCTTTGGATACCAATGAGCTTGAGCTGACTTCACACTCCATGTATTCCATCCTGGCCACTGGGGACACTCAGCGTCACAGCAACGAGAAATAATACAGACTGGCAACAGGAACCACATTCACATTGTGATTCAACTATATATAGAAATTGCTGTATTCTGTAAAGGGTAATTTGTCCTGGCATTGTGATTTACATGTATTGTATTGCTCTACTAATTCAAAATCCCATGTAACATCATACAACTGGGTTCCAACAGGAGTATTCTCTTATACTTGACATAAAATATCCATTGTTTTACTCATACCAGATCAGCTTTGAAGATCTAGAAGACTACAATCCAGCAAGGAGAAATAGACAATAACAAACTGTGTCTAAAGGATTATTCTTAATACAGCAAATAAGATACAAGCTGTGCATTACTATGTGTTTCCCAGCACTGTGAACTAACAAAACCTTTACTAATCAATATACCAAACATACTAAATAACAAAGTCAGAAGTTCATAGACTAGAGATAACACAAGTGAAAACAAGCTCAATATTGAAATGTGACCCTGCGACCTTCATTTGGTTCTGCAGCTGTGTCAGGAGGAGGAATTTACTCTCCCTGCCTCCTCGCTGAATAGGTGATACTACAACAGGTAATTTTCAGTAAATTATTCTCAGTATTAGAACGCATCAAGTTAATGGTGTTGATAACTGCAACAGGGTTTGTTCCCTAAATAGTGTTACTTTGTTCAACATGTCATATCACATTAAGTTAAAGCCCTTTAAGCAGGCTTTTATGCTGAGGCAAAACATATATTAAAGTGATGAATTGGTGAGAATCCTGCTCAGAGAGAGGTAAATTTGTGTTTCTTGCTTGAATAAATTTTACTGTCTTACATTTGGTTTGTAGATTACAGGAGCATGCATTTGGTGACAAAACAGGCCTACTCAAGGAGGTGGATGCTCAACCAGCTCTCAGTCATTGTCACAACTCAGGGAGTAACTGATTTTTTTTCCATTGTTTGCAAAAATAAATCATAGCAATACAAAATAACATAGGGGAAATGATATTCTACATTTTTGTTAATTTTATCTGCATATGTACTGCATTCGACATCTTAAAAATTAATTTTGCTAATAGTCCCTTCTGGTTGAGAAATAAGTCATCTCATTATCTGCCGGCCTCTGGCACTAATATCCAGCTTCTTTTACAAAAACCTTAAAACCCATACTGTGGGGAATCTAAACACAATAAATAATCAGAACGACTACAGAGTTCTTCAATAATAGATTTGTTTTGTGCTAGGAATTTCTGAATATTATTACATTCAGAAATATTGAATTAACTTTAAAAATATTAAATAACTGATGTTGTCAGAAGGGATTACAGATGTTTTCTTCATCTGTCGTACCAAATCATTCCCAGCATTCTGATTATTTTAGGACTAATGTATATCCTTGGGAAGGGGAATTGAAGTTCTATCATATAAAAACCAACCAACTACATACTAAAAAAATACCATTCTACAATCTTCCCTAATTAAAAATACATATTGTCCTTCTGATAATTCGTACGGTGATGGTAACAATATCTCAATACCAAATCCCTCTTGAAGGCCACCTCTAATATTTATTTTATGCAACCTTTCTCTAAAAATATATCCACACACTGGCCTCTGAGTAAGGTCATTCTGAATACAGTACCCAGCAACATCCTTTGTCTACAATTTTAATTTTTGTGTCTTGAAATATGTTTACCAATGCCAAGCATGAAAGAAGTGAAGCAAGTATGTACAAGGGAAATGAAAAAGCTTCAGGAGCTCTACTGAGACCTCAAAATAATGCCTAAAGGTAGAATCAATCTTCATGTTAACAGAAATGTTGGGGCAGCAATTGTCTCTGTCAGAACGATCATTCTCTCAGATAGCAACAGGGTGACAGCAATCACTGCAAGTTTTTCCTTAGGCAATCTGCATAAATGTGAAGGCAACTTGTTCGGGCCTCACTATCTACGCACTCCTGCTAGGGAGAACACGCAGCTGCCTTGGGGAAAGCAAGGCAGAACCAGAACCTAGAAAGCAAGTTACCCTTTCTCAAAGCAGCTCCAGATACTGGGGCACAAACTAATGCCACCTGATTTTTATTTTTTATTTATTTATTTATTTTTTAGAAACTGAAACCTATCCAATCTTAAGAAAAGAAATTGCTTATTCAGTATATTAAATAAATGCAGTAGGTGGATTTTTCAGTTTCCAGTGTAGACTTTCATCATTAGGGTGAAAGGCAAAACAAAGACTGTATGACAAAGAAATAAGAATAACCCACAAAGGCCTACATAAATCCTGCTTCATCAAAATTACCATATCAAAGAATCTGACTTTAGTCACAGTATCATGGCTTCATTAATCAGCAATTGAAGTACATAAATCTGCATTTTGGGAGGTATAACTCTTCCAGAAGCTTGAGATTTAACATCCACATTTTTACAGAAATAATTTGAAGAAAAATAGGGAGAATGGGGGAATACTGCTTTCATTTTCACAACAGATGTAAATCAAAATTTCTTTGATATTGAAACTAATGTAATACAGATCTTTACAGTGTAGGAAACATGATTAATCATCCTAAGCAACAACATGCAAGGACTTTCAGGGCTCAAAGTGCATAGACTTTAAACACTACACCTAGACTGACAAAAGAGATACTCCCAAAAATCTCTTGAGCCACAATCTGTAAACAAAGAAAGCGCAACTGAGGCAACCATAATCACTTTCAGGGTTCATTAGAAGATAAATTGCCTTTCTAATTAACGCTATTCACAAACAGATCTTGGAAATATTGTGCATACTTCTGTGAAAAAGATTATGTAAATAACATGTATTTGCAAAATTGTTGACTTTGCCAAGACTTCTATTTATTCAGTTGAGCAGTCTAGCAGGTCTATGCAATAAATAATCAAAGTTTTAAAAATCATCATCCATGTGACAATATAAATTTACCCAAAAGCCAAGTTTTAAAGTTTTTTTCATATGAATAATGCATACAATAAAAAAGGAATATGCATAGTTAACATCTGACCAGAGATATAATACGTATTTTCAGGTGAGTAGTGTGTACATACAGGATGCAGCTGATGTAAATTTTTATATGCAATTACTGTTGCAGGTAAACACTGCATATTTTACGAGTTTGAATTAGTGGAGTGACACCACAGTTAAACTGAGATGAGCTTCAAACTTAACAGATATTTTTTGAGCGCTCTAAAAATCAACACGCATGCTAATATTGTCTGGAAAATTACTGTCCTTAAATGGTGTAGAAACTAAGTTTACTACTAAAATATATAGTATTTTGTTACTGGATTTTTATCACTTTGCCTATTTAAAAGTGAAACATCTAACCAAAATTAGTTTTCTCTAGATTCTTTTTCAGATCAACAGAACATCTGTCCCCCTAACAGTAGAAGGAACCTAGATGAGTAGGTTGGCCCTGTAAGACCAGTGCTATTGTACTTAACACAAAATATGTGATTGTGACACTGTTTTAAGGAGATGGGATGCCTAAAGGCTGCTTTAAAGAGATCAAGAGGAGACAGGCCTGAAGGCTCTTCCTCAGATCTGAAATAAAAACCACAGACTTCAAAGTTACATGGATTTCACAACAATGAATCTGTTTTGATGACCTTGGACCACCTAAAAGGGGTAGGTACACATTACAGTAAATTGTATTAGCAGCAGAAATGGTACTGGAAAAAGTGACAGCTGATAAGGTCCTAAGTAGCTGACTAGTTTTAGCCATGAAAGACTCTAATTATTTATCCATGAGAGTATATGATGCATATAAACTATCACAGACACAGCAGTCACCAAGGATACACCTGTAGTCAATGGAGATAAATTGGTAGGATAAATGGGTCTGTCAAAAATGACTCATTTTTTCAATTTGAAAAACTGATCTTAGATCAATTCTCCCCTTGGTAAGCATTTCCTGAAACACTGCATGCTATTCCCTCACCTGATTCTTGCCTATTTATCCATTAAGGCTGGCCACAGCTATACCTTGTACATCCTTGGTACAGGGAAGCAATACCTGACAAAAATATTAGAAATTATTTATACAAAGCACCTTCAGATTATGTTACACATTACAGCAATTACTTGTGAACACTGCAACAAGGTCTCATTCATCTTACTGCCCTAATGTATGACCACAATTTTTGGGTTAATGGCACCTCACTAAATGCTTCATGTATATGTGCTAACCCAGGTGGGCTTGGATCTGCTGAACAGGTTATCACTCTCTATCCCCAGTCTACTTAGTGAGATGTTGTCCACAGTCTAAAAAACAACTAAATTAATGTGATGCTACTTTCTTAACATTCAATAAAAGGTATAAGACATTTACAAAGCATGTAGTTCAGTAGAAAGATTATCCTCTAGTAAGCTTCAATAAAAGAAGTTGATGACACTTGCTGATCTTTCTACAGCCTTTCCCAGCAAAAGACCTCAATGTTAACGTAAGCATTTTACTACTGGATGGATGTACCAGGTAATATTCCAACAGCAAATTAAATCTGCAGGGTTATATTTTTTTCTAGTAATATCCTTCCTTCTTTCATTCCAGCACAGTCTGCTATTTATGTATAGCCCGTAGCTATCAGCAGTCTTTACTCCCACAAAACGACAATGATTTCTTTACAGTAAAAATGCCAACTTCATGTAGCAGAGAAAGAACAAAAACATTGGACAAATTATATGATTATAAATGGTCCTTCAGGGCGTCTATCTGAACTCAGTGTGAACATAGAACTTCTGTGCTCCAGTTCACAGCTTCATTCAAGTGGACCCTATTTTCTATTTAAAAAAAAAAAAAGCTGTGAGAATGTTACAAAATGAGATGACTTATCTGATTAAAGTTTGTGACATGCTCACCTAATAGGTAACTAAAATTCAATGCTGGCTCATACACGTTTTTCTAAAACTATCTACAATTAGTTCTATCTCCTGGTAAATTTATTAAATCTTTTGGGATTTATTTGGGTGAAGCGTGTTAAATAGATATAAATCAATCATTACAAAACCAGTGGTGATGTTTACTGAAAACAAATTAGAAAGATTCTAACTGGAAAAAAGCAATATGCCTCTATGCACACTTAAATTAATTTTTTCCTCTGCATTCCTCTGCCTTTCCCTCCCCAATATTCCTTCTTCCTCTGAAGTTCCTTAACAAATGGTTATGAGAATACCTTTACTTAAAGACAGAAATTCTTTCGCGTTCATAAAGGCTTGACTTTGACCTAAAGGTTTCAAATTAATAGATATATAAATGCATCTATTGACCTATCCGCCAGGATTGAACTAAGTCAAAGAGATGTTAACGGGCCAAATCTAAAGCAAGAATCCAAATATTCTTTGTGTTTCTAGTGGTTATGAGCCTGCACTTCCTTATATGGGCAAGGTTATTTGAGTATTTCAGGACCTTTGTTGCTGTCCATCTCTTTTCTGGGCTAGAAATACTATGTTTCTGGTTAATGCAGTGTCTTTTGTCCTATAGTTTTCTTGCTAAAAATGTTATTATATACCCTTGCAATCATATAACAAGTTCTCTCATGAAATGAAAACTATTAGAGAAAGCAACTGTCTTGGAGAAAGAATGAGCTCTGCTCCAGTCAAAAAGAAAAACTACATACCAAAACTACACTGCAGCTCCCCCACAGACTCCACGTTGATGACATGAGAGAGCACCCTTAAAGAAAAGCACACTTAGCTGAAAAGGGAGAGCAAACCAACCAGTGGGACTTCCCCCTTCTATGATTGCTTCACATCATCCTGCAGCTAGCACCCCTCTGGAAAGCTGGAATCTCAAACAATAGAAAAAGGCTACTAAATGTATAGCTGGGTGTGTAACGCCTGTGACCTGCCTGCTGGAGATGAAAGCAATGAAACAGCAAAATAGGACAGAGGGAAAAATTAAGCTGTTCTCGAAGAGACTAGACGTCATGGTAGTATTTTCTAAGATGAATTGTAGAACTTCGAGAAAGCTCATATGGAAAGGATGGACTTCAGGGGAACCAAGAAGGAAGCCAAGTCCTTGGCAAGTATACAAGAGGAGAGGTAAGTAATATAAACTAAGGGGAACATGAGATGGTACTGAAGAGCAAAGTTTGGAATAACAAATCTTCCAGGGCACAGAGCAATAAAGCATCTTCAAGTAAGGAGAAGACAGAAAGGCTAATAACATTCAGGCCTCAAATAGCAAAGACCAATCTCATCAATTAAAATACAGTTTAAGTACCAATCAAAGCATCTGAGCAGACCAAGATCAAAAATCAATGTATTTCTACTCAGACACCAAACAGATATGTAAATAAAATGGAAGGCTTGGCTGTAATTGACAATATTGTCTGAACAGGCATGTCTGGCACTACTGAAACGTGGTCAGCAGGAGATTTCTGAACATGGGAATGAGTTATATTAATATAGACCACAAGCAGAGCCTGTGAAGAATTGTTAATGAATGCTCAAGAAAGTCTTGAGACTGATGAAGTTAATTGAATGAACATGCATCACAGAATTTCTACCGGTTGAAAGTAACTGGCTAAAAAGGAGGAATATAGATTGAGGACTACTGTCTCTGTCTTTTGACTAACATAACAACAGTGACTGAATTTATATAAAAAAGGTCATTGAGATGTAAGAGAAGAGAACATACATTAATGGAAGGATTCTCTGAACACAGTCTCATTTTAGAGAGGACTGTGATGCCTAAATTTTCAGATACCTTTAGTGCCCTTTTCTATTCCTGAGTGTAAAGGACTCCTCCTACTTGAAATACAAACTGTGGTCAAAATGCACTAAAATTAAACAAAGAAAACTCTTTATTATTACATAATAAACATAAGAAATCCAAAGAAATATAGGGAAGGAAAATTAAAGGAAATTATAAGGGGAAGCTGAAAGGGTGAAGCACTCACATCAGTGGACTAAGTGTTCAAAGACTCAAGCTCAGAGGAAATGTATGCCAGCTCTCATGAAAACTTTAATCATACTTTAGAGAGTCAGAAAAATTACATGGCAAAATAAAAGGCTATTTAAATTAAATAAAATATGAAGGTTTGTTCATGTGGTGAAAACATTAAAGGATGTGCCTTCATATATTTTTGGGCTACAAATGCAGCCCAACAGGATTTTTAGAAATGACTTGCAAAAGATACAAAATTCAGTAAAAATTTCTTTCAAATACATTTTAGGCAAGAAAACTACTCTAAAGTCTGTACAGTTGTTGAATGATAAAAGCGTTACAGAATCTCTCAGGAATGACTCAGCTATTACAGAGAAAAGCTCAGATCTTAGGGCAATTTGCAGGCCGTGTTCAAAATGCAGAAGCCTAAGTACATCTATCTTTGCAAAAAAGAAATGCAAGGAACCTTATCAAATGGAAAATATGAGTGAAAAAATACTAAGACATAAACATAACCAGCAGCACTTCTCCAAGAAGTTTCTTCTGAAGAAACTTATATAACTGGAAGCCAACCAACTATTAGACAGAAGACAAAATTTAAATCAGGCTCAAGCCAAATGTGTCGCCAAGTTTGTATCAGGGGCAGAATATGAGGGAACAGGAAAACACAAGGAAATTACAGGTCTCCTGGTACACTGAATAAGCGTCTACAGAGTTTTGGTGGAAGGAAGTATTACAAAGATATCCTTCACTGATGAAAAGGACGAGCATGAGAAAGATGAGTAATCTGGTCAAAAATATGCATTTGGATTAAAAACTTTTTACCATGTCCCTTATAAGATACTTAAAGGAACTAAGCATACAATAAAGAGAAATGCTCCTGCATGGATTATTGATTGATTTAAAAACAACAGGGAAAGGACACAAATGAGCAGTAGGTTTTCATAACAAAAGGAGATTACTGGTAGAATTCATCAGTAGTTTGTGCTAGACCCTCTGTTATTCATGACAGCCATAAATGATCAGGGAATGAGTTGAAAGGCAAGGAGACAAAGTAATTTACAACATAAAAATTGTCTGATATAAAACTAAAGCAAATTTACCAAAATCACAATATTGAGAGATTTTTTGATAAGATGTTACTAAAGCCTATAACACACCTGGAAAACATAGGTGTAAGTGTGAACAATGGACTCTAAAAGCCCTCTATGCCTGAGGACAAAGATTATATATATAGTTCTTTGGACTCATCAAATGGTTGTTTAAAAGGCAAATTTAAATTAAGATTTATATAAAAAAAGAAAAGTATAAAGACTAGAACAAAAAAAACTTCAATTTGCTACTGTATCATTATAGCATTCTTTCATAATTTGAGCAGCAGAATGAAATCTTTACCTCTCCATTTCATAAAGTAAAACAAGAAAAGTCGCAGAAAACTGTGATAAGAATACTCAGAGGTTCATTATCTATCGAGGGAGAAATTAAACTGATGGTAACTTTTCACATAGTAAGAGAAAATAAAGAGAAAAGTTCAAAGATCCAGGGCTACCTTATATCTTATGGAAGTCTGTAAATACCGGATTGCTATATTTAGAGAGGGGAAACTGGCAAAAGTATAATTTGGCACTTATCTTGCTATTGTCTTTTTCTTATTATCTACTACAAGCTACCATTGGAAATAAGATTCTGATATAGATTGACCTTGGTGTGATTCAGAATAATCAAGTCTGATGTTTCTATTACTGTCTTTGCAGCTTATGACTTGAAGCAGTTTAAATTTTAGTCACATTCAAACTGAAAAAAAAAGAAAAAAAAGAAAAAAAAAAATGTTCAGAAGCTGTCTAAAACTAGTGCAATTTGGAAACATACAAAGGTAGGGCAAAATGGTAGCCTTAATGGCAAGTAGCAAGTGGGAATTTGAAATCAGAAGTGGATGTAATAATCAAAAACACAAATGGAAGAAAGAGGCCCTGAGGGACTCCTATATGATCAGAAATGGAAGCGAAAGATTTCAAGAGAAACAGAAGGACTTGAGGTGTTTAAAGCTGATATGGGTTAATATGATCAACAAAATCAAAACAAGATGGAGTGCAAGAAAAATTACTTGGAGGTTCTGAGAAATTGTGAAGACCATTTCGAGATTCTAGCCTTATACTGGGATCAGGAAGATGGAAAGAGCAAATGCTGGACTGAATTGGATGTAGCTGGAGTGGGAAAGTAGAAAATCAAGCACATGCTCAAGGAGATACCTAACTAAATGGGAAAGAGATGGAGGACTAATTCATGGATACTGAAAAGAAGGATATAGAGAATTTATGGAAACCACAGAAAGACAAGGACAGTTTTCTGAAGGAGGAAAGAAATACAAAGTGGACCGTAAGGAATGACAGGTGAGTTATGGTTGGTCACACCAACAAATAATCAATTATCTAGAAAGCAATTACCTTAGAATTGCTTGACAGTGCAATGATTCAATTAAGCTGTAAAGTAATTTAATGATGAATCAACTACTGCATTAAGTAAATATGGAGAGAAATAAAGTATTATGAATCAATAACATAGATAATCAGCAACAGAGTGGACCAGTTAGTCAACAAGTACATATACAATTAATCAATTATGGGATTAAATAATTACTAGGGAAATAAAAATAGCAATAATTAATTAATATGTCTAATATGCAAAGAATATAGCCCCTAAAAAAAAGCATGCTGTAAATATTAGTCTGGTCTTCCCTTTCACACTTTCCTTCTCCAGACATAAGTAAGTACATTTAACTGTGAACTCCTCTTCTTTTTGCTCTTCAGACAACTTATTATCTTGCAACTATGTCAGCATTTGTTCAATCCTCAACAATAGCTAAGGCAGCTTAAGAAGGAACCTAACTTTTGCTGTCAGAGGTCACAGGTACTGTCAAGCACATGCACTACTTTTGGAGACCTTTAAAAAACAGAGATGCATAAGCCATAAAGTCTGTGCGCTACAGACCAGAGGCAGACCTCTCATATCACGGCCAGTATACGGTCCAATGTACAGTAATGTCACTGAAATTTCCTTCCTTTCCTTCAGAGTACATGCCCTGTGTCATCTGAGATGCACCATGGGGGGACTTGCATGTGGGGCTGGCAAAGAGGGCACAGAACACAACGGAGAGCATTCACTTCAGCAGGTGGTGACTCCTGGAGGCCAGGTGACAAGTAGGAGAGGATTTTGAATGGCACAGCATGAGAGTGTGTAGGAAAGAGAATTAGGTCAGAAGTGTGTGCTTTTAGGGTAAAAGTCACTCTCTCTTTGCTGCTCTCTCAAGTCACAACACTGCACTGTCTGTAAAGATTGTATGTCTGGTGATCCAAATACGAGTACAAACAGCCAAGCACTCCAACCAGTGCCTAAATTAATGCAACTCAACTTATTCCTTAAGTCACCTTAAAACACTCATTTGTGACAACTTGGGTATTTTAATCTCCAAAAGCTGCCAGGCAGTTTAGCTGGATCTGCCTAGCCTTACCTAGCAACCTAGAAATGTCCCAAAAGCTTTTCTTTCTTGTTTTATTTCCTATTAGTCTTTCTTGAATGTAGATGATCAGAATGACACCTTTATGGTTGGTATTTGCCAACATTCTTTATAATGAAGAGGCCTCTAGTTTGATCTCTGGCTTATATTATCTGAAATGTTGATAAAAATAATAATCAAAACCATGCAAAGAAACATAGAAAGCTAATGGGAATGGAGTGTACAAAATACAACATATCAGCATGAAATGCCATCCAAAAAGTTTTATATCCCAGTATGACTGGATCACCTCCAGTGTCTGGAAAACAAGAACATGACAACATAAATCCAAGAACAAGTATTGCTAATGAATCTAACAAACCCAGGAAAACAGTACATAACTGGAGCATGGCAAGTGCCATGTGCATATTTAAGAAACTGCTAAAAGTGATCTTGGCAATTACAGACTCATTAATCTTACCTTAATAGCTGAAAGGCTACAGAAGAAATTTTGAAGGAAAGTATAATTAAACCCATAAAGGTAAAGGAAAAATGAAGTAAAAGGCAATTTAAGTTTACAAAGTTGTAAAGCTGTGTGCCAAGCTAAATATGTTTTTTTTTTTTTCTTTTAGACTAGAAAATGAAGATTTAATTGGTCTGGAGTTCAGCAGAGCTAACACATGGCAATGAAAGTGTAGAACTTGTATTACCCTCTCTCTACTTTAAGATCTTAAAAGCAAAAATGGAAAAAACCCAATGTGATATGCTAGAATAATTTTGTCATTAGAGTTCCATAAGTATTGGATTTGGAATTAGTAACTCCCTAATTCTTTGACTTTATGGATACTTAATTAAGTTGTACTTTGCAATGTTGGAAGGTATCATCAGTACAGCATAGAATTAAAGAGATGGATGATACAGAAATTGGAAACACGAGCAGGTGAAAATTTACAGTATTAAAGGGATAGTAGAACATTTTGCTATAAACTGGTGGTTTATTATGCAGGCACCACCAGAATTCATGCAGTAATTAATCACAGAAAGGCAATGAGGCTTTCCAAAGGAAAGGTTTCCCAAATTTCTTGAAGTACTTTACTAATTATCAATATTCTTCTGAGCATATGGATATCAGAAACGGACTTCGTGTCCAGTGACACTTCTGTAAATGTCATATATAAGTGCTGATAGTCTGATAGTCCTCAGCTTGTGTATAGGAATTACATTTTTTCTATCAGCCACCACATCATGTTAAAACTCATGTTCAATTGATTCACCCTTTGATCACTTTTACATTCTTTGACTGTCTTCCAAATGACCATCCTGGAATGGTGGCACAAACTCTGCATTAATTTTTACTTAAACCAATCCTGGTCAGATTAGCCAATGTTAATGTACACCCAAATCACCTTGTAGAACTGATCTACTACAGCTTTGCTACAAGTATACCTTCTCCAAGGTTCTATAAACTGTGATTTTCTCTCTCATCATCACTAAAGAATAGTCTGGTGTGCTCCTGAGTATAGCTTTATAGTGGAACTGAAAGCACCTTTAACTCTTGCTAAAATTCAAAATTCAAAACCAATCATTCGTTTATTCAGTGAAATGTGTATCAATTATTAACTCATTAACATGTGAGTCATTGGCCTAGAAAGCCACACCACTGGAGAACAACTCCCACCCTGGTGGCAGTACTCTAGCCCCAGGAGTAGGCAATACAACTAATGAGTGGATTGTGGTTTTCGAGGTGAGTTAACACACTGCAGACCCCTAAAGACTATTTCTCCTGGAATCATCTTCCGTTGAAATGAGGATTCTTAGCTTGAGGCTGAATTCCTTGCACATACATGAGCATGTAGACTAGTCAGCTTAAGGCTATACATTTTCTTCAAAATCATATCCTTAGACCTTGCAAATTCTGTATGTCTGTACTACCTCTGGAACCATTAGCTTAGAATTCAGTCATTTCTTTTATCTCCAGTGTTTGCTGACATAACTTTTTAAAAAGCACTATTTCTAGAAAATTACTTCTTTCTACCTTTTACCACTCAGATTTTTAAATAAAAAAACCCCTAATGCTCTTAAAGAGAGATTAAGGATGTCAAAATCACCCTGATCCAATGGTTTGAAGCCAAGAAAATCTTTTTATACTGCTAAAATACCAGAGGCATTGCACAAATGAGCATGAAAATGTTTAATCTAAGTTGTTCTTGAATTCTGACTACTTAGCAAACTATTTTCAGCTTATAATGTAAACACTCAGTGACACACCGGTAGAAAAATATAGGTCAGATCTTTCTTTTATTTTTAACTGGTTTTGGAAAGTTTATTTCTATTTTAAAAGAAATTAAAGAAATGATGCTGTAAGACTGTGAGAAACTTTGGTACAACCATCTTCCTGACCACCTGTCCTGTCAGATTTTTGTTTGTCTTCACTTTGATTGTTTGTCTTTCATTAGACATATTACTGTTTAAAGAAAACAAATAACATTTATAATAGAATCTTCTTTAAACAACAGTGGCTTGTGCTTATAAGTGAGAATTTATTCTTGTCATCACTATCTGAAGCAAAATGACCACTGGCTTTAATAGAGGCTTTAAGAGGATTTTAGTTGAATTCCATTAATTTTATTGCCTGAATAGAGACTTGTTGTGTTTAACATTAAAGAAACACAAATGTAAGGAACTGTTGTTATCCAGAAGAACCTGCAGTCTAATTTTTCATTCACAACCTATTGTAAGTCCTTACCGTCAAGGTAACACAGAATGTTTTCCTTCCTAGATTTAAACTGCTACTAGCACTGAATTGCTGGATGGGGAATTAAACTATTGATATCCTCACACTAATGAATTCCATATATATGAATTCAGTATATTGAGATGAGCCATAAAAGCTGCAACACAGAAAGTACTGCAACACAATGGCCACAGCTACATGACTTCAAGTCAGAAAAGTCAGATTAAAAACTAGAGGTGACTGCCTAAGGGCAACTTCACAAAAAAACAATCAAATCACAGAATAAAAATACCACGGATTAGAAGTGGAAGAAAATTTCCCAGATTGCAGCATTTTTGCTTTGATTTGGAATTGAATCACATGTTGACGTTTTTTTTTGAAAATAGGTTGCAGGATTTTCCCATGGTACCCTGTTTATTTGCTCACAATGTCAGGTTAAACAAGCAGAAGAGGCAAAAAAAGTCCTGATATTTGTTCTGTGCCTAAATTTGGTGAAAGTTTGTATATAGTTTTCTATTTTCATAAGTAAAGTTTAAACTGTTTACAGAAGAGGGAAATTCTACTTTCTTACAGGGGGATATCTACTTTCTATGGGTTGTTTCACAATATAATTTCTGAAGCAAGGTTCAAGCATTACTTGTTAAAAATAAACATGCCATGTGTTTGGAGTACAAAACTGAAAAAGTGACATTTGGAAAACCAATGTTACACATGTAGATTACTGTATCCAAAGACCTATCAAATTATTTCTATATGACACTAAGAAAGAAATTAGTATATAGCTTTATTCAGTCCTGTTACTTGCAGTAGGATCCCGGGTAATGAAACCAGCTACTGCTATTTTGCATTTTTATATACACAAGACAAACAAAATTATAGCCCTCTTCAAAATAAGCATTTATATGCTTACCTCAAGACCTACAAAAATACCTAGCATTAGTGAAAATTTCCCATACAGAGAATGCAAAGAGTCAATAGCTTTGGAGCTGAGCTTTCTTGTTCTGGAACACAACTCATTTAGAATTGGGATTAAGAGAATTTGAGGGATAGCACTGAAAAAGGTTCTTTGTTGCCCAAAACATTGAAAGATAGAGGACTCAATCTGACTGAACTAATTTTGGTAAATATGCTTTTAATAAAAAAAAAAAAAGGGACATGGATTTATTGATATCTTATTGTCTACAGGTCAAAAGACAATGTGGAAATATCCTTTAGCATGTCTGAATGATTAGGCTATATATTTTTCTTATTAGATTACTTTAATGAGACATACATATAGGCTAAAATATTTTCAAGCAACTGAACTCCACAAAAAATATTGAATGTCAAAACATATTGTCTCTAACACAAACTGAATCTTTCCAATTAAAAGTGCTGCTATTCTTCTTTGATTTTAATTTCATTACATACTTTCTGAGTAATGACTTCCATTTCACCAAAGGACACTCAATTCAAATCCAGCTATAAATTTAGGTACTTAAAGATTCAGATTTCATGAAATCACAGATTAATTGAAATGTTTCAGTAATAACTTTAAAGTTTAAAATATTCTTTTTCTGGTTTTATTATATAATTGCTAGAGTTATTGCTATTTTTTGCAAAGTCATTTCTGTTTTTTCTTTCAGTGAGCAGGTAGTAAAAACATAATTACATTTACTGTAACAGAAAAATATGGGCCAACAAACAGAGCATCTCTACCCTTGCTACATTACATATGACTTACTGGACTGTCATTATGTAGGACTTCAAGCACCAGGAGAGAGAGGCCACCTTTCTTCAAAAAATAGACTCTTACTATGCATATTTTCCCCTTGTCTATCTGTAATACAGGATATATAAAAGCAGTGAACCAGCTCTGCTTTCATTCAGAAAAATGGAAGATGAATATATATGATGATGGCATCAGATATTTACTTTTAAATATGTGTGCATGTGTGTGTGTATGTTAGATCCCAAATTGTAAATTACAATGCCAAATGTAGACACAGTACAGACCATTGTATTTACAAATGCAGAATTTCAGATGTACATCTGCAATGGGGCTGAGAGCCCTGGTTTTATTTTTTGGCTTCTTTTCAGGTGCACTTGGATGCATGAGTGCTATGTAAAAGAAAAAAAAAAAAAAGAGAGAGCAAATCACAGTACTCATTCCTGAGCTAAAACCGCATGATTAAAGTTTTGAGAAAGCAGAAATAAGGCTATCAGTGTTTTATATACATTTTTTCTTGCTTTTTCAACCATTTTCTCAATCCAATGAGAATCCGAAGCAATTGATTCCTAAAGGATAAGTCAATAAGGGAGGACTTCTGTGAGATTACTTATAAAGATTTCTAGCCCACATTCTTGTAATCCAAGGTTATTGCTTGTATCATCATACTGACAGGTTTATCTTAATAAATGTTTTGTGCTAGGAGAATTTATGCTTTTATGCTCAATTACAGTTTTATGTTGGAGGTATTAAGCAGGCAATAAAAAGAGCCTGCCTTACATCTATTATTCATTTTTCACATCCATGGTCATGAAGGTACGATACCCTTGGAAATGTATTTCTCTTGTCCTTATTAAGCAAACAATTTGTATTAATTTAGCTTATCTCAAACCTTACCATTTTCAGATGAGAAAATAGTAGGTCATAAATTACATAACCCTACAAGAATGGTGCTTTCCCTTGATGCCTTCAGTTAGAACTGGATCCCCATGACATGAAACACTGCATAAATGTAAAAGGAAATAGTCTCTGCCACAAGGAGTTGACAATCTAAAGTCAACAAAACATAAAATAAGAAAACTGAAAATCCAAGACTCTCTGCATACAAGCAGATCTCATTTGGAATAAAGCAACATTTCCTTCTAAGCAAAACAAAGAGTAGAGCATCCAAGCAAAATATCCTAATTGCAGATTTAAGAAAACACACAAAAATAGTAATAAATATTTGGAAGGTCCCTGGATCTGAAATTTTCTTTCCTTATCCCTGCCAGTGTAGTACTGTACATGCTGCTAATGCAGATGAATAATCTGAAACAAAGCTCAACAATCACAGTTTGCTGCAGGTTAAAAAAAGAGCCACAATAATTATGTTCATTACCATGGCGGGTTAGTTAGAGACTAGTAAAAGCTCTAAATGTCCTTTGTGATCTCAATTAAGTTGTTACTAAGAAGAATGCCTAAGGAGAAATTTCAATGCTAACTTTTACTTCTGCACAACACACTGAAAAACTCCATAGGTCCCTATCCTTTATTTCAAGTCACAGTCTGCATTAACTATGCCCTAGCATTTTAACTTACTGGGTTAACATATAGGAATTACGGGAGAGAACCTACTACTGACCATTAGGTAGGGCTTTCATTTCCCCATCTTTTAGGTTTTTTTGCCCAAAATATTCATTAATAGGAAACAGAATCTTTCAGCAGTGTGGTGATATATGTGGTCACTAAGCCCTGACAAGACAGCACAGTGAAACCTGAAGCCTGAAATAGGAACATTTAGAGGGAGAGAGTAATTCGACCATTCATAAGTCATCAGTAAATTATACTGCTTGGATTCCTTAAAGATGTAGCCAGTAACCAGGCTGGATTAAGGTAATAGAAAAGAAAAATATACTTAGAAAAATCTGTTTCTTTGAATGCTCACAATACTATAGCCTTGTGATTTTTCTAGGTTCTCATTAATCGTGAGATGTTTTCACACAATTAACTAACTATAGGGTGTATTCTCACGGCTACAATGACATCCTGGGAGAAAGAAACCCCACCTTCAGCATTCAAAAGGACCAAAATCCAAAAGCTCATTAAATCAAGCATTTATGAGGCTGAAGATGTATTTAGTTATAAATGTACTTTGAAGCCACAAGTAGGTATTAATAAACAAACCCATTGTAGGAAGTATTACATTCCATAGCCAGGAGGCCCATCTTAAAAGCTGGGAATGCTTATTATATATTTTTAAATCCATATTTTCCAGTCCTATATTTAGATAGTGATTATTTGGCCACTGTATGATTTTTTTTTCCAGATTTATTTCTGCGAAATAATGCACAGTTTTCACCAATATTTTTAAGATATCGCATGGGGGAATCTAAGCAGTCTGCTCTTGTTAACATGACCTGATAACAGCAAGTGATGTGAGAAGAATTTGTGTGTACCCAGGGTGTGTGAACAGATTTTCCAAAACTGCCTCTGCTGAGAGGGTGTTTGTCCCAAACCTGATACTGCAAAGAAGAAATTAAGAGTCATGGTTTGCTTAATGTGATCACCAGCTGTATTAAAACAGTAGCAAGGCTTACAAGAGATTAAAAGTGAGTTTGAAAGGAAGTATTAAAAAAACACAAAAATCTCTGCCCGAGTGGAGACCAGCAGCTGCCAGACGGGATTTGATATTGCCAGAAGTTGCCCTACTGGGACCGCAACCCCACCGGCCAAATGTTGCCCCTCCCTGCCCTACAGTGAGGGAGTTGACAGCACAGCCTGCAACAGGGTGCTCTCTCACCAGCCTGTGGATCAGTGGATCATGTGGAGCAGTGCAGGCACCTGGGGAGCGGTGGGGGGAAGGTGTAAATATAGGAAGTGCCCTCACAGGAAAGGGGGTGCTTGTAACCCACCCTGCACGTCTCTGCGGGCAGCATACATCCAGCTGCCTGAGGCTTTTGTGTGTGGTGAGAGAAGAACTTCCTGGGAATGAGTACAACACGGTGTTCAGCAAATTGTGAGAATATGTTTACAGTCTCTAGGTGTCTCACGTTGTGGTTTATCTGTTGTGTTGCCACCTTGATCCTGTAAGTGTCGTTCATGGACTGCCAGTTAATTACATCTTGTTAATAAATCAATAAACCTCTTCGATCCCTACTCGATTGGGAAAAAAAAAATGTAGCTGTTCCTTGCAATGAGGCTATTCCATTTTGCTATAATTCCTATGAAAGTAAACATAATCTGTTCTAAGAAAGCCGAGTGCCTGCCTTTCTTACTAAATCATAACTCACTTCTGAAATGGACATGAGCATCAGGGCCAGACGGTGTAATGCATCACCATCTACACGGTGGTAGATCACAGAGAAATGGGGAGAGGTATTGTGGGAAGTTTTCTGAAGGTGAAAAAACAATCCTCTCTAGCCTGTATGCCTGAAGTTAGAAATAAATCATTGTCTGTGCCCAGCAACAACACGTTCTGCGGAAAATACTGCCTAGGGAACAGCCAGGGTCACTGCTAGCTTTGCTTAGCTACACAGGTGGTGTTCAGGAAAATTTGATCTGGGCCATGCTGTTCACTTGACTTAAATCAGCTTTCAAAGTTGCTACTCATAGAGGAAGCATTGCAAAGACCTTTACACAATTTTGAATGTGCTTTCCTGATCTCAAACGCTATTTTTCTCTATATTACAGGTCTTCTGAATACACGTTGTTCAGGAAAAGTATTGATTACACATAGAGTGTGTAAAGTGTAAATTCATTGTGTATGAACTATATAGAATTGAAAATAAATAACCAGAATATTCAATCTGTAATTATTTATGTTATTTTTGACACATTTTTGTGCCATTAAGAGAATTAGAATTCCTTCAAACTGTATCAAGAATAATGTAGTTAATGGGACAGCTACACAATTTGTATGCCTGGGATTTGAGTTCTCTCTTATATTGGAGAGGTAAAAAAAAATTTCTGAATTTTAAGTACCTTATTACAATAAGTGGGGTTAAAAAAATATTTTTTAAAAATACAGGAAAAAATGGCACATATGATATAAAAAGCCCACAATGCCTCCCTCACCACCACCCGCAAAAACATAATTGGATTGTAAAAAAAAATTTGGCCCATAAAAATATTACAATGGCTACATAACGTTTCCTGTGCAGTTTCTTTTCTTTAATCTTTCAACATTTTGTAAGAAATTGGGGGAAAATATTTAAATCAAAATTTCAATCCATTTCAAGAGGCTAAAAATGAGTAAATTACTGTAATGCTCTACCATATTTCTAAGTGCTCCCTCATAAGGCTCACATAACCATCCTCAGGACAGAGTAATTTCCTAAAATATTACTTCCAGAATTCACACATCAACCCATAAAACCCCCCATGTTTCAGGATTTGAGCAACACATTATCAGCATTAAACTGTTTCGCATCATGCAGGACCACTCCCAAAGTTCATAGTCTCTGCTGTAGCTGCATGAATATTTATGCTCTCAGATACAACAGCTGGCAGATCTCAGTAAGGTTTGAATAGTCAAAGAACAGAGTTCCCTATAATCTTCTCTGACTCTGTCCTACGCTTTCTCAAAAGCAGTTTCTACAGATGCAAATAAGGCAAAACTTGGGTCTGGGATTTGTACAGATGCTCTTCGTCCAGGAGTCATACCCATTAAGTCATTCTATTTTGGAAGCAGGAAGAAATTAGGATTCTAAAAGCCAATCACCATCTTTGCTAATACCATTTCTAAAGACTCAGAGAGGGAAATAACCACCTGTGAAAGACAATCCTTGAAGTTCCACAATGCAAGTTAGACATGATGACTTCCATCATATACTAAGCATAGAAAATAGGTGTTCATACAGTATCCATCACTGCAAGATCTTATTTCTCCTTCCTTCCTTATAGAGTTTAGGTAGAAACCAGTAGATTTTAAAACTGCAGGTATTTAGAGATGGAAGAAATTGTAGATATTTCATTCAGTCTGGAAGTGAACTCTCTCTGAAAAAAGACCCAAACTATACAAATACAAATACTATAAACCATAGCTGCCATGATCTCTTTAGGCTTCCCCACTTATTTGAATGCAAAGTACTGCATTATGTGCTGAACACCACTGTGATGGTGTGACAGAAGTGTCAGGGCCAGAGCACACTCCCCAGATCCTGCAGCGGAGCCCTCAGGCTCAAGGCCCTACCTCTGGTAAGAGAGTGGGGTTTCAGAAGCCTCTGCTGCCTTGGAGAACCTCAAGAAAATTCTAGAGGAAGCTTCAGGAGCAGAGACTCCTCCAAGCAGCTAGGCTAAGGAGCCTCTGCAGGGGCTCCGCACTTCTGAAGCTGATTTCAAGCCAGGGCTCTCAGCCCCAGCCCCTGCCTAAGATGTGCTTCTGCACCCTGTGACCTACTGACTGACATTCCTGGCTTGACCCTGAACTCTCCCCATCACTGTGGACTTCTCTGGTGATGTGGTCTGCTGGTTCAGCCCTGGTTGCTCTCACCCTTCCTGTCTGGGTACCGTGTCACTGCTCCCTTGCAGTGAGGTCACAGCTTCTGCCTGTCCTGTTAACCATGCTTCATCTCCCATCTTTCCTTGCCTTGGCAAGGATCCTGTTCCTGCTGCTCCCCAACAAGATGTACTCAGAGCATGTTAATTAGATTGGGATTTTCAGGGGACACAGGCAGGGAACACATACCAGTTCATGAGTTCTGAAAAAGTTTGGGAAGAAAAACAGGTAGAAAAGCACTTCCCAGAGCTCCCAAGGAGCAGCCCATCTGAAAGATGAGAAGAAAAGAAATTAATCTGGACATCCCAGTAACTCGGCATCTTAATTTTTAAACCAACATTTTTAGTGGTATATTTTGTGGGGGATTAGAGTGACTGTAGGTAAACTAACTGAGGCAGAGAGCTCTTTGACAAGGAAAACTGGAAAAATTAAATGATAGTAGATTGTTCCTTTTTTTCAGCAAGAAAATGATTAGGTCTCTGTAAGAGCAAACAAGACTGAAACCCTGCCTCTGAGAAATCCTTTTCCTTGCCTCTCAGAGAAGATTTGCTGCACAGTCCAAAGTGCACACAGAGAGCATGGCCCTTGAGCTCACTACTGGAAAGCCCAGCACAGAGTTTGGCAGTTTGTGAAAGGCTGTTGAGAAGAGATAGGACTAATCAGTTGTCCATATCCATGGGCTATAAAACAAGGTGTGAAGGAGCTTAATTACAACAAGAAAGACTCAGGTTACACTTTAGGGAATAACAGAAAAGGCAAGGGCAGAGTAGCTCTGCTGGAACAGATAATCTCAGGTGATTGTGGAATCTCAAGGCAGAAATCAAAGAAACATCAATGAAGAAGCACATATGTAGGGTGAACTGAAGAGAGACAGACCAGGGGAAAGTGAATTAAATGACATGTTGATGTCTCTTTCAGCTCTGTTTCTGATGATTCATGATCTCTTGATTCTTTGCAGCAGATAATACTTATGTGATGAGCAATCACCCTGTCTGAGCTTCCTTTGGGAACAGAAGTCTTGGTAATTGAAACCTGCTGATAGTGCATCCAGCTGATGAGTTTTTTATTCGAATATTCATAAAAAGATTCGCATTCATGCACAACAGAAATACATATAGTGCAAATCTATAGTGATTTGCACATAAATAGAATAAAATGAGAACCAAAGAGGAAAATCACATACTCCCTTACTAGATCTCTGAGAAACTGGTCAGCAATGAAACCAAAAGAGGTGACAGAAGAGGAGAAAACTCCCCTCCAAGCAATACACTTACAGAAAATTATGATGTAGCAACTAAGAGAATATAAGAACATCCATTACTGAAAATCTCTAAAATCCTGGTTCAGCCTTCCAAGCACAATGAAGCACAATGACTGACTGTTGGCTGTGCAGAAGTGAGATGTAGTGAAATGAAAGCACTTATCATTTGTTTTGAAAGAGTTGAGTTTAACAACTATTTTTAACACCAGAATTACTAAAAACAGTTTCAACTATCCACAGTACATTAATAATACATTATTTTCCTAGTCCAGCTGCTAAAACCGAGGGTATACATAAGGTGCATAAAACAAATGCAGATGTTATAAATGGAAGAATTGACTTCTAGGACAGGATTACATAAAAAAAAAGTTTTACATAAGGATGAAAAATGCTATCATAACATGACAGAAAAGGGACAAGATCCAAGAGAGCACATCTGAAATTCTCCTTCATACTATATCTAGTCTGCTATCAAAACTGCCAGCTGTGGTACTCTGTCAGACACGGAGCACCGTCGCAAAGCATGAGCTGCACAATCAGCCACACTGCTGCTTTCTCACTTGGATTAGATAGAGACCTAGTGAATGATTGTATACAGTTATCTATATTTGACTGCTATTTTAAATATTGTAGGAGAACTGAATGGAGTTCATTTGTTCTCTGAGACACAAATAAATGAGCCTTACAGTAAAAACAGGTATCAGGATTATTGATACTGTACAATGCTGAAGCTGGCAAATATTCCACTGTTTTAAACATACCTGTCAATAGTGAGCTACTGGGCATGCAAGGTATATAAACCTAGGTCACAGCTGACACTTCTTGCTATTCACAGCCAGATACAACCTGGCTCTCTGATATTTGCTATTGTCAACCTTCCAGTTTTGTCAGTTCTGCGTTTAAGTCCTGAATCTCATAATCAGCTTCATAGGCAGCAGTAGCTTGTGTAAAAACTTCCTCACTTCCTACATCGTGCTGAATTTGGGACGTGCAGTTCTTTTCTTTGGAAACTGTGATAAGTCACCAAAACATTATGTCCTCTAATAGAGTAAAACAACATAGTCAAGAAATTAAAAGAAATACAATTAAAAATAATCAAAGCTAAGCATAAAAATTAACAACTTGATCTATCTAAAAATAAAGGAGGCTATATCTCACTCAGAACTTTGAAGGTGGGAGTGCTTTTTCTCTGGATATTTTTTTGCCTCAAACCAACTGTAAATTCCTGACCTTCAGACATATTCTGAATTTTTTCATACAATCAAAGTTACTGTATTCCTACCATCTCAAATAGATGTAATATTCCAAGAGAAAACTGTTTAGCAAACTAGGTGATGGATCAAGTCAGTACTTCACAGTAAACAGATCCAGCAATATTCTTCATATTTTGGAAACTGACATATTGGCCATGTCTTAAATCCTGGGGATTCATTTCCTATCAGTATTACCAGTGGATTAACACTACAGCACTGCAGCAGCCCAGTGAAGATGTACTATTCTGAAATAAGTACAGGTAGCTCCAAATCTGTCAGAAAAGAAGGAAAGACGCGTCTCAGGAATACCATATATCTTCCTGTCTTAAAAAGTCTTTGCTCGTATTACAGTGCCCTTGGCCATGTAACAGGGTTTCCAGGCGCAGGTAACACACGAGGACCAGACTGAGCTGTGCAGGAGAGCTGCAGGGGCCCAGCACTGTCCACACGCCCCCAGAGGTGCACTGGCCTTGCCTGAGCTCTGCTGTAGCTGTGGCTTTGTGGGCCCCTCATGTATCCCGTCCTCATTTGCCCTCCCAGCTCCACCTCAACCCTTTTTTCACTCTATTTGTATTTCACTAGCAATGGGGGCAGTTTGTGATAAGCTCTTCAGCCCTTGGAAAACTGAAGGGTTTCGTTAATGGCACAAAGTACACATTCAGCACAACTGGTCATTCCTGCCTCCCATCACTCTGTCCAGATGGCACAAAGCACCAGGATTATGGACCCAACTTTTATGACAGAAGTCGCCCCATCTGCTTCTCTGCCTGTTTCACAGACAAACTACATTAAACTAAGACACTACCAGTTCAGCTACTTCAATGTAGAGGCAAGTTTGAGTGAAAACAGGGGAAATGCCTAATCTTTATTGTGGAACACATATGGCACCCTCTGCTAAGAATTACAGTCATGTGAGAACTCATGCATTTCAGGCATTTGGAGACACCAATGAGATTTTTTTCTTCCCCTATATTCAATCCATCTGTAGAGCAATTCAGAAAGTCAGGGCAAGTGATATAGCCACTTGTTTATACACAGTTTTGACATTACAACTTCAAAACCTACTGGATCATAGAAAAAATCTAGGGGAGGTTATTTAAAATACAAAGTTGCTGAATGCATATATCTGTATATTTTCAGGAGTGTACAGTTTCTATAAAAGTGCAAATTTTGCATCTTTATTAAGGACAGAATAATTGTGATTTTTTTTTTTTTACTATACCTAACCAATTTTACAAAAAAAATAAAGTAAAAATAAATACATATTATTTTTAGATGCAATTATTAGCTATTTTAATAATTAGAATGCAAATAATATATTTGTTTTGCATTATTACATTGGCTTCCTGATAAAGGACATTTTCTTTTGTATTGAGGGAGATAGAAATTGTATTCTAGACAAAGACAGATTCTTCTTAGCCTCACTTTAAACAGGCAAGAAGGCTGTATGGGCAACAGCAATTTCCAAACTCTCAAACTAAGTAACATTTTCTTGTCAAAAGAATGCAACAGATGTATTGCCATGCTTCCACCATACATTATGAAGGATATTTAGGAAGATCCTCTGTTACTGATATTCTGGTAATAAGAATATGCTGCTCATTCAATGATTCTATATATAAAAACAGCATTTTAATACAGTTAAGTCAATGTGCTTTAGGTTTCATATCCTAAATAACTCTGCTATCAATACTAAAGGACATTTTTGTTTCCACTGTCAATTACTTTTACATTCCAAATGTACCTCAGTATAAGAAACTGAAACACTTGAGTTAGCCTGCTAAACAAAATATATTTCTTTTATTCAGGTTTTACATTGAAAGCTTATTTTGATTAAAGGATTTCAATTCTTTGTGCAAAGCACCTTGAAATAGGTAAACTTCTTCCCTCTAAATTGCTAGGTTTTGGTTCATTTATTTCTTTCTCCCTCTTTTTTTTTATTTTTTTTTGGGGGGGTGGTTTTGTTCTTTTTTGGGTTTTTGGGGTTTTGTGGGTAGGATTTTTGGGGGGGGGGTTGTCTTTTTTGTTTGCTTGTTTGTTTTTGGTTTTGGGTTTTTTTGTTGGTTGGTTGGTTGATTGGTTGGTTTGTTTGTATTTCTGTCTTGATGGGGTGTTCTTTGTTTGTTCTTTGGTTTTGTTGCTTTGGTTATTTTTTTAATACATGCATAGATTCCTTTTGTAGCTTGCTTTCCTTTACAGGTTATGACATCAAGAACAAATCTAGAAAAGAAAATATCACCTGCTATTATAATACGCAATGGAAAACATATTTGATGTGATACAAGAGGAATAGCTCTTGCTAAAAAGCTTCTGAAATATTTTTGTAATTTTTTACTATAAATTATGTGTTTCTTCAGGGCAAAGAAAGACATACAATAGTCTGTAACATAATCTTTTTTTCCATAGTGCAGCAAACACAATCATTTACACAGAAGGCACTCAAGAAAAATCTAACATCAGGATGCTCTCAGCTCTCATCTGAGTTGAATACCTGAAAAGTAACCTTGTAACTTTTGAGATGCTATTTCCCTATGGTAATATAGTTTTTCAGGTTAAATATTAAGGATTTGATAAATTATGACAAACTTTGAACTGATTAACAAGTCAACTTCTCTTACTCATTATTTTTCCTTAAAAGAAAAAAAAATATATGAACTTGAGAAAGAGATAAAAATACTTTCATTCAAATCTAGACAGAAATTTCTGTTTAAATCAGAAATTGTCAACTTTATGATTGCAGATTGAGAGAGTAATTATTTAATAACTTTTCTTTTTGAGAAAGATCAAGCTTTTATCCATGGCTACCAGCTATGGATAATACTACAAAAAATACTGTATGAATTACCACCAATACTCGGAGTACTTGTCATCTTTGCATAAGAAATAAATACATTAAGAGTTTTTTTTATTGGTAGTTCTTTCACTGTATTTCTTTTTTGTGATATAAAACAACCACACAAAAGAATTGCAGAGTTGAAAACAAAGGTTTCACAGAGGACTTAGGAACTTCCAATTGTACTCACTGCTGCCATGGAAGCAATGCCTTTCTTTATGATAACAAGGCTGTCCAGCTGTGACACTTGCCTGACCACACACACCACCATTTTATCTATCCTGCGTAATGACCAAAAACTTGAAAAATATAAGGTAATATTTTTCAAAATCAGTGCTATGTTGAAGACTGTACAGTTTCAGTATACAAAGAAGCTGCATTTCCTAGAAAAATCCAACAAATAGAAAATGCACCATCCCAATTTCTTAGCAATACAATCACTGTCAATGTGTTTCATTTTGCTCCCCCTACCATTTTGCATAGTCCAGCTTTTGTTATCAATACTTTATTCAATGGAGGAACGTCGTATTATCTTCTCAGATATTCAATATTCCCATGGCAATCCTTCTGGGTGTCTAACAGACCTCTGAGACGGGTCACGCCCCACAGCAGACACATCCAACAGAGCCCCTGTACCAGGAGGCCAGTGAGTACTGGAGGGAGAACTGTTAGAGAGTGATCAGTCTGCAAGGCTGCAACATAAAGAAACTTTTCTATAAAAAAAATGTTGGGCTTAGTCTTCATTGATAAACATGCTGTAAAATTAAAGCTAAATTTAAGTGTGGCATTTAGGCAGAAAATTATAGCTCTGATGAAAAACTAGCTTTAAGGCACTATGACAAAAATCCAGTAAATTCAGTAGCTCTCTCTGACTCCAATAAGTTCAGAAGCCTTTTTTTTTAATAAATTCCTTGAAGGATGGTATTTGTTTCATATTTTACTCATAACAAGCCCAAATCTTTCACATCCAGCAAATAATGCATTTTAGTGATGCACTGCTTTCTGGAACATACTTATTTCTGCTACTGAAATGACTTATTTCTGTTTGTTTTAAACAAAATGGATACTGATAAGATAGTTTCACATGCAATCAGGTAACAACTGTTTTGCCTTTGATTTTTTGCAGTACAAATTCCCAAACAGTGCTGACAAAAGTCCAGTGTGAGCTTCCAGAAGATCTTTGTGCACTAAGTGACTCCACTTAGCATAATGCTGTTGGCAGTGGGGACTTTGCTGTTTATTGACAGCAGGTTACTCATTACCAAAACAATTATTTCTTTGAGCATAATTGAAAACAGTACACATGCCCTCCAAATAGTTTGTCCTCTCCCAGGTAAATTACAAGAGCACAGTAGTAGCTTTACCGCTACTAATACATGAGCTGGAAAGCCCATTTCCCTCAGTTTGTTAGATGGTATAACACATCTACAACTTCCTCTAAACTTAACAGATGTCTTCCAGCTTTAGGTTTTTTTCCTAAGAATCACTTTCAAGGTTTGCACCCTTGCAGCTGAGCTGATGAAAATATGATTGCTTTTCTTGACTCCTCCCCTGCTGCTGGGTAGGCACATTAAAAAGACATAGCTGTCTATCTCAATGTACACATGCCATAGTAAAATGTGTGTTATTTACTGATAAAAACCACATGACAGTGGTTTAAAAACAGGATTTATTCTGTCAGTCAAATTAGGGAGGCAGAATATCCTCTATGCCAAGTGATTACTGTCTGGGTCTAAGTGTGGCAAACTGCCAGATCAATTATAATGGTAGAGAAGAGGAAATATGAAGACAGATTGGCTCAATTCTAAGCAGAAGCATCACTAAAAAAGAAATCCAGGGACACTTTAATGCAACAACCAATTACTTAAAAGTGCATCTTCAGCCTGCAGTGCAGTTTTTGTTTATATGGCTTCTTTCTACATAGAGTATTAAAAGGGAAATCAGCATAGAGTTGGACAAATCAGGTAAAAATAAAAACCACAGTGATACAACCTGTATGTCGACACTTCTGAGATGTAAATTCCTGAATGTCAGTTTTTACAACAAAAACCTAGATATGGAAATATGGTATTTCCAATAACACATAGAAATAAGATATCCAATAACATTTCAGATGCAATCCTGTAAAAATAGCACTATTTCCCCCTTTGATCTGCAATTGATTTCAAGGGGAAAGAAAAGGGCTAGATTGCTCTTCATACCCAAGGTTTTCCTCTGCTATTCATTATTTTATGGATAATTTACCTTTCTCAGTACTGGAGGAAAAAGGATAGTAGTGGAGCGGGTAGATTAAAGCCACCTAAAACTGATCCATGATCATTTCCTCTTATCATAAGAGGAAATTAGAGAAAGGCAGATAAACTTCTGCGTTTTGTCTTTTTTTTGACAGATAAAGCCTGAAAGAAACTGATTCTGATAAAAGTTGCTAAGGTTAATGTTCCACAAGTGTGCAAAATTAGTGTCTGATCATTATTTGGTAGTGCAAAATGACACTGTTTTGAATGAGACATATCTAAGACCCTACAGCGCTCACCATCACAAATATTATCTGGCCAAATTACAAATGAGTATCTAGAAAAGGCTAAAACACAGTAATAAGATATAAAGAAGAAACTTTCAGGATTTCATTGGGGATAATGACATGATGTTGTTTATATACGAAACTACTAGATTTCTATTTAGCAAAAGTTTGGAATTAATTAAAATTCAGAGAGGTGCAGAAATGTGAAGCCATGAAGTCCAAGAAATTTGCACCAGAACAAAAGGAAAATTAGACCCATTATTTGTAGCCTGCTGCATGACGACTATTAAGAGGATGCACAATATATGAGGTCTTAAAAATATCTTTCACTAGACTTTGAAGAAGGTTTATGACAAAAAAGGAATGAAACAAGTGTGTGTTTTACTGAGACTCAGAAATTGTAAAAGGGCAAAACATAAAGGTAATAGTATGAGTACCTTAACATTTTTGAAGCACTAAGGAGAATTCATCTTTAACGGAACAGAGATTTCAAATGAGTAATAGTACTAGAAGAATTTGAAAATAAGCACGGGAGAATCTAATGCTAAGCACTGTCAGTTTGTACTCCCTTTGCCATTTTAAAAAAACACCATTATGAAAACATATTTATAGTCCATAAATCTATCTTATGAATACAAAGTATTCAAAAGAAAACTACAATTTTATACAGCATATAAAACAGTTTAACTGATGGCTTTAAATCAGGAATCATCATACCCCGAAGTACTCTTTGTTAAGGGTCCATTTAATATAAGAAACTGGAGGCAAAATATCATTCATTTAAGTGCAGCTCCAAGTAACTGTTCAGTTTCAATCCAGCCTGTCAATGTGTGGAAATTATATTTCCATATTGAACATGTAAGAAGGTGAATACAACTCCCTCTACTTCCTCTTAAAAAATGTAGCACATGAAACAAGAAAGAACAATGCTGGAATGCCATCGTTTTGTCTGGTGTCATTCCTTTCAAAAGGATACTGAAAAAAGATGAAGAGAGAGTTGTTGTGAATGACTAAAAATTAGACATAAACTCCATTATAATTAGACAACAAAACTACAGTCTACAGTGCTTTGCTTTTTTTTTTAATCCATGAAGAGGTTCTAATTGATGCAACTGCCAAAAAATAGAGACTAGAATATAATTATATATATAATTATTTTTCTGCTGAGGACAATTAACCACTGAAATAATTAACAATTTACCCATGTACAGAAGGGATACTCCATGATTTGAAGCCCTTTAAGGGTGTCCAGACATCTTTCTTGAAGAGATATAATCCAGACAGAAGTTTTGGTCATAAACCAGAAACTGGTAAGTGACATTCTTTGACCTTTGCTCAATAGATCAAACCTGATGACTGCTAACGGTCCTATGCTGGTATAACAGTGTATGCATTTTAAACGGTTTGCCACATTACCATGTACTCTTTCTAATGTATCTCAGGACCCAGAGTGATGACTCTTCCCTTATGACTGCCTTATCATTATCAGTTATCACTACTAAGTCATTTCATTTCCCTTTGTCAGAAAAATTCAAGATATATTTCTCATGGTATGCAACTTAAGCTGATCCAGTAACTGAGTCAGCAGAGCAACTTCTAAAACATTCATGCTTAAAAAAAGATATCTCACACTTTAGGCCAATAGCAGGATACACATGTGCAGAAGCTGAGGATGGCCATCTGCTTTCTAAGGCAAGTTGGAATGAACAACAGCCTGAAGTACCTGACAAGGTCCACAGCTCCTGCCCCTGTGAGGCAGGAGTACTCTCCCATTGATGTTTTTTATTCTGATCACAGTGGAAACCCTAACTGGCTCTAAACACAAACACAGAATCTGTCCGCACTTTGTTCACAGACTGAAAAAAGTCTATATTTTCTATATTACGTGTCTGAGTCCCTTCATTCTGCCTCTATCACTTGGAAATTACCATCAGGCATAATCCTGGCATATACAGCCTAGAGGATAAGTAGACCAGCAGAGCCCTTCCTGAACCTATAGATGAGGCAACCCTGAAACATTAAGGATACCTAGTTAAACATTCACACAGGAGATGCTTTAATTAAGGTTCCATGCATGTTTTTTTTCTGCATTTATTTATGCGTCAGATGTACAGGGTAGACAAGCTATTTAGTTATAAGGTCACATCATAATTCAAACATCAGTCAAATTACTCATTACTAATGTAGCATCCCTACATTCCTGAAATTTAGTTTATGTGGAACTATGATTTATATGACAGTTTTATCAAGTCTTGTACATTACGGTGACCAGTTTGGTCTTCCATGGGAACAAATACAAAATGAAATTATTTGAGAAACAGCATTGGTGTTTAATACAGTAACTCAAATTGTCCTTAATACTGCAATTCAAATATCTAGACAGCTTCTACAATATTACTTTTGATTTCTTTTACAGAATTAAGTTGCTCACTAACTCACTTTACTCAATCAGTTAGACTTTAACTGCTGTAATGCAAACCATATTAATATTTAAAATTAAATGAAGTGCTATGGGCAGTAGGCAGATTTCTGTCCAATTGAAACAATTAATGTCATTGTCAAGAAGTAATAACTGAAATAGTGAAGGGGGGGGATATGTTTGGAGTAGTGATGTTTGTCTTCCCAAGTCACTCTTATGTGTGATGGGGCCCTGCTCTCCAGGAGGGGGCTGAACACCTGCCTGCCTATGGGAAGCAGGGAATTCCTTGGCTTGCTTTGCTTGTCTACACGGCTTTGCTTTCCTATTAAAATGTCTTTATCTCAACACACAACTTCTCTCACTTACACTCTTCTGATTCTTTCCCCCATCCCGCCATGGAAGGGGAGTGAATGAGCAACTGTGTGGGGTTAGTTGCTAGCTGGGGTTAAACCACAACAGGAATATAAATTTTTGCAGTGGATGTTTAACTATGTCACCTGGAAGTTCTACAGAAACATGTCACCAGGCTAATTCCTTAGCAGATGAACAAATAAATCAACATTCTTTATAATTACATCCCTTCACTCTGAGCTATGATTTATTCCAGTTTCAGGAATAGCTGCTCTTCCTTGTGTATTACCTTGTAATTTGGACGTTTACATTCTAGTGACCCTTCTTGAGGCAAAAATGTACCTTCTATTTTACCAGCTGTTTACCAAAAGGAAGTTTACTTCTCAAGCTGTGCAGTGATCCAAAAAGGATTTCACTAAAGGTCCAGTTGTTATAAGAGAAACATGAACTTACTAGTACTGAAAAATGAATACTTGCATGACTGCCAGCATTTGAATGAAGTGACATCTGGTCAAGCTGTCCTCAATACACACAGATTCACAGACATGTCAGTCAAGGTGCTAAGCAAGTTATTTGGAGGACTGCCATAAAATCTTAAGGACACAAACTCGCAGTAGAAGGTATACCATTCCAAAGATTACATACTAGGGCACAAAATAACTTACTTTTTTAAAAGTTGTGAGCAATTGCCAGGTAATACAGGTTGAATGCATTAAAGTTATTCTGAAGTAATATTGCTACAAAGCCAGATCTCAGGGGATTCACCCGAAAAACTTATCATAGGTATAATGAGTGCATGCTATGTGCATTATTCCAGGTAATGATATCTAACTTTCTTCCTTTAGCACCAAAATTAGTCTTCTTGCTGTCATTCAGTATAAAACATGATACTTTCTTCCTCTGAAAAAAAAATATTTCTAAGCAACAAAAATAGGTTTTTCAAAAGTTGAAAGTTAACTATCAATGGCATCAACTATCTTGTCTTCTCCATAAAGGTGTGTTTTGGTACTATCATACAGAGAACCATTGAGGGCAGTACAAATATTCCAGATAATTAAACACAGGAAGAGAACTTCTACTAAAATCAATGAATTTGCATTACTTGATATCAAGTAAGAACATGACCCAGCAGGACAGAATCTTTCGGAATCTTTGTGTACCAGGAAAGCACAATGTGACTTTCCACGTTCTTTGAAATTCTGAAGGGAGAAGTGTGAAGGACTATATAAGGGACCTCAATACATTACTTGGTGTGCCATTATTCAGTATTTGAAATTACTCTTCGTTCAGTTACTTCACTCTCCCATTTACCAACCTAGATGCAGTAAAAGGGCATCCTATTTTTGAATTCCACATGCAGTAATTAAACTAATTCATCAGTCTTAACAAAGCTAATAGTTTTGTCCTCCAATCTCCTTCCACTCAAACCTATCAACCATGCCAATGTAAGTGAATATAGCTCAGTGATCATGGAAATATTAGAATATATTTCTTTTTTTTAACTGTATAATTGATCTTTGACATACTTTCTTTTCTGCTTCTCTCTCTGTGTGTGTGTGTGTGTGTGTGTGTGTGTGTGTGTATGGCTTTGCTTTATTTTATATCTTCTATATCATTTTGCACTTACTAACAACTAAGAGGAAAGTCTGGCCTTCATAAAGCACAAACTTCCTTGCCAGCTTCAACAATTATTTCAAAGATTGATATGCTGGTTCAGTAATGCCTTGTCACTTGAAATAACTCTATTTATTGTCTCTCTCTCTACAGGGAAGCTACTCTTCAGTATTATCCTTCCCAGCACATGCCAAGATCTATGAACTCTGTGAAAAAAATTCCATTGTTTAAGCCAAAGCATATATTCATTATGTAAATAAACTTCTTAAATGAGGAAAGGAAAACATAAGACCCTCAAGTCATTACATTTTGCTACTTCACTGCCTGATTGAGTAGGGAGCACTTCTACTCATAAATCTTCAGGAGAATGGCTTTCACCTTCCTCTATTTTTCACATGGATCATCTTTTCATCCTGGAGCTTTGGATAACCAGATTGTTGTTCCCCTTTGTGTGAATTGGCCATTGTTCTTCTAGATTTGCCTTTTTCCTTAACTTGCTAACAGAAAGTGTTTCTTTCCTGTACACAGAATTCTGTTTTCCAGTTGCATCCACCAGTTGTTGAAAAGTAAAAATAAAAGAAATAAGCCTGTATCAGTTGTAGGAAACAAGCCTCTATAAGAACAGCATGATGGAGATGCTGATTACTGTATACAGAGTAATCTATTTAACTTTTTTGACTTTTTCTGAACTTCAGGAGTTCACACAAAGTTTTTACATACTACATGTAGATTTTTTATCAGAGGAGATGCCACAAAGATGTTTTACTACTGCTCTACAATTAGCTGATTTAGGTATTTTGTACAATGTTCAGGAACACAGCTGGTCTGGAGCTACAGGTTTAATATAATCACTATCACCTGCAATAAAAAATAGCTGGGTTTTTTTTTTTTTCTTGTGGATTGTATAAATTTTAAAAAATAACAAAACCAGTATTGGCCCCCTGGGTNTGATTTAGGTATTTTGTACAATGTTCAGGAACACAGCTGGTCTGGAGCTACAGGTTTAATATAATCACTATCACCTGCAATAAAAAATAGCTGGGTTTTTTTTTTTTCTTGTGGATTGTATACATCTTAAAAAATAACAAAACCAGTATTGGCCACATGGGTACCTTTCCTTTAGTGATATCAACTAGAAAATCCAAATTGTGAAGACAAATAAGGCACTGAGACTATCAAGAGAATAATTTAATTACATGTAAACAGGTGGGTTTAGTCTGGTTTCTGATGTAAACTGACTAAAGTAATTTTTGCTTCTTCTTCCCTCTAGTAACTTTTGAGTTCACTGATTCTCAAACTAATTCCAAAAGAGCAACAGATATACCAAAACATATATTTCCTACATTTTAGGGAATCCTGAAAGATGTGTAGATCAGAAGACATTAAATCATTAATTTCTGAGGAAAAAAAAATAAAACAGAAGGTGGATATTATGCATTCCACTGGGTAGAAGCCTACTTGTACAAGCAGTTTGTGAAAACTACTGGGACGACATATGAGAAGACATGCCACAACTGTGGTAGAACTAAAACAGTATCTTTCTTCTGAATCTCAAGACAGTTGCCATAGATTTGTTATATCACGTAAAAAACTAAACCAAACAAACCCCCACAAAATCCAAACCACTTAAAAAAACTAGGAAATAGAAGGCCTTAACTAAGTCTGAGAGCAAGTGCCATGATGTGGGCTGTGGTTGCATCTGAACTTCAACAATTAACTAACGTTGCCATAGCTCCTTTCCTTTTCCCCTCTCCTCATTCCCACTCATTCCTGGAAGACTTCTTCAAGAAGGCAGACAAAACTATCATCCAAACAACACTGAATTTAAAGACTAAATCAAAATCTTAAATTATCACATAATTATGACTGAGAATGCAAATGTCTTTCAGTGTAATTTAGGCAGGTTAACTGCAGCATCTTTGGAAGCGGGTTAAGGCCTACATTGCAGCTTCAGCTGACATATGGTAAATAATATCCCTTGGCTCAGGTCCCAGACAATCCTTATGGAGCTCCACCCATCAAAGTACTGCCTGCTATGAAACATTTTTGGAGGGAAAAAAATTATTAGTGTATGAGCTTTTCCACTGGCAATTCTGATCCAAAAACTTTTTACATGAATGGCACATTTGAGTGCCATTCATTACAATATGAATTAATTTGGTCCAAGTTATTCCCTGTATGGTGTGCACCAGACACAGCCATGGCAGATGAGCAACTTGCAGAACTGAAGTCATAACACAAACATGAGGCTGTTTCGGAATGATGCTGAGCAGATGACCCTCATCTCATTTCTGTGTTGGCTTTTCTGTTTGATCCTAGGTGATTATATCTCCAAATAGCAACACCCATTGCTTTGATGAGAGTAGGGAGGTGAGTGAGGTAAAATAGTAATTACGATAGCTACTTATTAGTGCTCGTGATCTCCCCTTGCATTTTATGAGGCTGACAGCAAAATGAAAGTAGTTGATAATGATACATTGGTACTTAATGTATTGGGGTGATTTTGAAGAGATTCAAATTTCACAGTGACATATATCTATCTATAAATGTCTTATCATGCAAGTTATAGTTTCTGACTACCATTAGAAAGAATACTTTTTAAAATTAGAAAAAGGAATCCTTGTTAAATACAAATACCTAAAATGTGCAGGATGCCAAATGTTCCTAAACATCTGACATATCACAAATGAGCTGATAGCAGATACAGTTAGAGAGATGAAATTTTAAAGTGGGCAAAATTGAGATCCAATTTAGGCAAGCATTTAAGCTGGTATTTAATTGGAATGCATTTGACTTTCATGAGGCTCTGGCCTATGTTGACCTGTTTAGCAATGTTTGCCTGGATTTCTATTTTACGTCTGAATTACAGAAGATTAAATAAACAAAATCTTAAGGATCCCATAGATGTATTATTTAATCACAGTAAAAAGATGTACTTTAAGTGCTCTGATGCGCTGCACATTTAATCCAGCTTCTGAGAAGATGATGACTGCAATAAGCACTGGATCAGGTCATGGATCAGCAATATAAGTCAAATACTATCTCCTCCTAACTCGTTTTTAAGTACCTACAGTTATGGAATAGAACCATGCCTTTCAGTAAGCTCTTCTACTACTCAGCTATTAAGTGCCTACTCTTAATAACTCACCTAAACTTTCATTTCTTAGCTTCAGGCTACTGCTTGACTCCAGAAAAGCATAATTAACTTTTTCGATTTTTATGTGCTCTACTCTCTCCTAGACTATTTTAATTTAGCTACTTTGGTCCCACATGCATCTTCTTTGAAAAAGCTTGTATAAGATTTGGATGCTTCCTTGGTGTTTTCTTCAGTTTTATTTTATTCTTTGTAAACTGTGGATACTGTTGAATCAACTCAAAGCAATTACTATGCAGTATGCTATCCGTTTTATATCTTCATCTGACTCCTTGTGTTCTTTATTGTCTTTTATCCCTAATTTTGTAATTATGGAATTTCTTCTGAGGTGTAAGAATTGCATGTTTTAAATCAGAATGGAAACCCCTCTATAATTCATTCTGAAATGTAACATCTTTCCCTTTAAAGAATGAAAGCAGCTTTTAAATATCACAAAGGGGCAGTACTACATAGCAGATCACAACAAGCAGACATTACCCTCTCCAATTTCTAGAAAGTCTGTTCAAATTACTTTCCATTGAGGAAGTCCATATGGCAAAAGCCAGTATACTCTTATTGATATGTCTGTCATAGTGATGCAAAGTATCTCTTTTTAAGGGAGCTCACTGTTATTCAAACTGCTAAAAATATTAAAAGAATATATTTTAAATACTGGCATTTAAATGCTACTTCCATTTAAAAAAACACCACAAGATTTCTGAATATCAAAAATAGCAAGAAATGTGACCTATTATATCAAACGTTAATTTTCTTCAATCCGGTTGTTTTAAACCTTCTATAAGACAATCAGTACAAGAAAGAAAGTTATTCTGTTCATTTCTTCAAAGGTTAGTGACATCTTGGGCAAAATGTTCTGCTCTTATGAGGAGAGACTACAGGAGCTGGGCCTGCTTGGTCGACAAAATAAAAGACTGAGAGGGGATCTCATCAATACATATAAATAACTCAAAGACAGAGAACAAGAGAATGGTGCCAGACTATTTTTGGTGGTGCCCAGTGACAGGACAAGGAGCAATGTCCATTGTCTTTACTGGGAGAATACTGTATGGAAAATTAAAAGACCATGCTTACAAAATCAATTTTCAAAGCATTTGCTGGTCTTGCTGACAGTTTTCCACTCTTAATTTCTATCTACACTTGTTCCAAATCAAGACAAAAATAAAGTAATTTTCTTTGCTTTAGGTGCTTAAAAAGGAAACTTTTCCAAAGAAGCTCTCAGGTGTCATCCTGAAAGTCTTCTATTTAAAAAAAATAGCGACTTTAATAAATATTGTAGGATTACTCTGAAACATACACTGAAATGGAAACACATGCCACTGGAAATACTCTATGATATCTCAAAACTAAATAAAATATTTACTAAACTTCAAAAAGTACAATTTTTTAATGTAAAATCAAATCAGGTTGATGCAAATCAATTAAAATCCCCCAGATTCAAGAACTGTAAGAAGAAATACTAAAGCAAGACTCCAAGATAAACACATTATCAACAAAGGATGACGGAAATTAAACACAGTAAAATACAACAAACAAATTGCCAGAGGTGTTGCAAAGTGGGTGTAATAATGAAGAAATTATCATTTCAACACAACAGGACACCTAATTCTTTATTTCCACACCATCATGTACTACTGTGGGAAGTATACATTTTAAAAATTTTTCAATTCATGTACACTCTCCACTGAGTTTTTTTACATGAAGGAATAGCAGTTTGGTACTTACACACCTATGGCCTTAAAATATAACTTTTCAGTGCTGTGAGAAGTTTTATTCACAAAATAAATTCACATATTCCCTGCAGCTTGTAAGGAAGAGGTTTTATATGAAAGAACTTCCTACTATGGGATGAAAGAGATTAACATGCATTCATTAAGATATAGTTACATGCTTCAAATGCTGCTCCTCAAAATGTGCAGTTTTTCCTGCCAAGACTTATTTATATATCTAGCAACTCATAATACTTTTGTGTATGAAGCACATATTAAATAGAAATTTAAGTAGAGATTTTAAAAGCTTTTTAAATTCAAAAGTCAAGTCTGATGTTCAAAGACATAAGTCATCTAGGTATATAATTGAAAAGGCCAGACTTCCAAAAATATTGAATATATTTTCAGTAGACTTTCCAACACAGTTCTCTATTGAGATCACAAATTATGCCAAAGCATTTTGCAAACACTAATTAAATGTAGGTTTGCCTGTTTTACTGATGCAGAAGCACAGAGGAATTAGATCAACTACAAAATAGAAGTCAGTATCCCAGCCAAGAAAAGGTCCCAAAACACCTGACTTTCAACCATTAAGAAATATTTTTCTCCACACCATGCTGAAACACAAAGGAGAACAGTCTGTTCTTCAATATTGTTGCAAATGTAAACATCTAAAAATTATTTTGTCTACTTTATGTTTGCATTTCCTAAATTATATAAAAAAACATTACTGGGTTCCATATAATGTAATCTTGTGTTTCTTTCTAGCAATAAAATTAAACACTTTTAACTTTCAAATATTTTAAAATGTAAACTGTGCTCTTAGCTTTCAGGCACTAGAACCTGTTGCAAGCGCAAATTAAACTTTAATTAAATTACTTTAATAGGAATTTTGAGTGTTCTGCATGCATAGTTTAGGATTGTACAGTTTTATAACAAGGCTGATGTGATCAAATGGCTTGACTTTAATAGTTACCATTACGTGTATTTCTAATTACAGTATAAGTTCCAGAGAGAAAACCACAATTAATGAACATATGACCCAGTCTTTCAAATTTAGTGAACTGTGCGAAGTTTGACACATAACATGCCAAATGCAAGTGGGACAGTGAATGAGGAGGGTGAAGTGGAGCGTGTTGTGAATTCATGTAAAATTTTATTTAAGCTGTTAATTCAGCCCCAGAATGGGTCAGTCGTGAGGAAAACAGCTGCAACTGCAGTCAAGAGGTGTTCTTTGAATGCCTATGGCACTATATATGATGGTAGACCACTCCCGTGTCTCAATTAGTATCTAGGTCCAGAGGATGGTGAAGTACATGTAAAAACCAAGAAACTCCAGAGAAAATTGAATGCCCACAGGGCAGAAGAACACAATATAATAGAAGGTATTCTCAAACTGTTCCCTCCAAGTTTTACTTGGTGTGATTCCTGGGCCTGGTTCATGGTCTGATTATTGGAGCTGTCCTGTGCAGGACCAAGAGTTGGACTCGGTGATAATCAGGAGTCTCTTCCAACTCAGAATATTCTATGATTCTGTGATACTTTTGAAGGAGAATCCTGGCCCATGAGAATATGATTCATAGTGTCATCAAAGCTCAGGTTTCCCAGAAGTTCTGATAGACACTGCAATTTTGTTTTTTAATTTACCTGTTTCTAAATACTCCAAATGATAAAAACTAAGAATTATACAATTGCCTCAAATTCAGTAACATGAGATCAGATAGTGTGAAAGCAGATGGGTTTCCAACATTCCTCAACTAATGACAAATTTCATAGTGGCTGACACTTTTCCTTCTTGAAAAAATTTGAAACAGCTTTCTAATTTCATTTTTTATATGCTTGGATCTTAATCTTACAATTACACAGCTGCTTGTTGAGTTGGTTTTGGGTTTTTTTTGTCAGTTTTGTGGTTTTTTTAATTTTATTTTGTTTTTTTGGGGGGTTTGGTTTTTTTTTTTGTTTTTTGTTTGTTTGCTTTTTTGGTTGGTTGGTTGGTTTTTTTGTTTGTTTGTTTGTGTCTTGTTTGTTTGGGGTTTTTTTGAAAGAAGCAGGTATTGTACTACAAATAAAACCAGGACTGAATATAAAAGAAGTAAACTATACTGTTTCCACCATAAAAATTAAGAGAAAACAAATGAAAAAATAAAAGAGAAAGATTTCTAAGATGTACATCAGTAGATGTATATCTAGTAAAACCCCAAAGTGTTAGATTTGGCAAAAGTGAAACGGACTCAAGATTTATGTTACTAATCTGTAGCTATATCTCCTTAAGTTTATCTTTTCCACTTGAGAAGATGCAGGGGAATGATTTCTTTCCTCTTGGGGAGATGAGAACATTTTATCTTCAGTGTCATGAAATTACAAAACACATGCAACATGAAAAGTAAAACTTTGTGTCTTTGATCTCAGAATCAGAACAGACATACTGACTATAATACTAATACTAATACACACAGCCTTTCCACGTTCTTTTATGTTCAGAGCCGACTTGTGTGGTCAGAGAAAGGCAGTTATGGTCTCATGAGCTCTTAATTTTAACCAAGAGATCCAATGCAGATACAGAGTTTTAAAGGAGCCCTGCAGTGCATAAGAAACTGGAATGCTATAGAGTTCTCTCTTACTGTCCAATCTGTCCAGAAAAAGGCAGGAAGAGGTAAGTATTGGGAGAAGAAGAAGCTCACAAAATTCTGCAACATGATAGCTTAGTGAGGTCTTCTAGGGAAATAAATGGACTCCTCTCATTGCAAATAGTTACAGAGCTGAGCTCACTGAGATAAAGCAAGGCCCTATGCTTCCACAGACTCATCAACATTCTGGTTTGCCATTGTAATGACTTCACATTTTGAAAGTTTACCAAAACATAAAAAATACCCCATGGAAACACAAGACATGAAAACTCAAGAAATTGTAAAATTAATGTTAGCAAAGCTGTGAAATGAACCTGAATCACACCTCACCTTCTATGAAGAATTTTTAGATAACTCATCAATACTGAAGCCATTAAGAGCCTACTACTACTACTACTTTTTTCTGTCCAAAAAAGAGAACCTTCATCTCACACAAGGAACTGAGTCATTACAGAGAAAGGACTTCTAAAAATAAGCAAGCTGTCAGAGATGGCCAGCAATCTGCAACTTACTGTTTCCTTAGAACATACATTTTGTTGGATGAGTTTGTATCTGCCTCTCTCAGCTATGCAAGGGAGCTGCCTGCCCCTGAACTGTGCTGTCAAGCCAATACTACAAAAGCAGTGATGGAATCTAATGGACGTGCTGAGATCCTGAACACCAGGTAATTGTTCAAACTTGTTGAAAGACAACTCAGGTTAAGGTAAGAGAAATAAGTGAAATTACATCCATCATGGTTTTGCTTTATTTTTTCATTCTGATATCAATACTTAGAAGTATGAAAAAATTCAGTTTTGTTAAATACAATGTCAAGTACATTCTATTAGGTGTTTTGAGGAACTGGAGGGAGGAGGATACTTTTAATTTTCCTCTGGTTTTATCCTTATGGCCAACATGACACACTGTTACTCTAGGTACCTTGTTCAAACATGCATATTTTAGTTTGAATATGAATTCTAACCTTTACAAAGACAAATACTGTCCTTGATTAAAAAACATCTTTTTTTTTTTAAAGAGAGACTACAGAAGAGAGATAATATCTCCCTGCATTCAGACTTAATATACCGGCATGGGTATGGGATTGCCACCTAGAAATGGAGATGCTCCTCTCCTTAAGTCTGCATGCCCATGAGGAGGGTACACCAATCCTGATGGGCTCCAGCCTTCCCTGCTGTGAGAGGGACTGACCCAGCCTACAGCGGTAGCTGCCTGAACATGTCAGGCCCCTCTTTTCCCCATGGCTTTGTGACCACTCTCTGCCAGGCAGCCTCTTGAGCAGCACAAGGCCACACGCAGCGCGTTTAATCAACACCAGCAGTGACTGCGGACAGGCATAAAGCACCTCCTGCTTTCCAACGGGGCAGCACAACCAACCTCACGTACATCTGGTGCACCTGGCACAGGAGGGACAAATGGTTGTGCCATGTCTGCCACGCCAGTGAACAGCACAGAGGGCTCAGAGGGGCATACCGTGCTTCAAAGGACTTTAAAGAGATTTCAGTGGTACAGACAGAAACTAGGGCTTAGTCCAAGTAACAAAAGCTTTCTAAAGCTGTCCGAGCTGTCAGCTCTACCAGAAAGCATCACCAAAATGGTATTTAAATTCTGTGAGACAAAATGCATGAGCTACTCTTTTTGCTTGCAGCTTTGGTGGCCTTTTTAAGTTAGAGTCTAGTTAACTATTCTGTGCATTAGGGCACTGTTTGCTGTTTTCTTTCTCTGCAATACAAGAAGTTGTTTTTCAGTTCCTGCATAATGCACAGTGATACAACAATGACAAAAGAAAACAAAACAAAATGGTATTGTCCTTAATTAGGGATTAAATCAGGATGGCACAGGTTTTATTTTCAAAGCAGTTCCAAACCAAAGGCTGCAATGTTAGGAAGCTCACATATTTTCAACAGAAATGCTGCAGTTTATTTTTCTTTCCTTAAATATTTGTCTGCCAGGAAAGTATGCTAGGTGCAGTTTTCATCTCAGCACTCTTCCAACAACTCCAGATTAAGAGTTCTTTACCAAAGCAACATGAAGCAATTCATCAATACAAAGAAAATGTATCAGCTCTCTGAAGAGTATCTGTCTCAAAACCAGAGATACTACACTACTATAAATTAAACTATGTAACTGTATGCCTGTTCCACATTATCTACCAAGCTTTGTTAGAAATACAGGAAAGTTGAAAAGCTAAATTTTTTTAATAGACACAAAAGATGAACAAAACCATCAGAGATTATCTGACGAATAGGGTCATATTACCTGAAGTCTGGTATAGACCTATTCCAGCCCCACTCAAAATGAGAGAATCTTGTGCCCACATGCACACAGAGAGGCTGAGCCCAGATACATGAGTTGGACTGGAAGTCTAATGGTCATAAACTGCACCACAAGAAAATGATCATTTTGATTTTATCTTACACCATGCACAGTATTACATGATTTTTTTCTCATGAGGGTCTGTTTGATGATCCATCCAGTTTTATAATACTGAATATATTAAAAAAAATACATTTCAGCCAGGGAAACACATGGCAAAGAATAGACTGGGGGCAAGAGACATTCCAAAAAGATTTCCCCGGAGGTTAATTACAACTGCAGAAACAAGATTTCTCCAATGTGAGTTGTAGCACATCTTGGGGACAATTCAATTAGCTAAAGTAAACTTTTTTTTTTTGTGAATATACAGTGGTAGTTACATAGAGCAATCATAATACCTTTTTCTAGACCATTAATGGTAGGACTGCTAAGGATTTATTAAACTTAATTTAAAAATCACATATATGTTAGAGGAACTAACTACTTTTCACCTACTGTGTCCTACTTTGAATAAACTGCTCCTCCAAAAATTATTTTCAGTTAATAGAAGGAAAGTATTATATGTAACAGCAAGAATCAGAGCAGCATCAGGTGCACTCCTTTGCACTAGATTTGGTATTATGGAACAGGAGGAGGCAATGCTGCAAGTTGAACAATATGTTATTAGGTCTTTTTAAGTGTATTAGGTTTAAATGAAAAACCTACTAGCACCTGTTGAGAGCTGCAGTCCTAAGATCTGTATAGTTATATCAGTTACATGGAACTTTTTATTTTTTACAGAAATATCCAAGGTTACCTGCTCTCTTGTAATACAATACTAAGCCATATGAACTGCAAAATCAATTTTGGTATATTCATAAGCTGTGAATCCTGTCCAGGAGGCCAGCTGCCAATACAGGAAAAATCAATGATATTTCCGTGCAGCATCAAGTGTGTGCTGCTTTTTAATAAACCTGCAAAGCCAGAATTTTCACTTAACATATGTAAATCCAAAACAGTCTAGAAGCTTATAAATATCTACTCAATATAATGAACACAAGTTAAAAATATTTTGTGTTTATCACATTCATTTCTTTTAATAATGCCAAATGTTATGCTGCTGTCCCAGTAACCTGTAAATGGGTTTAATTTCACAGTCAGGTGGACTGAGTCCTAGTGTTGCAATTCCTCAGCAGGTCCCTGTAGTGGCAGGAGTAGTACTTGTTTTTTACAATACAGCACCAGCTGCAAACTCTAATCTAGCAATATGCAAAAGGAACTACTTCTGAACTTCTCCAGCAAGTTTTTTGTATCTCCTCCAGACCAAAGGGAGCAGACAATAGGTAAGGAATTTTTGAGCTTATTCAACAAGCATCAGCTGGCTCGTGACTCTGCTGCCTTAAGAAAATTAATAAACATAGCCAATAAAATAGTTTTTTCAGTCTTTGTTATAGGATATATGTCCCTTTCTTCTTCCTCTCATCATTTTATAATTGGGAATCATCCTTTTTATCCAGGTGAGTTACAAGTTAAAGAAGTAAGACTGTAATAGCCACTGTTATTACCATATAAGATCACAGAATATTGACCTGAGTTGGACAGGACCTACCAGGATCATCAAGTTCCGCTCTTAAGTGCATGGTCCATAATGGGGATCAAACCCACAATCTTGGCATTGTTAGCACCATGCTCCGACCAACTGAGCTAATAGTTTGGGCTGCTACACATCTGCTAGTAGAGCCCAAATCAACTGCCATGGAAGCTCAATTCATTTAACCATATAATACACTAGATTGGAAGAGACCCCTGGAAGTCATCCAGTCTGACCTCATGTACATCTGTGTGGTCTTTTCAGGAGACATCCTACTTTTCCTCAGACACTTCTGTAGCTTGTTACACATGGAGAGAAGGAATACAAATCTTCCTCCCAGAAAAGCTGAAAGACCCACTGGGCTTGAAGCTACTGTTCAGAGGGCAGCTGACACCAGTGTTATGTGACAGGGGAAAGGTCACAAAGATACTGCTGTCTTGACTAGCCACCCTCTTTAACATTATCTCTCCTTTAAATCTTCCAGAGGCACTGTGAATCAGGCTCAAAGATGTCCAGGAATTTTCATTTAGGTGAGCGACTTCTCAGCATTCATACATTGCTCTACTTTTAATCACTTAAATCACTATTCCAGTCCTATGTTATTCTGTCTTCATTAAATATTCACGTCTAAATTTGATTTTAATCATCTCCATTGTTCACTGTCACTTACCAAGATCTTCATCAAGCAACTGGCAAAAATTCAAATGGATCAACAATACAACATTAATGTCCATGAAAATATATTAAGAAGTATTTTTCATTGTACTTCCAAGTTAATGACCGTGCAAGGCACTTTTTTAATCTCATTTTCAATAGTTTTTATTATTCTTATTTCCTTAGTTATGTGTGTATTCCACCATACCACCTCTCTTTTTACCCCTCTTCTAAACATGATTAAAATGCAGACATAAACTTAATTAGGTGACACTCTACCCCCCCACCCCAAATGGATTTTTTTGGATCAAAAATAGCAGGTTGAAGGTATTACACTCAGAAACAGTTTTCTTTGTGGAAAGGACTTACGGAATAATACAATAATTTCCTTCACAGAAGCAAAAAAAATATGTAAAAATCTGAAAAAGTGCAAATATTTCCTACATATAAAGTTCAAGTGTTAGCAAAAGGCCTACCAGAACTGATATTCATGCTTTGAAGCACTAAGATAATTTGTATCAATTCAGTCAATAAAATCCATTAATGAAATGGAACGTTCACGTGACTAATTAAATCAATAAAAGCAGTAATATTAATCCAAACTTGCATCAGTATCTAGAAGCCTGTATCATCATGCAAGCCCAGACAGAATTAGCCAATAAAATGGGTTTTTGCCAGCACTATTGCTTGATGATTTAAACTACAATTATCTTTGCTTCACTTTCGTGTGCTTTTTCATTATTATAGTTAACTGAAAATCAAAAGCATAATAGCTTCCCTTCAATTAATATTTGTAACAATAAACTTGTTTTCAGTATACCTCACCTTGAAAGTAACTATTGAAGTGAGATTATTTTATTTGTAGCAATGTGCATTTTGGTTTTGTGATGTTTGCACAGAGGCTTGTGTGGGATTAGAAAAAAATTGGGACTTATGTACTACTTTGATCACCAGAGAAAGTCAGGACTTTCCAACAGGAATCAATCAAAAGTATGAATTAATAAACAATAAATGTAGTCACATATGCTCACAGAAAATAACTGCTTGCTTCAGAGACTATTATCAAATGGCAGTTTATTATCAAATTTCATATGTAAGGTATGTAGGTGAAAAGCAGTTCTTGTTTACAGACAAATGTAATGACCCTGCATTTGCAGATATACATTCTATATCAAATAAGCCTCTGTTAGGTCTTAAGATTAAGTAGAAGGAAAATTATTTGGATATTTTAAAAATCTAATATTCCCAAAGCAGAAAGAGCAAATGTGCTGCCACTGGAAGTTATGCAACTTAGGTCGTGGCAGCTATGAAAAAATGCTTAGCAACTTGTGAGAATAAAATTCCCAGGATTACTGTTCTGCCAAAATTCCAAAGATTTAATTGTTTTCTTGCTACTTGAAAACCCTCAAGGGTTTATCTTGGATTACTTATTCTCCATATTCTGCACAATTCAAATGTTTTATATATTCCAGTTTCACTTCCAAAAAGACAGAGTTCACTGCTCAGTAGTGTTCTTACAAACGTTACTTTCTGTTCTAATTTTGCAAAGTGTCCTGCAATTAATGAAAATATTGAGTAGAAATACTTTTTATGCTACAAACAATGCATGCAATTACCTAGTTTTTATCCACCGCGCTTAGTTTTATTGAAATGTATCTCAGGATCTATGTCAATTTCCACTTCTTCAACTACTACAAGCTTTGTGGTTACTCTGAAATTGAAATAAATCACTGAAACCTGTATCAGAAAAACCTGCCTACTTTTGTCCTGTCTCTCTGCCTTAGTGGATTCTCATTAAAGGTAGGAGGGCTAGTGAAAGCATAGCCATTACTCTGTCTGTGGCAAAATTCCCACTCATTTCACATAGACTAGGTTTTTACTTACAGGTAAATGTTTTCCAGGACTGAAAAAAAGCTGGATCATGTGGAAAAAATTATCTTAGAAAGTGGAATACCTGAAAAGCTCCTGAAAACCTGATACAATAAAATACCATAGCAACAACCTCAACCAAGTCTGGAAATTATTTGCGGGAAAGCAGGAGCGCCTGAAGTGTGAAGGTCAGTACAGCCAGTATTATACTAGCTAACCATGCTGGCAGAATGCTGATATAGTATCACATGTGAAATCCAGTTCATTTTGGGGGATGGACACACTCAGGTGTCTGCACAGCATTTTAAATATCACCATTTTTCATTTTTAAATGATGCAAGGAAAATGATGTCATAATATATAGCAAAGATAAACAGATTGTAATGAACTGTCTTGACCAGATACATTTCAATTGTATTTGCTGAGTCTGAAAGAAATTAATCTGTTTGTATGCAGAGAGATTGTGTGTCAAAAATTTGGGAAACTTTAGATAAGGGAGTGAAACTATGAATCCCTGAATTCTCACGTCAGCTAACTAATTCATGATGTGAGATGAAGTTCAGGCAGCATCTGAAGGTTGCAGTAAGGACACACTCTGTACCACTGGGAAGCATTTGCTCACCTTGTCAGAAGTGTAATTCACTTGAGTCTTGCTCAAAAATGCCCTTGTGTTTCAACCAAGTCTGATGATGTGACAAAGTAATAAAGATGGTGATGGCTTAGGTAGACTGGAGTGCTTTCAATCCATTTAGCTGTGGCCTATGGGATAGAATGAGCTTTTTGTCTCTTGTCAGAAGAGTAAAATATTTTTTTCTTTCTTTCAAGCATATTTTAACTGGAAAGCTGAAACTCTTCATTTCTGATTCACAGAAATTCTTAGACACTGTGTTAAATACATTCCAGCTCAAAACACTAACATGTATTCTCTCAGGTACCTCTTGTAATCCATATTTGTTGAATAAAAGCCTTCCAAGTTGAACAGCTGAGTCTACATTCACAGCTTTTTCTTCCCCTCCTGGTGCCCTACATGACCAAGCTAGCATGAAGTACAGAATATCGATTAGAAGTGTACTATAGATTCCTTGCACTGCAAGTTAAATTACCGTATACTGTATATTTTTAATTTCCCACATATAACAATAAACATGATTGATTCTTCAATTTCAGAGCATCGTTTTGGCAATTAAGAAAATAAATACCCTTTCCATGTATAGCTCGCTTTTTTTCTAAATAAATGTCTGCAGTGTATTAGCTCATGTGTGACAGAAAAATAACTACCTACCCCTCTCCCTGTAGGCCTCATTCCATTTTCTATTTCCTTTTTTTTTTTATTTATTTAAGACCTGCCATTCATTTTCACACCTAACAGTAAAAACCTCTGGACGTGGTTGTTGTCAAGAGGATTATCTTTCAGATCAATGCTGAAATTGATTCCAAACCACGCGATTTATCAGCCTGAAGCTAAAGCACTAGGAGTCAGGAAATATTTCCTCTCCTTCAAATCCATTCTTGTTCTGCTGTTGGAAAATCACAATACTGTAGTCTTCGTTAATACACACTACTTCTATTCCTTGTGCTTGTGGAATATTAATGTCAAATAGACTATGAGGTTAGTTGCATTATCAAGTTCAGTTCAGAAAAAACAGATTAAGGAAACAACAGTGCGATTAAGTTTTTCACTCCTGCTGAACAGTTGCTGATGCTAACTAGGAATATAGCCTTACTATGATATCTGACATTAATGACACTCCTCTCTATTTCACATAAAATACACTGTAGACTTTTATTAGCATCATATAATGATACAAGAAATACACATTAAACGTCACTTTACAAAGCCACACTTACATACTTGCCTTTTGTCACTAAAATAAAAAAAACTTTAAAAAAAGCCCTGCTATATTTCATGCTTATGTACACAAACTACAGAAAATTAAAAATAAGAGATTCACCAAACTATCTAGGCATAATACAGCAGTCATGCAGATACACAAGGTCAAATCAGTTAAACCCTATCCTGCTTCTCTGATTAACAATCTTTGTGCTGAACAATTAGGGACAATCTGATGAATGGCGAAAGTTAATGAGAGTCTTTCAATTTATTTCAGAACTATATTAAGCCTTTATTTGTTTGAGACTGTGGCAACACTGTTAGCTCATTATGACATTACTTATATTGTCATTTAATGCTGTCTGAAAGTACAGGACAAAGCCTGCGGTGAAGCTTAAACTAATGTAGTACATAAGCTTCGAATAAATAAGAATTATAGTGCAATTTACAATACGCAAAGGCACACAAAGTGTACTGGAATTTAAAGTAATGTCAAATAACATTAATATATGGTGAATATAATGATGATAATAAGTAATTAGATCAAGCAACACTAGATTCTTCTCACTTTATTTCTATGAGAAAACCTGCAGTTTGTGACTAAGATTCTAGAGTTTCAATGGCAGAATGGGGATGTTTCCAATTCCACTAGAGATGCAAGCTGAAAACATTTAATTAAGGAAAGCATAATATTAAATAAATTGGGTTAAGTTTAAAGTGGGTAATAAATTCATATTTTTCAAATTCAGACAGTAAATTTAGTATCCATTGACAAAGACCTCGGAAATATTTATAGGAGTCCTTCTGAGAGCAAAGTTTGTTGAAATAATGAAAGAAAACAATAGCTAATTTTGATCATTCAAGATATAATATTTAACTTTTTGTGGCAGATTTAAACTCTGAGTTTCTTTTAATATATCTCCTAATTAATCTTTAGGATATTTGTAAGTTATTTGCACCAATTGCCAAATGATTATAGTTGTGGTTTGATGACAAAAGATATTCATAAACCTCTTAGAAAGGGTAACTGGTAGAATTAATCCCCTATCTTCTTGATTGAACTTCAACACTAATTAGAAGATGTAACTTTAAAGACGTGCCCCTACTGAAGCAAGCTGACCACTGCAGCTCTCATCTGATGCTAGAGGTGAACCCTGCGGCTTATATCACTCCTGTGCTCTCTTCCTAATTTTATAAAAAACAATGCACATCTACAAAAAACTTCAAGTTTACCCAAATCCATTACTGACACGTCTAGGAAAAAAAAAAAAAATTACCTGCAAGGACACAAATATAGTAAGTCTGTGTTCCTTTTACAGTCTACTATCAAGATTCACATTGAGCTTGGAAAAACAGCAAACACTATGGAATAAAAAAATTTTGAACTATTTAGCAATCAAATAATTTCATGGTTATACCAAGGGAATATGAAACCTCTTACTATTAGGCAACTCAGTAAATTTTTCAGGATGATCACATTTTTCTTTCTACTATAATTATTTTTCTTTATCTGTTTAATTTAAATCAGTCCAAGCTTCCACAAAAAATGTGCAGAAAAGTAAATCTATAAGAACAAGCCCTTCAGCTTTGGGCTTTCCACCTTCAATTTCAGTTTCTTACACATACTATTAATTTCAAAACATAAGGAAAAACAAAGCCATGCTATTAAAAAATTGTATTCTTCCAAAAACATATGCAACAAATACAGGCTGGTGCATTTACTCATATTTAGAACAGTAAAGCACTCAGAAAGATGGAAGTTTGCAATTTTTTATGATTTGTGTTGAATGCACAAGTACTTATTTTAAGTATGATCAACACAACCCAAACTTCCTAACAACACTTTGTGTTATTCATGAATTATTTCGACTTTTTCATAGAGAAATGAAAAGAACAATGTTTTCAGAGTTCACAGAAATTCATTTATATCAATGAAAAGAAAATCATATTTAAAGGGGTTTTGTTTCTAGTAGAAGTGAAAAATTATACACTGTGTCTCCTAATAGGAAGTAAAACAAACTAAAATAAGTCTTATCACACATATACACAGAATGATTAGAAATTCATACTGAGAACTGTAGCATTTAATTTCTAAGACAATACTCTTAAAAGCAGCTCACAACATTTAATCAAACCACTAAAAATACATTTTTTTATGTTAAAAATACAAAAAGAATGTTTTGTACAGATGGGTTTGCTTCGGAAACTGCTTTTTAAGTATCTTAACTATGTCTTGAGCATATCAGTAAAGAGCTATCACTGAACCACACTGGTTAGTGGGAAAATGTTGGACAAAATGGCATTATTGTTATATAGTAGATTCTTAGCAACAAAATCTTTTAGGAAATTATTCTACTGATTTACACAGCTTTGACTAGGGTGTGAGACTTTTACTTTTGGAATAATATGCTACTGTTGGTTACTTTTTATCCCATTAAGCAATTACTTCCCACTGTAATTCCTGACTTATTGGTCTGTCTACTTATTTTTAATGCAGATATAAAAAAAACATTACCCAGATAAATGCGATCTTACAGCTACATATCACATTTAATAAAATCCCATTAGCCAAGGAAAATGTGTCAGTTAAGAAATTATCAGAAACCCACAATGTCTCAGTAACTTTATAGCTTAATTTGAGTTAGGGTCAAATCCCTTACTCCAGCTTTCAGGGAACAGCTGAAGGCTGAAACTGACTCAATTAAATATTGAGCAAAAAATTGTCATTCGTATTCACAGATATTTGCTATATCTATATCTACAGGCAGACATATTTCCAAAATATGATTCAACACACTGCTCAAGACTCTGGACTGAGGGTATCTCATTAACTTAGGATTCTACACTTTGCCACAGTCCAGCTTCATGATTTCTGAGCAATCTCTCACCATTTATATTGAAAGCCCTGATACTACTAGATGTGGCAACATAGATTATCACCATATCTAACTGTAAGGCACCTGATCCCAACATGGAATTTATAATCTAGGCAGCAGATATCAACCTGACCTAGACACTATGAGATCATGTCTTTGTGTAATGCCATGCAGATGCAAGAGCTAGCAGTGAATAAAAGTTTTCCAGCCTTGAAACCAAACAAAACTACGTCAGCGTATCAGCTCACCAGAACTGAAGAGCTCTGCAAAGTGCAGGGTTAATTGGCCTAAGCACTGAGATGAGCTACTGAAGGCATGCAAATATTTCCAGGATATGAGCTAGAATACCTGTGCTCAGTGCTTCACTGGAGCAAGTGGAATATCTTTACTGTGCTACACTGCATGACATAGGCAGGTTTAGCAGAAGGGGAAGAGTGTGTTCTTCAGTGTTTAGGTTTCTACAACGGACCTGCAGATAAATGACTAGAAGAGATTTGGCTTGTTGCCTTCTTTTTATTCAAACAACTGAAAATATATCCCTCTAGGTATAGACAATCAGCTTACTCTGCTTTGCAGATGAATATGAAAAGCTTATACAATTAATATCTTGGAATACTCATCAAAGTTCTAGGATACTAGTCTCCATTCACCTGAATTAATTTATGTTTCCCATATCCCACAGTTCCTTAATCACTTTATGCTTGGTTCCTTAACCACCAAGCAAAAAATTTGTGCTATTCTTAGTCTGTTTACCTCAACTGTAGCCTTGTGAGTGAAGAGATAAGTCTAGAGAGACAAGGAAAAAGGTATTGTGATTTAGTATCTCAGTGAATGAGGTCACACACCTGAGAACACAGGTGAATGGAGGCCAGCATTATTGTACAGCTTTGGTTTTAACATTTATCAGTCTTTACATAAAATACACAAATGTCTCTCAGAACAGGGAACAGAAGTCAGGGTTTTAACTTTATGAAGAATACTAAAGATGGCTGTCTCACAAAGCCAAAGCTGATCACACGGCTTCCAGCCCCCCAGATCTGCAATTTCTGGTTTGGCTGTGTCCTTTCTTCTTCAAGAGAAGGGAGGGAAGATGAGTCTCTGCCATGACAATCTCATCTCTACTCTAGTGGCCAAGAAGTGGCCAATCCTCTAAAAGGCTAGAGTTTCCACTACTACAGACTGAAGCATGTTTACAACCATGGTTATTGATTTAATGCTGTAACATCCATGTTAGAATATAAATCATTGACAGAACAATTACTGAGACTGACATGCTGAAAGCTGATGTTACTACATGCCTTAGGTATGGTCTAAGGATTTCTGGTGCTCTAGAGTGGAATATCTGGTTTATGAACTACAAAAGAATTTTAGGTATGACATTGAGGCATAGAGAACATGACCCTACCCATCCCTAGAGGGTGAGTACTTTGGGTAGGTTCAGTTCATAAGCATGTAAACAATTCAAGTGACAGAAAACAAGATACTAGTTCACATTGGATGGATCGCAGACTTAGATTTGACATACGAGTTTGTCCTTTGTCCCAGGACAGGATCTAATACCATTGCTACTCATGGGTGGTATTGTTTGAATTTTTTATCACAGTGATTAGATAGATACATAGAGATAGAGATGTTGGCTGCACAATGCTATTAAGAGCAGGTGATGCTCAGCCCTGCTCTTCTCACTTTCCTGTGGTAAACTCTTCACAGCAAAAACACCTCTTCTGCCTGTGTTTAAGGCCACTGATTCTGCTCCAGGTCTCTGGAAACAAAAATCTTTCCTTAAATGCTGCCCTGTCTCTTATCCTGCTGTGTTTCTAAAATGTCTTATATATTTTTAAGAACACAAAAAGACAGTGTCCTTTATAAAGCAGAAAAAGTAACATCTAAACATATTCTTGTTTAACCAATGAAAGTACAAATCTGTCCTCACCATGATGCAAACAGTCTTGAGTTTTGACTCTGAGCATTTTGTACTATCTCAGTTTTTTTCCTCAATCTTCCCATTAATTTTTGGGTGGTTTTTTGGGATTTTTTGGTTTGGTGGTTTGTTTTTGTTTGGTTTTTTTTGTTTGTTTGTTTTTTGGTTTTCAGTTTTGGGGTTTTTTTTGTTGTTGGGTTGTTTGGTTTTTTTTGTTTGGTTTTTTTTGGGGTTTTTTGGGTTTGCTTTTTTGTGGTTTTTTTGGGGGGGTTTTGGTTTGGGGTTTTTTGGGGGGTTTTTTTGTTTGCTTTGGTTTGGTTTCAGTTTTTTGTGCTTTTTTTTTTTAAATCCACTGGTCTTTTTTCATACTGTTACTTTTCTTCAGAACATTTTCTTAGGTCTTAAATGAGTGCCATCTTTTCATATACTTCTGGATATACTTACAAATTTGTTTTTTGGTAGCTGTCAGATTGCCTTTCAAAAATGGTTTCTCCATACATACATCCACAAAGACTGTCTTCATTCAGTCTATGATAGGCAATTCAGTGGTAAAAGTGAAACTTACACCTAATAATGAAAGAAGTTGTATTAAGCTTGTTTCTTTCTCAAATTGAGTGTCTCAGCATAGTGCTGATCACACCGAAAATTACCTGAGTATAATTCACAGCACTAAACCACTTTCCGTAGTTCAGATGCTGCTTCTCTTTTCAGTGACCAAAACAAAGTTAAAAGATTAATTTCCCCAGTGCATTGCTATACCTATTTAGTTGTGTCTTTCAGTTGCTTTCAGTGGGGTTACACTAAAGCAAAACTGAAGCAATGCAGTGCTTAATCAACGCTAATATATGCCCCTGATAGCTTTATGTTTTATTCCAGCCCATTAACAGGCTATCTGGTATGACAGAGCAAGAAGATCATTATGTCTTAATGAGGTGATTAAAACCAAAAAATATGCAGTTGTTGCAAAATATTAGAATGGACTTCAGGAAACCCCACCAATATTTAATGTACTATTTTAATATTTTATTTGTTGCTGCCTATAAAGTCTTCAAACTTCAATTATGTAGTTGTAAATTATCTATGATGCAAATACTCTTCATGTTAAAGCACTCACTGATACTTTCAAATGTTGGAACTAATTTTAGAATTAATTAGAGGTGCTGTTCTGATATTATTTTTAAGGTGCAATGCTACATATTTATGTTATTAATCTGTGTTTCCCAATGTATAGCATTATAGGAAGCACTATAAATAAGGTTATGCTCAAATTTGAATTTTGTACAAATTTTTACCTGGTAACAGATATACTAGAGGTTTCAAAAACATTTCAAAACCTGTGCTTATAATGATGCAGATTTTGAAAGTATTAACATGAAAGACCACATATCCCAAGTCACTCAGGTACCTACCTGAGTTGAGCAGATGACTAATGATACTTCCAAAACAACCTGTCTCCCTGCCCCCTAAAATTTGATAGAATTGCATTAATTCTGCTACATTCAATTTTGCCAGGCCAAGGACTTCTGTAGTGTTAATATCAGTGTCCTTAATGTCTTCCTAAAGAAAACAAATTATAAACCGCAAGACCTAAATTAACTCAATTATTTCATAGATGGTGCCATTTAACCAAATGGTTTATTTATTCTGTAAGTAAGCATATGAAAAACTTGAAACTAAAATGCAGTACCTTATAAATTTAGGCACGACACACAGAAATATATAATAAAGAAATGATAAAAATAAGTTTGTGGCAGAAAAAAACCTATCAAAGGTCCTTCCTGACTATTTGTAAAGTAACTAACATCATTTGGTATATTGAAACTTGTGTGGGTATATATAGGTGTATATATATAACTAACTGTATATGCACGTATGCCTCATCAATCATTCTGCTTACTTTCAGATGTAGAATGACCTTAAATAATACTGTAAAGAGATACTGTATGACCTGTTTTCTCAATGTGGTTGCACAGAGCTCTCTGCAGAGATGGGAAGGACCATTCTTTCACCAGAAGAATGCCATCCTTACAGACCTGACATTTTCCTGACTTCATTTACCCATCAGAGCGGCTTCCCATGGAACCCAAACTACAGTTTCCTGAATAAAGACCTTCACTCTGATGCTCTCCTTCCCCACTCCTCCCAGGACCTTGAACTCCATTTCATGGTCACAACATCCAAGGCTGTCACCCATTGCCACATACTCCCACAACTGTTTTTTAACTGTTTAGCAAAGAATAGCAGGATCCAGCTGTGCATCACTCCTGCTTGACCGATCCAGTACCATGCCAAAAAGTTATCCCTAAAACTTATCAGAAATCTTCATGGCCAGAATATTCAAAATCTATCAGAGGATGTGTGGAGGAAAGAATGAGGACTGACAAATGAACTGAAAGGGATCTTGAAGAAGCCTCACTTCCCTACAAAATTGTTTTAATTAGCCATACAGAAAAAATTTACCTATTGCTACCAAGGGAAGAGTAGAGCACACAGATCTCTTTTAACCCTACCAAGTACCCTGTAGATTCAAATGCTGAGCAGACAATATATTCTATGCTTTACAAATTGCAACATTAAGTAGCAACTTAAAAGCACTAAACCACAAATGAAAGGAACATAAAATATAAAGTGGGTCTTTCAAAATGGAGTTCAACAAGCAAGCTATCAAACTGTCACTTTGGTTTATGGCCATATACAGGCCATAACCCAATGTTTTAGTGTACAAATTCACAATTCATGACACTTGTTCAGAAGTGACCTTAGAAACTATTCTACAGATATATGAGCTCTCCATTTTGCCCAAAATAGAAGGCAAGGGAAAAAAGTGCCTAATTATCCATGATCTAGTGGCCGAGTCAAAATTTTCCCATCCCACTCCCAGTATTAGATATTAAGAACTTACTGGCCTCTCTTCTTTACCCCTGTAGCATTTGCATTTGAGCAGTCATGTGTTCACAAACTGAAAACTCTGTCTATACAATGATAACTAAAAGATGCTAGGCAAACATGAAATATATTTTAAATAATTCAGAATAATTAAATTTTATTTCTTGTAATAATTTATTTATAATAATTTATTTATTTTGTTAAATAAATGTTCCCCTAGATTTAGGAACTAAACAAATCCAAGACATTCTGAAGAGAAATTTTATTGCAAAGGTATATATCCCCTAGTTGCACTATGAAAGTGCTGACATATATCTTTCGCATTATGAACACAAGGCTGTATTGTTTACATACTTCCAAAATCTTGATGGATATTTTTATTTCTCTTTACCTTCCTCTCCCCTCAAAGAAAAATTAATTACTTGTCTATCACTAAGCTATGCATCTTCCTTTTTATGTTCTGTGACTACTATATTCTAATATGTTAAGAACTACAGGATGTTGATCATCCAATGTTCACCTGAATAAACAGTATAATAATTTTTCAACAACTCTTGAAACTGATCTGAATTAACTTGGTAGAAATCTCAGTGGGAAAAAGGCAGATTGATATTAGGAAATGGTTAAGATTACTTTTTTTTTTGTCTAGAATGTAATATACCACAATACTGAAGGACCTAGAAAATGTGTGTATTTATTTTTTGTCAACTAAGCTTAACAGCATACATACCAACACACCTGATGTGAGCAATTTTTTTATGTGAATGGAAATACAAAAAGAAGTAGTTCTTCAGGGAAAAATGCTTGCAGCTGGACTGTATATACCCTGAGACCCTCAGTAGGGAGGATCCCCACTGATCTCAGCTAGAGAATCCTGGCAGACAACGGAATATCATCAGTCTGAAAAGTCCCAGATCACACCATTTTATAATAAAATAATGAACTCCAGTCAAAAAGCTAAATCATCAAATACTAAGAACCTAGGGTAGCTATAGTGACTTTGTCAAATTATTGCATTCTGTATTGAGTATAGCTCAGGGCAAATGCTTAGTACAGTTTCAAAGAAATGTAGGGTCTATATTCAAATACAATGACTGAAATATCCTGATTTAATACCTCCTCCTTACTGCTACTACCTGGCTACTGTTTGAGCCAGCTGTTAAACCTGTTTTGTGACAATTCAAGTTGGGAACAAAAAGAGCAGTTGAAAATTAGTAGTTGCAAGATAGTATTTGCGCTTTTGAAAAGCTCTCTGAGCATTAGAGACACATCTTTATCAACAGACTCAATCTATCCATTGCTGGTTTGCCTACTTGAAATTTGAGAATGAGTAACCTGAAGATTCATGTTTTCATCTGTGCCTCAGTGATGTCCTGACACTGAAAAAGGTATACATCTGAATCTCCAACCAATGAGACAGAAGAAAGCCTATGATTTCTTTTTTATTTCGCACATGACTAAAGAAAATACACACAGACTTGGGAACTAGTTAAAATCTCTAATGCCTGTTTGCTGTTGCCAGATGGCACAGTTCTCCTGAAGCCAACAAACTGCCTGATTTACAGAAGCTGAGAACAATCTGTTTCTGGTAAAAGGTACCTCTTTCACTGATAAAGGGTTATCAATTTTCTCAGCTCTCCATACCCAAAATAATCACAACCAAGCATACTTTACAACTACTGCATAAGAAGTAAAAAAAATCCCAAAACAAACAACTCAAATATCTTCCCTGCCTTGTTTATGTAGAGGTTTGTTGATTTTTTCCAAGAAAATGCTGCTATCTGAATAGCTATAATGATGTATGCTGGTATTAGCATGCTGGTATTAGTAACACAGCCATCACAGAAACAGACCTTAGAAAACATAAACTCTAAAACTTTTTGACCACAAATAAGAATTCAATGTTAGCTTGTAAACTTAATGAATGTTAATGCAGGCTTAACAGAAATACAACAAATGAAAATGAAATAAGGGCTGGTTTATTATTCTCTTAAAAGGTGACAGTAATTTATTAACCAGAGTACATTTATCAGAACAAGAATTTGACATACCTACAGACATTTTCACCACTAAGAGATCAAATTAATAATAAAATACATTCTACTTGCTGCCCAGCTCCCTTCTGTTAATCTACTTGTTAGTCAAATCCTGAAGACCAATGCTAATTCTAAGCATGTAGGAGCCATAAAAATTATTAACATGATCTGGCATCCGTGCTTACTTACTTTTCCTATTTTGCTAAACACAAAGATTATATTTATTAAAAAAGTTCCAAGGCAGTGACAATTTTAGATAAATTACTGAAAACAATGAATGATTTAATACTTAACTATATTATAGAAATAAATTGAATAAGTCTCAAGAGCAAATGAGAGCTGCTGAATTTCTTTCAAGTGATTCAGGACACAACCATCGGTAAACTAGGCAGTCCGACTGCCATTATCTTTAAATAAGAGAACACATTTGCAGTGCAGGTGTGGATAAAAGAAATAATGCAATATGGTAGCATTTCTAAATTCACATTTCAGACCATTCACTTTAAAGGCAAAGTGCCTTCACCAAAATCTAAAGAGTCCAGTTTTTCCTACAGGCTTTGTGGGCAGCATTTTTTCAGATTTTTCCAAGATTAGGTTTTAGTGTCATCTATTACCATACTTGATTCATACTAAAGTAACATGAATACTATCACAGACAGATGACAAGGAAAGGAAACAGAGGTGTTACAAAGTACCCTGCCATCATTTTCACTGGCATCATGATCTTAGATCAATTTAGACCAACTATGGCTTTTTGTATCAGAGTTTTGGCTCCAAAGGGAAGAGGAAAGCTGAAGAGATCCAAGATATGCCTGCATTTGGATTGTGTTAGTGTATGTAGTTCACTTGAATCAATTTATTTTTTTCCTGTTTACTGTTCCCATGCATTTGTTTGCACTCAATAAGTACGTTCAGTTAAACTGTCATTGCACTGCATTGCATGACAAAATCTGGATGTGTGATCATTTACCAGTCTCTATTCTCAGTGACAACACAGAGCAAGATGAGACCACTTAAATTCACTTTTATTAAAGCCCAGCTGTTGATATTTTTCACCTGATCTATAGCAAAATGAAGGCTTTGTCTTACTCATAGAATGAGACCACTTGATTCAAAGTAACAATTATTTTACAAAATTAATAGGTACTCTTTTCTGTCACCTGAATAAAAACAAAATCTTTTTGAAATATGAGCAAAAAGACTGCTACAAACAGAAGTACAGGATATGGATCCTATTTCTAGGAAAAGGGATGGAAGGTTTTCCATCGAATTCACAGCAATAATAACACTAGCAAACTTTTCTTTTAAGAAAAGGGTAAGCAGCACAGAGTTGAGATTCAGGCTATATTGTCCACCAAACCTGCTAGCAGGCTCATAAAATTAAAAATAAGAATTCTTAGATTTCATCTTGAGTTGGATAAAAATTCATGGTTTTTATTTTTAAAGGAAAATAACCCACCACCAAAGAACCTTTCCTCGAGCTCCCTTTCAAGCCAAATGCTGTATTCATTCACAAGCAATTTCATTGAAGAATTCATGTTCTTGTAAACTCACAGAAATACAAGTACTCAGAATGTAAAAGAATGTGATTTCCAATAACTAGTAATAAATGAATGCTAGCATTCATAATGAAAAAGATAGTAGTTATTCCTTTAATGTAAGTAGCCTTCTGTCAAGAAGATGATTTAAAATTATCACAGTAAAATGATGGATCTGAAAAATCAGCTGAGCACAATGATGTATGATGAATATATTTAACATTAGACATCTACAATTTACATAACAATCTGTTTTCAACACACAGTCACTAAGAATATTAAAAAACATACTTCCAAAGGAACATACTTTTTTGACTGAAATATTTCATGTTTGGTTTTATGATTCTTTAATGTCAAGCAACCTTTGAAACTGCAAACAGCATTTTAGTGGTAATTATATCTGCTGAGCATTAAGCCTTTGAGAAAAATATATGGGGAAAGATTGATAAATTTTGAATTCCAAATAACAACTTGAAAAAAAAATCTATGAAAATAAACACTGGATGTTAGTATATTTGTAAACTGAGCAAATGTATGCTGTGTTTTAATTTTGTTTTTGCTTTTCTTGCTTTCTTTGTGCCTCAAGTCATTCAGACATATTTTACCTTTTTATGGGGCAGAACACAGTTAGTGTCCATAGTAATATATTGCTCCCTGAACTGCATGGTATTCAAAATATTTTTGTGGCTATGGTCTACTAAATGAAAAAAAAAAAATTATCAACAGGTAAAAGATTTTTCCATTATTTTTTTTATTTGTATTGCTGGCTATGAAAGATATAAAATTTTAAAAAATCTGGAGATTTGCCTATAGGACAACAGCTAAGTTTTTTCACCTTTTTTCTTAAATAAAGGAAGCTATTTATTAAATATCTGTATCAGTTAAACCATGGATGCCTTGCTTTTAGTGTCACTAAGCAGAATGAAACCTTTACATCAGAGATTCAAGTAGTGGATTGCAACTTTGGCTACTCCTAATCCAAGCCAAACTAGAAGTAATAGACTTTTGAACGCAAAAACTTCTGTAAACTATTGTCTCTCTACACTTTTTTAAGTTTTAGTATTAGGAAGAATATTGAAATAAAGTCAGAACACCAATGGAGCAACAACATTTCCACTGTAACACTTATTTCAATTACCTGCTCCTCTGATTAGAAAACCTGTCTCTGGCCACAATTCAGGGAATAATTTGATTTCATAAACTCTACATGCATTTTTGCTTAATACTGATACATGTTTTCAAAGACAGCTTTTCAAAATCCAGACAAAGGCAAGCCAGAACGCATTTTTCCATTTTCAATGTTTTTTGTATTCTGAGAATACTCATCTACTTTTACTTTTTTCAAAGCAATTCAAACAATTGATTAGATTTGAAGGGGAAATGGGTAATATAAAAACCACGCTTTCAGAATAATGAAGTACATCACTTCTGAGATATTTCAATACTTATAAAACATAAAGAGCATCGATGCACTGTTTTGACAGTTCCAATACATTGGCTGTCACATTCAGATCAATGTTCTTTGTATTTGACAATGCTATATAGAAGATTTGTTTTAGCCTTTCCTATTAAGAATTGCAAACATCAAAAGTAGGAAAAGATTGTGAAGAAAAGAGAAAGCAGCATTTACATATAACTGAGGGAACTTTTATTTTACAGTTTGTTGGTTTTTTTTATTAAGTTATTAAATTACTAGACTACTTCTATCCAGAGTTCCATAAATCTTACGATGAAGACTGTAAGTAAGAAGTTAAGAATTTCAGACATGGCATATTGGTCAACATTCTGCTGTGATGATATTATGTTTGATTGATTCCTTCCTGTTGCCTTTTTGTGGGAAGTATTCCTGCTGTAGTTTCATCCATAATAATTACTTTCCAAAAGGCATTCAATAAAATACTGTAATAAAATATATTTCACCTGGATTGTTAAACACTTATGGTTGCCTTCTGTACCCAAAGTTTTTAAAAAGAAAGCCTCATCTACCCTAAAGAGTGAAATGAAATCTTAAACCTTTTTTTCTCAGGCAAGAAGCTCATATTGCTTCTCATATAAAGGATTCCACAATATATTTCAGAAGAAAGATATCTAATTATAAAGAACATATTTTCATAAGATAAAATTCTATGTGAACTCACATCTCATACTTAAAGGAACATCACAGTCAGATAATTGTACTATTACCTTAAATACATTAGTCATAGACATAACAGTAAAACTGTATTTTAATTTATGTATTTTTGAGAAACTGAAGACCTGCACTTTATAGAAAGATATGCCTCAATTTCAATATCATTCACCATATTCACCTGATCTGCTCTGCTGGAGGGTAGGAGGGCTCTACAGAGGGACGGGGAGAGACTGGGTTGATGGGCGGAGTCCAACATCATGCTCTGGGGTCACTACAACCCCCTGCAGCGCTACAGACTGGGGACAGAGTGGCTGGACAGTGGTCAGGCAGAAAGGGACCTGGGGGTACTGATTGGCAGCAGCTGAACATGAGCCAACAGTGTGCCCACATGGCCAAGAAGGCCAATGGCATCCTGCCCTGGATCAGCAACAGTGTGGCCAGCAGGAGCTCGGCAGGGATTGTACCCCTGTTCTCAGCACTGGTGAGGCTGCACCTCAAATCTGGTGTCCAGTTCTGGACCCCTCGCTACAAGAAAGACATTGAGGCGCTGGAGCTTGTCCAGACAATGGCAACGGAGCTGGTGAATGGTCTGGAGCACAAGCCTGGTGAGGAGTGGCTGAGGGAACTGGGGTTGTTTAGCCTGGAGAAGATAAGGGTAGACCTTATCACTCTCCAAAACTACCTGATAGGAGGTTATAATAAGGTGGGTGTTGGCCTTTTCTTCCAGGTAATATAGGACAGAATGAGGAGAAATGGCCTCAGGTCACATCAGGGGAGGTTTAGATCAGATATTAGGAAAACTTTCTTCACTGAAAGGGTGGTCAGGCATTGGAACAGGCTGCCCAGGCAAGTGGTAGAATCACCATATCTGGAAATGTTCAAAAAATGTGTAGCTATGGCACTTGGGGACATGGTGGATGGTAGTAATGGACTTGGCAGTGCTAAAGTAACAGTTGGACTCGATGATCTTCAATTCAGTATCAAGTGTCCGTGTATTATTTTGTTCAAAATTTTATTGAATTGTAGGTACTATTATTAGTATAATTTAATTTCAGTGTGCCACTCCTCATGTTTTGAGGACATTTTCTTGCATAGGAAAGAGAGGGTCCATTGTAAATGTTTGTAACTAAACAATAATTCTCATCAAGTAAAGTTCAGACTTTTCTTGATGTCTAAGGAATGCTACTTCATGCAAGTTTGGGTTTTTTCTTGTACAATAATCTTAATATCCATAAAAAAGATTCCATTACTTCACGGACTTTATTGCCTGAGACCTGATAACTCATTTATCTCCTCTCTAGAAATATGGAAACATTCAGATGTATTTCAATACAATGGCAGTGTTCAGAGAAGCCATAAAAAGAAAACATTTCTTAAAATAAATGATCATGTGGTCTCTAAATTAGAGCATGCTGCTTTTAAACAGAACTGTTTTAAACAGGACTGTTTCGTAAATTAAATTTAAAACATTAAACACCTCATTTCACATCTATAGGTTTCTATTTTATTACAGTTTTCATTCACAGTAAATTGCAAATCCTTCAGACTTCTACCACAATCTAATGACCATCTGGAAATGCTGCGTAACCGAAACTTCAAAAAACTGTTCAGAGCATGTCCTTCTTTTGCAAAGTACAAAGGCTTTTTTCAACAAGTATTTCTATCATGACAAATGTTTTAAATTTCTTTTCAGTCAGTTAAGTCAATTACATCAATGTTTCTCCAGGTATGTGGTTAACAAAGCAAGAGAGTAGCTGCCATCAAGTACTAAAGTAGCTTTTTTAAGATACTGGTAGGTGAACTCCATCAGCACAAACTGATCTTATACACCTGAAGTACTTGCATTTACACATGGAAAACACAACTCTTGGTAGTTTAATCACATGGAGATCCCAACCAGGCATCTGCTGACAGTGAAGAGCTAGAGGCCTTGCTGTTTGGGACTAGCTAAATGAAAGAGGAAACAGAGTGGAGGTCCATGTGTTAAAAATAAATTGGAGCTGATCCCTTAAGATAAGGATTAAGAAACAGAATAAGATTTCTAAAAGTATATTCTGAAAACCGGTAATACAAAAATTCTATATTACATGACTAGTATAAAATAAGGAAGTTAGTTTATCTGAAAAATTCTTTATTTTCTTGAAGGTTGTATTTAAACTATTTTCTCTTTGATTTCTTCTGTTTCTTATTTATCTCTCTCTTATCCTCCAATCTATACTTCATATTTTATTACATTTTTTGCTGATAGACTCACTTTTTAACCTCTCTTTCATTAGCTTCTATGTTTTTTGTCCCTTGTGCTATTCATTATATTAATTCATCATCACTCTTATCTCTGCAAGGAGCTTCAGGACAATGCTCACACAGCATTTGAATCCAACTAAATCTAATAATAGAGAATAACTGTTATTGCAACAGTACCTAGACCTAGTGATGCCCATTTCAACAAAGATGAACATTGCCCTGTGTCTTCAACACCTCTAGCAAATTATCCCTCCCTGTGCTCACTATAAATCCTGCCCAACAAGTGCTCTTGCCCTAGGAGAGTAATTACAAGCAAAAGCTGAGCTGTACATTCAGTTGCTGCTGCAGAGGAATGTTACCAGCTAGCAGGTCAGGTGTTCCTGGACTCACAATGTCTCTACTACATGGTCAACAGAACACACCAGCTCAAACCAGCTCCAAAACAGGAAAGACTACAGTCCTGTCAACAGGATGCTATTTAGTCCTACTGAGGACACTGCACAATGCAGCTCACCAGCCCACGGTGGCTCTGTGGACCTCACACCCATTCTATGATGGAGATAAGCCTAGAAGTGCGTCCAGAACTGGCTGTGTGATAGGATGCCTTAAAATCTCATGTAAAGCAGAGAGGTGGGGGTTTATTTTATCATGTCAATGTCTGATGATGTGAGAGAGACCTGGTCCTGCAGTTATACATCCATAATTCATCTCCTGCTCCCGTTCTGGCTCAGCTAAGCTGTGGCTTCTCATATAACAAACCTGCAGGTTTTGCAACAGCAAAGCTGGGCACCATAAAAATGCCCCCAGAGACCACATAAATAGAAGGCCCTATGAAATGCACATTACAAGGGGATGTTTGAGATGCACTTCTTTCTTACTGCCATTATGGTAACGTTATCTGGCAGAGATTATTCCTGTACATTCATTATCTCAATTCAAAGCATATATATTTTTCTGGAATTACACTTTTGCATTCCTCTTTAGCCATGAATTGTTATATTGCAGTTGCCTAAAACTCTAAAATACAATTGTAAAATTGTGAATAATTTTATAATTACGATCTTGAAATTATCATCGTATATGCAGATCTGTGTCTCCAGCCAGAGCCAACATACAAGAAACAAATGTAAAATTCTACCTCTGCAGGTCTCCTGCTACCTATAATCAGATGCAAGAATTAAATAACACCAGCTTTTCCACCTGCACATAAAAAAACCCAGAAATAACCAAAGCATATTTATGTACTTAATTTATAAATTACATGCTATTTTAGTACCAAATATACTGCATAAATAAAATAGTAATAATAATAAGTAATAATAATAGGAATAATAAGAAGAAGTAATAAGTAAAAAAGGCCTAGTCTGTAACAATTTTTTGCAAAAAGGTAAGTAATGCATAATGCCTGACCATATGTCTTTTTGTCCTGTTGGCTAATTACCTACAAATTGCTGTACCAATTTTGCTGCTGCTGGTTATTATTAACTGGAGTATGTTTTCTCCTGCGTATTGTTACTCTTTTTCACATCTTTTCAACCTCACCAGAGTAAATGCATTTAGGATTCACGACACTTGGATGCATTGAATTGCAAAAGACACCTCCTACAAATTAATTCTGAAGAGACACCTCCCAAACCAAAAGCTGAATGAACAAAAGCTACAGCCATATACCTTGTGCTACTTTAAAACTGGAAGTTGAAAGGACTGAAAACAGTTGTATTTGCATCCGAATTTTCTTTGGCTGTGTAACAACAGTGTAGCCCTGGGCATATACTCTGACATGCATTAAAATGATGCAATAATGACTTTTTTATACAGAAAGTAATTAGCATTTTTTAATGATTCATTCTGTACAAGCCATGTCTAATTTGGGGCATCTGCTTCTAACAATAATTCCCCACCCATGTACTAGAATTTAAATCTTAATTATTGCTTTTGCAATATAAGAACTTTAACATAACTATCGATTATGGAAACTATGATCATTCATAGGACGTGGTTAAGGCATTCTTGCCAACTAGATAAAACTAAAAGAACGTGTAAAATTCTTTTTTATGCACCCTGCAGCCCAGCAAAGCCTTGAAGTTCCACTCATTAATTTACAGCCAGTTAAAAAAATTCAGATCTAAAATTCCAACAGCTAGAATAAATAACTTTGCCTAGCTTATATTATGCATACACTTTCTTTTTCTCCTTCATATGTTTATATTATTTAAGAAAAAAAATAAATTTCCAAGATAAATAATTGTTACATTCTTCTAGTTGCATTCTTGTGATCATCAATACAGTTTAGGAAAAAGAAACCAAACAAACCAGATTTAATGTACTGTTAAACAAATGTTCATCAGTTGAACCTCCAGGTTTAGCTAGCCAAAACTGCGAACTAAGAAGATAATGATTTCAAAAGTTTGCTTTAAATGATTCCCAAACAGGAGCATCCTTATACTTTGTAACAAACTTTGCATTTCTACTGAGATAAATGCTTTAGTCTTTTCCTGTAAATATGTGAATGCATCAAAATGATTCTCTACTGTAAGATACTTCACATTTAACAGTATAATTAATGAATATTTATTGCACAAATCCTTGGTGCACAGAAAAATATAAGTAGCTATTTAAACTAACTTTTCCTCATTTCCATAAATTCTGCTAATCAAAAAGTTTCAAATAAATTAAAAAGCCATCAATAGCTTATTTTTACACCATTTATTTTGTTTAGTTGTTTCAAGCTACTGGTTGTCTGAATAAGGAATGCAAACTACCATGGATAAACTACTAATTATAATTCTACCTACTCATCACAGTGAGTGATGGACTTCATGGTTTCTTCTCTGTTATATCTTCAATATGAAGATAATTTAGTCAAGTAAAATTTTACTTCAAGAAATTTTGACACTCCCCCTCATAAGTTCCTTGTAGAAAGGTGATGAGGTATTGGGCTGGATGAGCAGATGGGGAGGTGGACTGAAAACCAGCTGAAGGGCCCAGCCCAGAGGGTGGTGAAGGCAACTGAGCACTGGCAGTGGGGGCCCAGAGAGGTTGTGGAGTCTTTTTGAATATCACTTGGAGGTATTCGAAAGTTGTCCGGATATGGTCCTAGGAAACCTGTTCTAGGAGGCCCTGCTTGAGCCAGGACAACATGATCTCCAGAGGTACTTTCCAACCTTGGTCATCCTATGATTCCAATTCTTTTTAACTAAATTGTATCTGTCACAGTCCTCCACATAGCACCTCCACAAACCTTGATATTTACTCCGGCATCACATTGTCTTTCACATCAAGTTCTTATACTTTACAACCATCAAGGCAGAGGTCTTCCTTCATTTTTACTATTCCTTTTTATTTCCTATATGTCTCCAATATCTACTACTAGACAGAGATGACCAGGAGACATCACTCAGAACTCTGAGATTTCACAAATTGTCTGCTTGAAATTTTCAGACAACACAAAAAGGGAAGGAGGAAAGAAAAACAAATAATAATGTGATAGTTAACACATGCATTCGATATGGGAAATTCTAACAGTATTTAAATTTGTATTGTGCAAGAGGCAAAGAAGGGAACGCTATGCTCATGTTTTTTTCTGGGATACGGTTATTTTTTAGCTTTATATTTTGACAACAAATTCCAACAAAGCCAAAGAAAAATCTATGATGAAAGTGTTATTCATATTCAACTGGCAAATTATTTCTGACAAAAAGACATCTGCTCAGAAGATTCCCAACCAGCTGTTCTCTAATCTTTTCTTCACCAATATTACAGCCTTCTAAGTCAGTGTTCTGTTCCCTGTTTCTAAACTGATTTCCTTTTCCCTAGCAATCCTTATGGGTCTCCTGCTGCCAAAATATGGAGTACCAAAGTATTAGGTAATTTTTCCTCACCACTTGTGGTATCAGTTGTTGAGGTAGCAAGAAAATGCTTTGAAATAAGAATGTATTTCTGGTGAGGGAAAAAAATTTGAAGAAATCCAAAAAAGCCTCAAATGTATGGTTCAGTAATATAAAGAACCCAGATGAGACATTTCTATTGGTAGCATCCTAGTCCCAAGGGTGGTTACAGCATTCTTTCTTTTACTCACTTTTTTGTTTGTTTCAGTGTCTTTGAAGGGCTCAGCAGTGCTGAGTCAAAACAGTCAAGTCTGGCTTCATTTCAACAAGGCCTTCTGTGGCATGAGCCAATTAATGAGGAAGCTCTGTTTTTTTCCTATCTGCTTCTTTCCCACAACATGACCAAAATTAGGTTAATTAGCAATGTGCTGGCGGAAACAAAATCACTGTCTTTAGATTAGGAGTTTTGGGCTGGCCTCATTACAAAGTGAGGGACAATTAATGAAAAGTGAAAAATGGAATCACAATCCTGATTTAGGTTTTCAAATAAAATCCCTCTCAAAGAGTTAGCAAACTTGACTTAGGGTTTTTTTTTCTATTAAAAATATTAATTAAGAGATGGTAAGTTAGATAAAATACTTTCTTTCTTTCAAAGAGACACATTCATACAGAATATAGCTATATTTTCTTAAGATTAACATGCACGATAAAAGCTGCTTAAAAAGTGGAAGAAAAGGAAGATCTATCAGCCACCTGGGAAGCTAAAAAACATTGTATGAGTAGAATAAAAAGACTGTGTATGCAGTTTCACTAGCTGAAATAATTTCCATGACAGTTATCCCTTCTTGAGTTAACCTAGCCCAGAAGAGAGCAGGCACAGTGAAAACACACAGCATAGATTGATTGCATTAGCAGCTCTAAGGAGCTATTGTATTCCTAACTCAATCCACACTACTCAAACTCAAATTTAAAGCAGCACTAATCCTGAGCTTTTGGAATAAAACCAGATGAATGTAATTGGTGAATTACACCTTAAATTAACAATGTGCTGAATACCAGCCTTAGAAATTACACCATACTTTCATTAAGTGCTTTAAAACAGCTGAAGTCCCTTCCTACCAGCACTGCTATGTCATTTTACAGTATTTGAAGATCTGCCTCAAGGCATAAAGAGAACAAACAGACTTATTGACCTGATGAGAAGGGATTTAAACTAGGTAAACTGGAGAAAGTTTATTATCACCTAAAGCAATAGTGCAGGGGCTATGAGAAATAGACCACGGCATAATAGGATGAGGGAGACTCTCACACTTCCTTTCTCTTTTGAAAGCAAGGTGACTGAGGGTTCATCTCAAGCACCTCTACAATGGATATACATAGCATGGGATAAAACCAGGAAGAATGAGAAATCTGTGCACTGTTGTAGAGTTATGATCTCACTGAGATTAGAGGGATGTGGAGGCACAGCTGGCATGCCTGAAGTACTGCACCCGACAGAAACAAGCTCTACAGGAAAGACAGGCCAGAAAGGTGAGGATGTGGCATTGTAATCTGTGCAAAGGAGTTGCTCACAAGCACAGAGCATTGTTTTTGAAAAAGCTCCGATCCTCTGCAGAGAGCAGCCAATATGCTGCAGGGTCAGCCTGGATAAGCAGGTGGAGAACTGGTCTGACAAGAACCTCACGAAGTTCAATGAAGGTAAATCAGCCCTGTATCTGGGACGGAATAACCCAATTACAGCACAGTCTGTGAGCAAGTTGGCTAGGAAGGACCCGGGGTTCCTGGTGCACAGTAAATTGAATATGAGCCAGCAGTGTGCTCTCACAGCCCAGAAACCCAGTGACCTAGTGGACTGCATTAGCAACACTTTGGCTAGACTGTGGAAAAGTGATTATTCCCCTCTCTTGAACATTTATGAGTGTGTATCTGAAGTCCCAAGACCAGTTTTAGGATTTTCAACCTTGGAAAAGGCTTGATATACAGAGCAAGCCCGGCAGAAGATACTGTGTAAAGATGAAGTTGAGACCACTAACTCCGAGCTTTAGAGGCTCAGGAGGGATCTTCCTGTGGTCTTCAGCTTCCTGATGGGAGCTTCCACTGGCACCCAGGGATGGAGAAAAGGCAACAAATTGAAAGGCAGAAAGTTCTCATTAGATAAAAACAGGGGGAAATTTTACCACAAGGGGGTAAAACACCTGAATAAGGCTGCCAAGAGGGGTTGTGCAGTTTCTACCCTCAGAGCATTTCAAAACTCTAAGCAGTCCGACTCTGGTTTAAGCAGGGTGTTGGGACTAAATTATCTCCAAAGGCCGTAACTTAAAACATGAGCTAATATTTGTTTCATTGAGTAACCTACAAATTTACGTGATAAAGTTTTTGTTAAATAGCCGTTTTGTTGTTTTTCCCCCCCGCCCTTTCTTCTCATTTTCTTATTCCATGAGGAGGAAAATCAGACTTTGTAAGACTGAAATTAAGTGTAACTATATTTACCCTCTTGGGATAAACCCATCAATACAATTACCAATGCACTTCTTGAAAGTGTGCATGTGGCTACAGAAGTAAAATTGTGAGTTTACAGACCACTATTGTCCAACACCAATGTCATTTTTATGCTATATCTCAAACACATTCTGACACTGCCACTTTCTATCATGCTTTTTTATTGTTTCTTTATTTTACTTAACAAAATATTCTTTCTTTTCATTACTTTATGGTGGAAATGTTTAGGTCCTATTTGGCTGGCACTCAGTGCATTCTGCTGTCTTTGTGATTTATGAGTTGCTGATTCTCACTTGCACAAAAAGAAAAAAAATCCTCCACGAGAAGAAATAATTTGGAATTGCTTAATATGTCCTGATGAATGTGCTAATTATTTCGGAGAAGCAGATTTGCTGTCACCTTTCATTGTTGAAAGCATGACACTCATGGCAGGCTCTATTGCTATAGAAGTAAATACCATAACTGCTTAATGTATGAAAATGTTATTGGCCATGCACAATGAGAGATTTAATTTGTTCACCATCCAATGCATTTGAACAAGTCTTTTCCATGATTTATAGCATAGACTGTCTTATGGCTTGCAATGTCTCATACTCTAAAGGGTCTTAGGATACAATTTTATGCAAAGTAATACATTAAAGTTAGTATTTATTGTAGAATGCTAGAAAACACATTCTCATTGTGTCATATCATGGCCCTGGAGCCCTATAATCAGATTTCATGGGATGAAATGAGTAATAGTGGTTCCTAAGCATAATAGGGAAAACTTAAGGGAAACCTGAAGAAAAAAAATATTAAAAACTGATTTTATTTTAATACACTGCACAAACTAGCTTGAGAGCTAGCTTAAAAAATATTCAATTTGTATTTATTCAAATGTTGGGACATGTTACCCTTGAATGATGTTTCTAAATAGGTTCTTTCACAGAGCTGGGATAGAACACAGTATTCTAGCTGTTGATGACACTTGAGTCCATATCTTAGAAAGCATAATATATTCCAGACAGTATCTTTGTCTGTCAGCCAGACCTCTGCTGCCAATAAGTCTGTTTTCTGAATGTTTTCAAAGAATTGACCAGACACTACTGATAAGCAAATACATGAAATATGATTTCCATCACTTGTTTCCTTGATTTCTTTTAGACAATTAAAATATAATACTTTTTAACTGCTAAAACACAATCACTTGTTGGAAGCGGCATCTCAGCTGTCTTAATTTATGCCGGCTGATTTACGTATAATGTTTGCAGCTCTAACTCTGTTTAACACATGCCTACTTAAAATCAAAGGTGTTTCTAGTGAAAAAGGAGATAAATATTCTACTAAAGTAGGTGACTGTTATGAAATCTGGTAAGTACATCATTATGTGAATGCTAGCTTTTAACTTTTAGACTGTATTTTCTTCCTGTATTCATTTGCAGAATTTTTAGGAGCATGAATGTTATTTTTCATGTTTAGACAGAAACCTCTGTACTGAAAACCAAATCAATTACTAATTAATTCAGAAACTCTGGTGACTTAAGTGTTAAAAGTTCATTTCAGCTCAATTTTTAATACACTTGATACTTAGTGTACTCTGAAATACAGCACTTCTGGCTCTGGCCAACTACTTCACAAATATCTAGCCTGGATGTCATTGCTTGTACATATGGTTTAGTAAGACATGATGTAAACACACACTTGAAAACTCTCTTGTTATTATGTAGTTTTTGTGAATTAAGAAGTTATCCCAGTAACTCAGAGAAAAGGAACAAAGGCAAGAAAGTCTGAAACACTCATCCATATACAAACATCCATGATTTGCAACAGAACTGTCCTGCAGAAATATTGGACAAAGTTTTAGGCTGCTTCATTATTCTGTCTGAAGCTTTCAGAATGAGTTTTCAAGAGTTCCTTGCAGCTGTACTGCCAAGGAATTGAAACTCATATTAATATTTTAAGACTTCTGGTATTTGAGGGCACCTTCAAATACAGGTCCTGTTCACCTCACTAGGAAAGCACAAATTTGGTCCGTGTTCCCATTCTCCTAATCTACTGAAGTGCCTCTGAGAAAACGCTCTGACCGCTACCCCCTTCCCTGTTTTTTCCCTTGTATTACAGTAATTTGTGGCTCTGTCCTGAGCAGTAGCTGAGGAATATGGTGAGGAAATATGCAACAAATGAAATAATTACAGGGTGTTTTTACTGTCTTTAGTCTTTATTACCTCAAATGCAGACAATCATTTGAAACAAACTAACAAACATGCAAAAAATTTAAAAATTGAGCACAGCAGGTTTGAAAAAAAAAATTAATCAAAATCTGTGTCAAAGCAGTAAATATAATAATTTAGCAACAACCTGCAATCCAACTTACTGTATTGGAAAATAACACTATGACAGCAGATTTCAATGTGTGCTCCCAGCTACTGCTAGCTGTAATATGAATTACTTCATATTTCAGTGTGGCCATAAGCAAAGGGTTTGCTAACATTAAGGTTCTTCTTCTGTAAATGTTGAGTACAACCCTTTACTCACAGTTTCACTATTTGATGTTTTACATGTGGTACAAGAACAATTTCAGAAATTTTCAGTAATTTCCATTCCACATATTTGAAATTCTGAATTCTCTGAGTACTGGTAATACAGAAGGGTTTCCCTCACCCTCCTTAAACACTTTCCAGGCCAGAATGACAGCAGGGATACTGCAACATTGAAAAGAGGTATTCGAATACCTTATCTGCAGCTTACTTTAAAATTACAATTCAATCACTTTCCTTATTCTCTAATTTAAGGAAAAAAACCAACAAAACTATGACAATTATATGGAAGAAAATTTTATAAAGCATTTTTAGACAGCAAAGAAGTTGAAATGAAATCAGGTCCTTCACTGCTTATTCATATACCATATTAGGATACAAAGTGAAAATATTGTTATATGCAAATCTTGCACAAATACTTAAATGTATAAGGTCTAGAAAAAAAAAAGAAGAAATAAGTGAGATTGTGGGGGGAAAAAAGTGTTTTCTTGCGAACCATTTAATTTTTTTAAAATAATTAAGTGGGTTACTGTAGGTTACGATACACAAAATACTTTCTGACACAGATCTATTAGACTCCTGAATTATTTTCCAAGTAAACAGCTGAAAACCTTTAGCAGTATATATAATGAACTAGAAATATTTTCTTAAAATATAGTATGGAAACAACAGACATATAAAATCCTTTTTGCAGCTTTGTTTTTTAATCATCCTAATATCAATAGCAATGCACAACATAATGTCAAAAGGATTTTGTATTTCCCCCTTGTATACATTTCTTTGTTTAAGTCTTTAATTGTTTAATTATCTGTCACCAGACTACTTTCTAGCCATTGCTTCCATGAAAGATGATAAAAATTTTATGTTTGCCCTCATTTCATGCCATAAATGTTTCACAGTTTCATGAATATTCATTTTGTTTGTTTCAAAAGTTATTTAAAGACAAAGGTGTTTTCAGAGTGGTTTTTCTGAACCTTGTTACTCTGCAGTTTGCTTTTTGTTTTAATGATTTTGTATTATTGTAGTTGATTGGTTCTCATGTACACAGTACTCACATATACATTGAAATGGTAGACTTTTGGGGTTTTTTTCACGGCAACATTTCACCAAGTACATGCAAAAAATCTCACAGTACAGTAACTGACCCTGTAGCCTCTAAGCCAGCATTCTCGCCAAGATTTGCAGCAGTCAATTCTGCTAACATACCAGTCTCACCACAGAAGTTATTTCATTTTATAAAGGACCAATGGAAAGTCTGTATTGAGTTGCCAAACAAGACAATATTTGTTTGCAAACTGCCTCCCTGAAAACATTACAGTCATTAGTTAAAAAAAAGAATGGTACATCATCTTATTACTTGCCAGCAGTCATTATTTTTAGCACATAAGATGATCTACCAACTTAACAGCGTTTATATTTGTGAGCCAAATTCTCTGTAGAGATGGAAGCAGAGACACAATATTTGAACAGCTGCTGCCAAGAGGTTATAATCAGACTGTGCTCTGACTTTGCTCCTCACACAGCACACAAGCTCCATGGCTACTGTTCAAAGTTATCACCCTTCAGGGACAATATTTTCAAACTTCAATTAGGAAACCTGCATTTATGAAGAGATTATTCATAACCCCCCAATCTTGCAAATATTTTCTAAAGAGTATGGTGCTCCAAGAGCATGAGTAGCCTTTTGACTGCAAAGAAATTCATGTGACAAAGCACTCCAGGCCAAATGTTTACTGTTACAGATAAGTATTTGAAAACCACCTTTATAAGTCCCAATGGCTTTTGAGAATGTGAGTGATTAGCACTTCTATAGTGCAAGACTTCTTTTTTTGTCTTATACTTCCATATTCCAGCTTTCAATACGCAGAATATATACATTTCCAAGTTAATCAATTTAGAAACCAGCAGAAGGTAGTTTCTTTGAATGAAAGATTTTTCTAAAATTATGTTCTTATACTGATGCCACTTTCACCTGTAGACATTGTCCTAAGACTTGTTACCAACAGTATTTGTGAGACTGTCAGGTGACTAGTTTCACAAAGGCAAACATCAAAACAGAAGGTTCTTTACTGTGTTACATTTGCCTTCAGAGTGTATTGGCTTTGACACAGGGCTGCCACCTCTCCCAGGTCAGCAGGTGCAGCCTCTTACAGAGCCTACTCGTGCTGTGCACCATTGGCCAACCATATGTTTGGCTCAGCCGGTGGGCCCAGCACAAGTACCACGAACAGGGATGGATGCACACCGGCAGATCCAGATCCCACATAGCATTCAGCATCTTCAACTGAGCATGCTGAACTGGGGTAGAGGCGAGGGTAGCTTGCCCCAGAGAGGGGTCGAGCTCCCCCTGTCCCTCAGTTCATAATGGTATTTTCGTATCTCCCTCTGTCCTCCCTTCCTCCTTCCCGACTGGCCCCTGTCCCTTGTCCCTCCCTGGTTCCTCCCCCGTGCCGTTCCAGGATTGGTTGTTACCCTCAGAATAAAAGTCTGGTGCTGCCTGAGTCCGGGATCTCTCGGCCTTGACCCCAAGCACCTGACCACCGAGTGACCGCGTGTCTGATTGGGGTCCGGGCGAGGGAACGCTCTCTTTGCAGCACTCCGGCTTTTGGGGACAGCGTGGCTGCTGTCATAGGGAATTGCAGCTCGCGGCTGGGGGAGACTGTCCCCGACTGCAGTGAACCTGGCACTCAGGGACACTCGCAGACACCGCCGACGAGCTGCTGATCGGCCCTGGTGGTCAGCTGGTCCAGCCCACGAGACCGGCCACACTGAACCAGGCAATTTGCATCAGTGCTGCCTACCAGAGCTTCCATCCTAAAGAATGCTGCCTGAGTAGACATCTTGACAAAGACAGCTGTCCTCTAATTACACAAAGTAGAGCCACCTATAAGATGAACCCTTCATTTTGCATTTTTCCATAACAGCTTTACTGCATCTGCTTCTTCAGAAAATAGTTATTGCAGGCAGGCATCTGGCTGACAAAGCTGTGGTCTGAAATATATTGCTCTTTCCAAGATATGGACAGAGATGTTATCAACAGCTAAAATAGCATACTTGAGGCCTGGTCCTCTGAAACAGGTTTGTCCATCAATAAGATTTAAGTACCACACAGTCTTACTTCCATTAAATTTCCAGTTCCTTTCCACTTGAATTTTAGGTATGAACTAATGGATTAGTCCTGCCACTTGCTGCACTATTCTCTAAGCGGTCTTTCTGAAATGCAGGGAAGGCCAATAATAGCAGAGACAGATGAGGAGAAAAAGGGGTCTGACAGCCTGACAGACACCTAGTACCAGCATGACTGATGGGAAGACTGGGTTGAGTCAGTGAGCTATTAAGACTGGAAGAGACCTTCCTATGTGGATCATCTCATCCACACTGCTGCCTTAAGCAGACACAACATCAGGGTGCTTAGGGCTTCATCCAATCAAGATACAAATATCAAGTAATGAGATTCTAAAGCCTCCCCAGGCACCCTGGATTTGCTCCCCAGCAAATCCAATGTTTTAGTACTCTCATGATTATTTTTTCCCTAATGTATTATTTTTTTTTCAGACCTTGTGCCTGTTGCCTCTTGTCCTATCATGGTGCACCTGCGAAAAGAGCTTTGGTTCACTGGGCATCTTCCAATTAGACAGTGCTAGATAGCAACACCACCACCATTTTCTTCCTAAGACCAAATACATCCTGTTCTGTTCCTTTTATAGACTGTGGGCTCTACAGGACCAAGCCTCACGGTGATAGCTGGTTGGATTCACCCATGTGTTTAAAAGACAGCTGTGGTACCACTCTTGCAGATTACAGTATCTTTTTCCCACAGTGCAGATCCCTGTGCAAGGTGCAATTATGAAGCACATCCAGGGACTACCAGCCAGCTATGTCCTTCCTATGCACTGGCTCCTACAGAAGAGTGGCAGTGGTGACAATCAGCCAAAGCAAAAGACATCAGGATGATGACAGAAGAATAAGGGGTGAAAAAGCACAAAGTTGGTGTTTACAGTATTAAAATTCACAAAACCTCTTAATCTTTTCCTTTCAAGGAAAGGTATTCCAAAGCAACTTAAAAGGCAGCTTTGCAACTTTCAGGCTCTTAGTCTACAGAGGACAATCTGTAACAAATCTGAATGATCAGGTCCCTACTTTGAAAATTCTCCTATAAACTGAACATGACTATGAAAGATGTCCAATAACCATTATTCTTTCTGAATACTCCCTCCAGATATACACACATCAGGTCATCGTTCATCTGTGCATATTCTTGCACCTGCGCATTTCGTTACAAAACTGAATTTTTAAGCGCCAATTAACTTGAAGGGTTGAGTATCATGTTGCCAGTCAATTAATGCCCAATTCAATACCTGGCATTGCTTGCTTTGTCCAATGGATTATTAAAATCTCACCTTTGAACTGAAAGGTCAGAAGGGCAGCATACATACATATATATATAAACAGCACATGACAATTACACTGTAGTCATTAGTCTGAATCACTCCTAGTTACAGTATCCCAAAAACTAATGTGGCTTTTGCATTAACTTGGGGAGAGGCAGGAGCTCATAACATATTTGAGGCATAACGTTTATGTAGTATTGTTTTAAATATAATTTCAAAAGTCCAAGAAAAAAAATTAAAATTCAAAGTGTATTAATGAAAAGTTGTGAAGCTGAACTGAAAGTGCATTAATTAGTCCACCTCAGCTGTTCAAAATAAAACATTAATATAACAATTGTTCTAAAATTTAAAATGTACTACACAAATGAGTAAACTCATGTATAATCGCATCACTTAGACTTTTTTCAGAATTATTATTGAATTGCATATTTCATTCCCAATTTCCAGAATGTGACAAGTTTTAAGATGATTACACACTTGCAACATTTCACCCATCACTTTTCTTGCACACAGGAGAAACACTAAAATTCTTAATAGCCTTTCAAGAAGTTGCAGCTCAAAGCAAGAGGAATGGAAATGTACAGTCAATAAGATGCAACACCTGTGCTCCCTGACACCCCCTCCCCAAAAAAAAAAAAAAAAAAAAAAAAAAAAAACAACCCCCCACCCCCCCCCCCAAAAAAAAAAAAAAAAAAAAAAAAAAAAAAAAAAAAAAAAATCACAAAATTTCTTTAATTTGAAGTCAAGTAACAAATACTGCCATTGATAAAGACAGTAAGATTTCAAGGCTAAATCAGAAATGAGATATTTATTATACACACATGAAAATTTACCTTCCTCAAGTATTAATCACCATAAATTTGATCCTCAAGAAAGGGGATCATGCCCTGAGGTTTCTTCTGAGTAGGGCTTCCACTGAAAGAATTTTACCTTCCTAAGAGACTGTGTTAGTTATACTTTAAAGAAAACAAAACCAGCACAACACAAACAATACAAAACCCCACAATCCTCCCCCATGACAAAGCACAGAATTTTTTTCCCTACATGAATAAACTTGAAATTTTCTGTATTAATGTATGCTGTCATCTTGGATAATATTTATTTCCTAAATGGACTGGATCTATAGGTTATCACTAAAAATCTAAAAATTTTCAGCCCACACAAATACATTTCCTCCTTCATACTAACAGCACAGGTTCTAGTGCAACAGGATTTTCCTTCCAGTGTGTTTCTGGGTTTAGACAATGGATAATATCTTTAAATATGGAAATCCAAAATGGAATAAAAAAATATACAATCTACACAAGGCATATAAATTTTATATGTATAGAGAAGATGCATTGCAAAGATTGAAAGAAAATCACTGCAAAGATTTAACATTCAAAATGTAGTTTTTATGAGTGTAGGGATAAGCCTACCTAGCCCGTCACCAAAATAAATTTAAGAAAAAAAAAAAAAAAAGGACAATCTCTATGTCTATACATATCTGTCCAGAATTGAAAGGCTTACTATTTCATTTCTTAATCATATTATGTCACTACATTATCCATCACTTCAATAAAATTATTTATGGTATTCTTTTACATATATTCCAAAATATGTCAATATTCTATTACACAACAGGGCATTAAAACAAAAGAAAACACAAAATCCAGAACAAACAGATTTCAGGTAGCCACATGGCCTTGTCAGATAATTTTGTCACTACTTACAGCAATCCAGAAAAATCAATCTTGGTTTTGAAAAATTTTACCACTGGGCATGATAAAAAAAAAAAAAAAAAAAAAAAACAAACCAAACAAAAAATTCCCACAGCCCACAGAGGTTTATACAACCCAGCTGAAGAAAGGTCTTAAAGGTCTTCTGTCATTTGTTGTGTTGTAATTCTGTCAGTAAACTCATTTCTACCCAATAAGGACTTCTATGTATAAATCAGCTACCAAGGTTTTGGCAGTCTACTTAATTCTGTCTTATGCCCCTCAAGAACTCAGTTTAAGAAAGCAAAGTAAAAGCTGTTTCTCCTTTCTTTCAAATACTCCTTCATTGTTTTCTAACACCAATGAACAAGATTTGCACCAATGAACTCTTATCTCCAACTTGTTCCTGTCAAATGAACCCACACCATGACTCGTGCTGAGCAGGTGTCGCTGCAGTGCTGCAGGTCACGCAATGTGGTCTCCTTTCCCACTTCGGACAGAGAAGGTTACACCACATTGGTTTTAAAATTTGAAGAATATGGTTCAGAAAACACATTTCAGTTCAGAACTGACTTGCCTTTGAGGTAAAAATAAAATAAAAAAAATTTTAAAAAAATCCTACTAGTTTTGAAGAGCAAATCAGTTGGATAGCCCTACAAAACTTTCAGAACCATTAAAGGAGATCTCACTTTAAGAAACAGAAGTATACAGAGTACTCTTGATGGTGCTCCTGGCAGCTTGAACTGTAATGGTTTTATTTTGTTGCGGATTTGTTTGGTTTTTTAATGGCAAGCCCAAAAATGTATTTCCTTGCCTATAATTTTATAAGAGCTGTTTTTTATCAGAATTGATTAGTAAAGTGAATGTAAATCTCCTTTCTTTCCAGTTAGAAGACTTTCATATTTAATTTTTCTCTAAAGAAATTTTACTAACAGAGAAGCCCTGGGATAAAAAAATTAATTTTATGGTTATAAAAGAAAACAGGGGAATTGAAAAACCCTTTGGAGTTCAGTCACAAAAAGGAAAGATTCAATTACTTTTAAAATCTTTAGAACCACAAGACAGAAATATTAGAAATTATGAGCCAGACTGGGGGTCATCATCAACTGTAATCCCAAATGGCATTTATTCCACATCTTGTGTTATTATTAATTTAGAAACATAATGAACGACAAGCCACTAAAAACATGGGGAGATAACAGCATTTAAGGAAAGGAAGCTCTCTCATAATTATTCATTAATTGAATAAAAGTAAATGTTAAGCACAGTGATATTTTCATTGTCTGTCTAGTATTCAGTACCAAAACCAAACCTGCCCGAAAATTATAGTTTCTGAATATGTCTATTTATGAAGTAGCCCTAATGGCAATATATTATTATAGGGCAAATATGCAAATAACAACACTTAAAATACATTTTAATTCCATAAAGGTTAATAAATATATATCAAAATATTGTGATGAAACTTAAAGTTAACTATACTTTGACAGAGTGAATATGACACCATTTTGCTCCAGTATTAGTCTCTTAATTTTAGTAATTTACTCCTAAGAAACACTATACAAATATGAGCCACATGAAGCTTTTTCTGTGAACGCTCCTCCAAAATGCGTATCTGGTATCAGAATTAAAAACAAAACTGAATTACTAACAGGCAGCCACTTCTTTGAAATATTTATTTGAATTACTGCTATGGTACAAGCTAATGAATGTGTGACAAAATGAATTAGAAATATTTTGAAATCAATCTTGTACAATGGACTGATTCATTTGAAGTTACTTGTAGTTGGATATTCAACCTATGTTGAAATCTAAACCAATTTATCTTTTCAGGAGTTTTCAGAGCTCAAGATGATCATCTAACATTGCCTTAAATAGGACTCATATAGAAATTATTAATAGCAAAGTACTGATTTGCTAAAACACTACTTTCTGTAACCAAATTTTCTGTTTATTCTTGAAATGCATTCAGCATATATAAAAAATAATCTCTGTCCCTTTAGGTTGGATTGGGGTTTTTTTACTTAAAGTTTTCACTATCTTAAATGACCTACTATTTCTTTTCATGACCCTACTTGTTATATCCAATCTAATAGTAATTCTTTACTTTTTCCGATGCTTATGTTTGCATGTGTGTGCAAACTGTGAAACTTAGCCCCAGTCACCTGAGGCTGTAATTATGTGTGACTGCCATAATACTGCAAAAGGGCCACAGATACATTGGTTAGCATGCAATATATATTAATACACTAAGATAATAGACTTAACTATGTGTGCAATGATGACTGATTTGATGTTATATCATGACTGAAAATTCAAAACTTATCAAAGAACAATGTTCGTACTTCACTTCTGTATCTATTGTTCAGTGCTTGTAATCACCGTATCTTGAACTTCACTGACCAATAAACCAATAAAATTGAACTTATGTATGGAGAAGTTTTCTATTTCAAATACATAGAGAAAAAAGAACAATAACTCTAAGAACATCACAGTACTGTCAATTAATCCATTGTATTATAGGAATCATTTAAGGGATTACTTTAGGTTATTTAACTAATCCATTAATAAGTAGTGATTTATCTGTTATAAATTGATTTCTCACCTCCACACTTAACTGATCTCACCATTGATCTGTCATTCTAGCCCCAAACGATTTCAAATTAAGTTCCTCACTTCATACTCCTAGTACAGAATTTCAAGATCCCTATACTAACAAAAGTTAACCAAGGATTCACTAGACCTAAGTCTCTGAATGAATACGAATAACCAGGAAAATACTGTACAAAGCAAGTGTTAGATCTGTATCATAGCATATGAGCTCTCTTCCTTTGATGATTATTTAAAATTGTTTAATAAAACAGCAGGCTTTTTCAACTATGGATAGTCTTTAGATTCTCTGTGCTGCTTTACCTGAAGTGCTGTAATTCCTTGCTCTACTTACAAGAGCTCAGTAGTAAGAACACACTGGGTGGCAAATACTGCCTTATACTCTGCAGGAGTCAGTGAGAGCGCAAAACAATCCACCTTCAGTGAACACCGTAATTTTTATTTTTTATTTTTTTTTTTACGTTTAATATGAACTATCAGGACAACTGAACAGGATTTCAGTTGTTATGTGCTGGACTATACCACAAGTTGCTGGGCACTCTCAAAAGCCACACATTCAAAGGGGACTAATGACGTACATTTTATATGACTTAGCCTGACTGGGGATTTAGAATAGACTAATTTTCAGATAAAATGTATCTTCCTGCAATAGCTAAAGGGGTAAGAAATCTTCTTAAGTTTTGCCAGTTGAGTCTAAATTAAACTGGAAAAAGCAACCAAAAACCATTGTAGTGACACACTGTTGTTTTCACAAACTAATCAAATAAATGTTGCCAATGCTAATTGCTATCAGACACTCATAAGACATCACTTCTCTCTTCATTCAATAGGCTAAGTAGGATTATTTTAATAGATTTAACTTTATTATTTTACTAAACTTCATCTCTCTCTATTATTTCCCCTATTTAATTTATGAAATAGCTGTTACCTTTGTCTTCACAATTATATAAGAACTCTAAAAATACCTTTATTATCTTCACTGTTTGGTTGTAAGCCAGTCATTCACACTCTTTTCAATATTACACAATCCTGCTTCACAGAAAAATAATTAAGCATATTTATGCCCAAGTTGAAGAAAAGGGCTTTTTACTTGCTGGATTCGCTGCTGATCATAAATAAAGCTAATGAAAACCCAAATGTTATACACTAACCTTGATTGATACATACAATATAGCCTGATTTCCCTGGGTTTCAGTATGGAGTTCAGAAGCATGAACTATGGGATGCTACATCCCCCTTCTTAATCATTTATACCCAACATGACAGTAAACTGTTCATGACAGTAAACTGTTCAGTTCATAAATGCGATTAGTTTCTGACTTCAATGTTTTCATTTGAAGTTTCTACATTTCTCCTAAAAATTTCTCCAGAATTTCATTGTCTTCCTTTTTTTTTCTCCTTGACATCATCCTTTTTTTAACTGCCCTGCTGACACTTCTTCCAAAATGATGTGCAGCTGTAGCCTGTCCTGAAATAAGAAAACTTCCTTGGAAAGGGGCAAGGGGGCAGGACTGATAACATAACTACAGTGGATTAAGACCTAAACATGGGGACTAGAATGGGACATTGGGAAGAATGCCCATGAAGTGTTCACTGACTTCAGGAGACACTATCAACTTTAAGTAGAGATGGGATAGTGGAAAATTTGGCTGTGTTATGTTCACAAAATATTTTCTCCTCTCACACCAGAACTCCAGACTATGGATACAAAACCTTTTCTGCAATTCTGCAAATTAGAGGACATGTCTCTAAATTGGTCTGAGAGGATTTAAAGTAGTTGTTATTAATTTAGTAAAAAAGCTTTATTAATTTATCAAGGAAAATGACTACTGTAGCAGAAGAATAATGTGGCTTTTCATCAATGCTGTAATTTTCTGCATTTTTATCATAATAATAATTTCCATTTGTAAATATAAAGGCAAAACAAGCAACAGAGTACTTCTGCAGCATATCGCAACATGCTGGAATCATTAAAAAAAGAAGAAAAAAAAACAAAAACAGAGGGAAATGGCTTTATAAGAATTAATATCGCATTTAAGAGGACAACTACAATAACGTTCGAACATTAGTTTGCCAGAAACTGTGGTGGCAGAATGAAACTTAGTCGGCCCTATCTTCTTAGTGCACATTTTAGCCATGCTTAACAATCTGCTTTGAACTGCAAAGAATTAAACAATCTACAAAGATCAGCAGTAGAATGTTCTGTCTCCTAAGTCACTGCATCAGCAAATAATGCTTCAGTGGAAAGGCTTCCCAAAGCTCTTCCAAAAGCTTTATCAATTCCCATAAGTAGCCCATAAAAGTTGTCTTCTACTGCCCATACTAAAACCAATGACCTGAATTTCCAAGTCACCTTTATCAGAGAGCAACAGTGAAACCAACAAATTTCATAGACAGTATTGTTAAAGATGTATAGACAAAGACAATTACTCAAAATAAACCTTTTATTGGAAGTCCTCATATAAAAACATTTCCAACATTTTCTTTTATTTTTAAGAAGTTACGATTCGTTTTTAAGTTAATTTTTTCCCTAGGCAATTAAACTACATCCAAGTAAAATAATGAGTGCATTTAAGAATTTATGTTAACAAAAAATGGGGAATTAAAATCATCTATCTGTGCACAGAGAATACACTCCAGAAGGGTACATTGGTATATACAATAACCACAAAAGTAAACTTGTATCTTGCAAATACAGTTCTAACTGTTCAGGATAGTTCAGAACTCTTAAAATCTCTTTTTTCTCCCGAATTTATTTATACTCTTAAATCTGTGCTACACTATTTTTTATATGTTATATTGAGACTGTCAAAAATCATATCCCAGCATTAAATTATGTGGGATACATTCTTGTTCTTAATAAGTTACAAAAAATAGGCAACTGTGCTATAAATTGAAGTACTTGATATCTGAAACCATCTGAATAATTCAATTCAATGCCTGTTAGATGAAGCGCCCACACTATAAAAGCAACTACACACATGGGTTGAATGGTACACTTGGTGCTGTAGGTTTCTGAAGAGAGCTCTACAGGTGCAATTCAGGTGTACAAAGGAGGTGAAATTAGCACTGCCTGAGACTACATCTGCTGGAACAAAAAAGTAAATCCCCACAGAAATAGCAAGAGAATCTGAGAATCACAAGACAAAATATTAGAGAAAGGGGATCCACAGAGAGCAACATTACAGTGTCATCAAATATGGCAAAAATCAGTAAGGAGAGACAGAAAATGTGTGTAAGAGGAAGACTGAAAAGTCCCCTGGCAATTGAAAATATTGCAGTGGGGAAAGGGGAAAGAAATACTACAGAATGTTCAAGAATTAGGGGACTCGGAGAGAAAGGAGAAAACAAGCAAACAAGCATCAATGCAAACCAAAAGAAAGTAAAAATAAGAGACAAGAAAAGTACAAAAAACTGCTTAAGAAAGGTCGGAGGGCATACAATGGCACAAAAAATAAAGAAAGAAACATTCTATCTACTGACATATAAGGTCATTAAGAACTTCAGTTACATAGCTTTAAACATTTCTCTGCTTACTGTGAATACGGGTAGATGGCAATCCCAGAAGTTCTTGTCTGCTGCAACAGAAATGTTTCTGTCCTACAGCACAATCAATAAAAATCAATTGCCTGATAATTGCTTTGCATCAAATTAAATTACGGAGGTCTACATAGCTCAGAGGGTTGGAAATGAGATGTGGAGCCTTTCACCTCTGGGTCACTGCTACAAACACAATGCAAGTCAATAATGACTAAGAGTTGTTACTTTTGTGTTAGTAAAAAACCTGATTTTAAGCTCTACTAAACCACACCTTTGCTGCTTTATAACCTCAGAACTTTGTTTTGCCAATCCCTGAACAAAGCTGGATGAAGCTCCCAATATCTCTCATGTGACCTTTGTGCTGCCAGTGATTATAATCAACATAATTCCTTACCCTTTCAATAGATTACAACCCAAACCCGAAGAGTCTGGTTACTTTTGAAAACAGTTTGAAAAATTGAAGATTACAAGTTAGATTTAAAGTATTTATCAAGACCTGAAAATCACATACAGTATTTCCTCCTTTAGCCAGGATCATAAATACCCAAAAAATACATTTTGGAGCATTTTCTTAGATTCTTACAAAAAAGCACCCAAAACCAAAAAAGAAACCAAACCAAAAAAACCCCTTCCAACTCAACAAAACCTCCCTGCCATCCCTCCCCCCCCCCAAAAAAAAAAAAANAAAAAAAAACAACAAAAAAAAAAACAACAAAAAAACCTAAGACAATCCAAAACATTAGTAAGTTTTGCAATCTTGTTGAGGCATTAAATCAAAAGGAAGATAATACAAGTTTCTGAAAACACTAGTAGATGATGTTACATAGAAGATACCTACTTTTGCTGTGAAAGTAGTCTGGACAGCACCTGTGATATTGCTGACGGCTAAACCTACAAACACAAGCATCCTTGAAGCCATTTGTCTGGTTCCCACTCTGACTTACTAAAATGCATGCTGTTTTCCAATATCTATGTTTTGTTTTCAATGTACAGAAAACTGTTGTTATTTACTTATGCATTTTAGACTCTAGATTCAACTTCATTTCTAATTTAAGCCTCAGCAGACAAATACTTTTAGTCTGTTCTTATCAGCTCTGTGATTTTCATGACTATCTCTAGCATAATTAGAAGATTGCTGTGGATAGGACGTGCAGATGGATTTGCAGCAGGAATTAGAAGACTACAACTGAATTTATATGTTCAGAAATTCCAAGGAGAACATGAATTCTTTTTCCCTGCAATGTTATTTTTACAATTTATTGTTCTAAGAATTGGACTGCAATTAAATACATTTACAAGGGCCATGCTAATTGGAGGGGGGGCGTAGGGGAAGAGGTTCCATTTTCAAAATTATCATAGAAAAAAATTATTTGTTTTTATTTCGCTTTTTCATCCTATATCCTGGCAATGAAGAATGTACACCATCTCCTCTGGACAGTCAGGCACTTCCTTAAACAACAAACCAAAGGAACATGCCAGTATTTGTAATACCCTTCAGTTAGTATTTACTTGAGTATACCAATTATCTGTTTTCTAGAAAGCAAAACAGCATGCTTAGTATTTTAAGTGGGGCAGACAAGCTATAAATAAAGGACCTCATTATAAAAAACAGTCTGTCTGTAGCGTCATGCTACAAACATTGATTTATATACCACACATATTTATGGAACCGTTGCTCTCCACACCCTGCAGCAGGAGATTGTCTTTTGGTTAGGAAATGAGGAACTGGGATAATTTAAAAAAAAAAATAAAAAAAAAATAAAATTGTCAACTTTTTCTCAAAAACATCATTAGTGTCTCAGTGCAGTTTATGTAGCACACTTGTGAACCCCTTAAAACAGAGTGTAAACCACCAAGGGAGTAAGAAGCAGCAATATCATAAGGAGGTACCGTCCATCACAAATCACTCCATAAGGAGCATCACCCTCTGTTCAAGAAGGTACAATCCTCACAGTTCAGTTCAAAAATGACTGAGCAAAACTGTGCTAGCAGCCCACTGATAGTTATTTTACTTCAGTTAGAGGAAGCATAAAAGTGCTCCTTTTATACAATGGTGTAGTCATCAGAGCGCTTATCTGACTGCTGATTTCCAGGCCATGGTCACCCTGAAGCAACAGCTTCTTTCTAGGAAAAAGCTCTAAGCTGTAGAGAGGACCAGGAAGAGAGTTCTTCCACCCTCACCACAGCAACTGAGTATCTGTGTGCACAGAGGGATCACAGCCTACAACTCACCTGCTTTAGAACTTAAAAGAAGCCCTAACGCCTCATGAATCTGGTATCATTACAAAACATCCCAGCTCCAGCCGTAGAGATAGCCAGTTTCCCTGTCCCAGCTTGTAATAAATTTATGGAAGCAGAGACCTGTACTTGCACAGTTTATCTGCAGCTCTCAGTTTGTGCTCTCTCACCACACACACGGCCTGTGTAAAAGGTTGCTGTCACGTAATGTGTTTTGAATGGCAACTGATGCTAAGTGAATCAGCTGTGTTCAAGCCCTGACCAAGAAGTTTAATTATCCAGGAACTTAGCAAGAGGCAAGACACATTTTTGAAGGTATCTAATCTATGATCAACCTACTCCATGCAGAATTTCCCATGGATATAAGGGGCTGTACATCTTGGAAAATACAATTACGGGTGAGTATTTTCCATTATTAAGACTGTCATTCCCATGAAAAAACAATGCTATCAGTCCCTAATGCAGATTCATCATCCATAATCTTCAAATTAATGCAGGAAATAAAAACTACATTATGAATCTTGATCTGGAAACTTGAATGAAAGATGTTGCAACTTACACTTCTTTTAAAAATATTGGTCTAATTCCTCAATTTACTTGAAAGTTTAATCATTTACACTTGTTTACTACACAGTTTTTCCCCTAGCAGAGTAACTACTGAAATAATTTTTCAGCAAGCTTTGAAACAATTTGTCATGATTTTTTAAACATACTTTTTGTTGGCATAAACCAGTTTGATTTCAGTCTGATTTATAATGCACATTTCATTGTGTGTTATTTTTCTAGTGTAGCTCTTAAAAAGCTGCTTCCATTCACAAGTACATTGCAAAGAACAAAAAACTTAATGTGTAATGTGCCACCATAATTTGAAAGTATTCACCTCATTCACATTCACCTACCTCCACTAAAAGATTTATAATGCGTCTAAACCAGGAATTGATGAATTCATCAGCATCTGGGACATTTTGATCATAATCAATAATATAATTTTACCCTTTAAATGGGTTTTCAATTAAAGCACTTTTTTTCAAAGTAATTTTATTTTTGTCATAAATGTAGTTTCTGTGCAGTCTAACAGCATTAACTCATTTCATACCAGGTGCTGTGTTGTAAAGGACAATAACCTGCACAGCCAAACAATGATAATAGTATACTTAATGGAAGATATATAAAATCCATTGTGTTGTTTCATAGGTTAAATATTAGAAACTAAAACATTTCTTGGATAAATAAGTACAAGCATAAAGATTAAGCACCATTATGCAAGTTTAGAAGTCCATTATCCTACAGTGAAGAATCTAAGGACAGTAAGAGAATATAATCTTTAGGAATACAGGCTGGCCTTGCTCCCACAAATTCACTTTTGAACTTTCTCTTAGCTCTCAAAAATCCCAGGACAAGACAGTCCAGTATCTTCCATGGAAAGTTAGCTGAAAAGATTTCTTGGACGAAAGAGTCTGCCAGGTGCAGCAGAAATGGAACACACAGACCCTCACCAGTCTCTCATCAGATGATATTAAATGACACCATCAGAACTTACTTTATCTCTCTGGAAGCTGGTGCTTACTAGGCTAGGGAGTTGCTGTAGGGAGCTAACGTAGGGAATGTTTTAAAGGAAAAATTATTTTTAATGCTATACAGCAAGACATTTTAGATATAAGAAACAGAAACAAAATTTAATAGTCTGTAATAAGACAAATGAGCAAATATATATGAAGTCATGCTAAACCAGAGGGATTTGTGTTCCATTGAACAAATACTTCTGCTGTAGAAAGTGAATTCAATCAAGTGGTGTGATCTGATTATGTTCAAGGATTATTTGTCATGGGCAAACTACTGGTTCAGGTAGGAACAGACTGTTACCCTTCAACTAAGTGGCAGTTATTGATCTTTGCTGGCACAGCCTCATTGTTACATGGCTTCACTGTTATGGAGAGGCTGCTGGCTTAATGCCTGTCAGTCTGCGGAATACAAGTAGCCCTTCCTTAGGAAAGATAAAGGGAGGCAATTTCAGGGTCTTTCATCTTTTCCAAAGCTCTACTGCTCAGAAGCTGGAAAATGTATTTTCTTTGTCTATGGCAATTAACTAAATCTTAACTTCACACAGTTTTTATGGATGGATAATAAGGATACCTAGAAATACGGGGAAAATTTCTGGCACTACTGTCAACAGTGGAAATACAGCTTCACCCAGAACCATCACCCTGTACCAAAACAGAGCCCTCAGAGCAAGGAAAGGAAAGGATACTGAGGGGAGATTATGGGGAACTCGTTAAAACCACTAGAGTTTTGGTGTCACTTCTGAGAACTTTCTTAATTGAATGGAAAAACAATTGCAGAGAATTTGAAAAGGCAAAAAAAAAAAAAAAGGAAAAAGAAAAAAGTTTCTGTGGCTTTAAGAACAGAGAAAAGCCTTGTGTTCTTGTCCAGGGAACTGCTTTACATGAATCTTCAGAAAGTCTCTCAGAGGCAGTATCCTGGACAGAAATCAGATAGCTATTTCTCAGGCTCAAGTATCCGGCTTGTTTTGAGGCAAATCTCAAGACAAATACACCAGGAACTATAAATCAGAGAACTATACCGGATGCAAGCAAAAATGAGGCTACAGAAGCTGAGGAACAAGGGCATGATTCCCCTGCTCTTTTCACTGTTTTCGTCAAAAAATATTTGCAAGTTTCACAGTTTTCCACAAAATTTGAAAACTGAAAGTTACTATTGGCAGAAGTCTTCAAAATTTCACTCCATTCAGCCTGGGGTGGGAGATAACTGCCACTTCCCTCAAACTGTTTCACTTTAGAATCAATTAGCTTTTGTTCGTTTCTATTTGGACACTGATCCTGAAAAGCTTCTTCAGGCAGGAAATTCCTCTTCCCATGGTAACAGCCAAATAGGTATGAATGAGATCATAGATTATCATTGCAGAACAGTAAACACACAAATGTTGATCAATTAAAGTAGAAGGAAATCTTGTTTTATGTCTCCCTTAGTGGAGCAGGTTAATTCCTGGGATGCACCATCCTGAATACCTTCCATCACTGCTTTACACATCCACCTAGGCTCTTTGGTGCCGTGCATTTAAGCACCAGCTGGGAGATCCAAACGCACAATGGCATTGGAGTGAGTTTGTGAGGCTCAGTGCACGTGGCAGGAGAGTCAGGCTCCTCGGAGAGGAGTGACAGCAGATGCCCTCCAGGAGAGCTGCAAACCGTGCATCATCCCAGGCTGCCACCCCGGGAACAGGCTCTGGACTCAAGGAAAAGAGCTGACAGGCAGCAGCCATAGTTTCAGCTGCTTCCTTCAGATATCTCCCAGCAGGTGTCACTACAATGTAGCATTGATATAAAATCTTAAAGTAACAAACATAAAAGTAGCAGGTTTCTTTTTCCCCCAAATGACAAAATACCTCTGTAGACTAATTATGTAAAACCTGAAGAGTTCGCACAAATGAGCTTTGTGGGGAGAGGGTGGGGAAAACTGTTAGGTCTGTATCATTTCAACTTCCATACAGCTGATTTTCTTCTTATAAATTGTTATACCTCTGAAAGAGAAGTCTTTAATGAAGTGGTTAATTTAATGCAACGCTCGGCATTCTCTTCCTAACAGTAATGCACACAGATGGCTGTATTCCAAACTCCATTCATCTATTTCAAATTGTTATAAAATGGCTGTTGAACCCTATTCTTTGGAGAGATAAAATATATTTGTAATAAACAACAAAATTTTCCAGCAGCTGTTTCTGAAAATTAAGAAAAAAACAAACCAACACAACAGGGGAAAAAAATAATTTCCAAAGCAGTCTCCATGCAGGCTCTGACTGTCCCACCCAGTGATTCTGCAGGCATTCAGACACCTCACTGTAATGTCTCAAAAATCAATAGCAATTTATTCTCTCTTTGGACCCCAAGCAACAAAAGTAAATAATACTGTCACCTGCGGTCTGCCTTCAGAACGTGTCCACAAAACAGTCTTGCTACTATACCACAACCCTCCAGAGCTCTTTATCTATGCTGGTTTTGCAGATTGTATTGGCTTTCACAAGAGAGAAACACACAAGACAGAAACAAAAAAGGGTCAAATTCCTGTAATCCAACCAGCCAGGCTGCTGAGCTGGAATTAAAAAAGAAATGTTTGGCACCTGTCTTCAGTTTCACCTACGTTAATTATATTACAAGGAAAAAAGAAAAGAAGAAAAAAAACCAAAACTAAAAGAGCAATACTACAATTTTGTACGCCCATGCAATAAAAGGGCAATCCTAGAGAAAAAGTTGAATGACAGGTTGGAACTTCAAACTTTTCCATCATTTAAAGGTACTTCCTAAATAAACTTCTTAAAAATTGGAGGCTTTGAAATTCATGTTCATTACAATGCTACTGAACATATGTCAGATTATTCAAAGTAATCCAGAATACTGACAGACTGTTTTGGAAATAATGATAATTTGTAACCAACATTAAGAAATCAATTCCCATCTCATTATATAACAATTACTTTCTTTCAACTACACATAGCATGAGGCATATCATCATCACAGGAGCTTACACATTCAATGGTTAGATATGAAGATATGCTCACTTAACAACTAGCGACCCTGTGTACATATGTACAATGGACTCTTCTTTTTCCAAGGAATAGTTATTTAAATATGCTTGGATCTTTGCATATTAAACTGTCTTCACTGCTGGATGGCATATTAAGCCTATACGGCACAGAAATTCTCACCACCACCACCAATTCTGTTTCTCCTTAGAAATACTGATTGTGCGGGTCCATATATAAGTTCAAGATGCATCACTAGTTCATATAGGTATCATGTCCTGATTTAAAGCAGTCCACCATTTCTTTCACACCTTTTTATATCAATGAGCACAAAAACAGGGCACAGGCTGAATGCAAAGCAGGAAATGAGAGAAAAAAGACTTTCTATTCCAGTTTTCAACATGGACACTAATTTCATGAGTAATTTCCCACTCTAAAATGAAAAAATGCTGAAACTTAAAAGCACAATAGAAATATATATATTTAATGGTTCTCATAATAACTCTCATTACAAGCCAGGTCAGAACTGTCATTTCTTTCAATATGGAAAAACTAGTAAAGCAAATGGGAAATTCCAAAAGATTTTAGGTTAGTATCTTAGGAGAAAGAAAGAGCTGCATGGATCTTACATGATCACATGAGAAGAAATAAGGAGATACTAAGACTGCTTATTTACATAAGATATAAACAGTTGTCTAATTAAAAAGCTTTCTGAGCCAATGTTACAAGATACTCTTGTACCATTGTCTCAGAAAGTTTTTAACTCAGTTACTTTGTGTATGTTAACTTAAACTTTTTTCATGAAGTCAACAAAACACCTAATTTAATTTAGCAGTGTCAGTAGCTGATGTATTAGGATGACTGAGCATTCAGATTAGTTGATTTGGTCTGCAACTCAGGTTGCAGCTTCACGATATAGCTAATATAAAAACAGCTAAATCATCTCTTCCAGCGTCTTTCACATGCCAGTTCTCTCACCTGTCTCCCTCAGCGCTTAGCTGATTCAGAAGGTGCTCATGTTTTCCCCTTTTGTTCTAGTTGTGGTGAGTTTTAGCTCCTTGAACTGGGCAACACGTTCCACTGCCTCACCACTTGCATAGTGAAGGATTTCTCCCTAAGACCCAACACAGCCCTCTTTCAGTTTAAAGCCATTACCCCTTGTCCTGTCACTACACACCCTAGTAAAAAGTGTCCCTCTAGCTCTCTTGAAGGCCCCATTTGGTTACTGGAAGGTGCTATAAAGTCTCCCTGGAGCCTTCTCTTTTCCACTCTGAACAATCCTAATTCTCTCAGCTTGTCTTCCTGGGAGAGGTGCTCCAGCCCCTAAATCATCTTCATGGCTCTCTTCTGGACTCGCTCCAGCAGGTTCACAACCTTACCATGTTGGAAGCTCCAGAAACTGGATGCAGTACTCCAGGAGGGATCTCAACAGGGTGGAGTAAATGAGGAGAATTACCTCCCTTGACTGGCTGGCCATGCTGCTTCTGAGTCAAACCTGGAGTCATTCCTTTAAACACAATAGAACTATTCTTGAAAGTATTGAAGCTAGTATCACCTGTCAGAGCTTTTCTGGGAGATGCTTCAAAGCCACCAAAGAATTTCTGGAATGATTTAAGTCTGTCTCAGAAATTTCTATTTTGTGTTCACAGTACTAGATGTAGTTAGCACTGGATTTACTGACACTCACAGAGAATTGCAAATGTAAAATGACTAAACAGTAAATTTAATTAAATGCACTTCTTGGGGGGTACAAATGGAACAGTAGAGAAGCACTCCTGATTTTTATTGTTGCTTTGTTGATTCATATGCTGTTTATCTCTGGTAAAATTAAAGATAAAGATATCTTTTTATCTTGTAAGGTTTTGTTTTTTTCTTTATAAAGGGCTAGTAAAAGCCTTCATGGGATTGAATGAGTATCCAGCCATGCTAGCAGTCTGACTTCAGATACTGATGTGCTTATTAAATATTCATTAAAAAGTTTTACAGTTTTTAATTAAATAATTGAATAATAATCCACTGTTCAGGCAGTCTTTGCTTTACCCTAACTGTAGGTTCTTACAATAGTAGACTTTCCATTCATTGTGACTGTGGTTCATAGTAAAAGGAATTAAATCTCTGTAGCCTTTTTCCATTTTCATTCAGTTTATGACTCAATATAAAATTCAGTTTATTTTGTTGCTTTACTTTGACATTAGTGGCTATTGGGTCTTCTGCATTTTGCACCTGATTTCTAATATTATTAATACATTAATCTTCTAGTGTTTTACTTTCTAGTGTTTTAATCTTCTAAAGTGTGTGTGTGCATGATTGTGTATCTTTCTAATAATTAGCTATCATCCTCTCTCCAAAATGCTTGGAAATAGAATAATTCAGGAACTTTGCTTACATAAGTGTTCTCATTTCACTTGTATTCAGATAGGAATTTCTGTCATCATAAGGCCAGGTGAGCCCTAGCCTAGAATTTACAATCTTCTGTTTATAGGGAACTAGAGTTAACAAGAATATTTACTAAATTTGCAACAGATTAAGCCCTTCCCTTCTAAAGAAATCTCTACAAATTACTTCAACTACTAAGAACTACCCAAACAAACTAAGAATTAAGAAAGTGAATAATTTTAATCACTACTTTGCCAATACTGCCAATAAGGCTACTGCTAATGTGGCCATTTTTCTTTAGAATGTAAATAAAAATTGCTAAGTAGATTACATCTCTTTGATAACTACTTTTGACTGCTTATCAGTTTATACCAAATAAGTATTTGCAATCTAAACACAAAAACTTTTAGAAGACATTACTTTGCACTTTCATTAAAAGTGACACAGCCTGCTTGCTTCCCGGCTTTCTCATCTCTTTTCTTAAAATCTTGGTACATGAACTTGCCTTCAAATGTGATCTTATCAGAGCAGAGGTGCATGAGAGCAAATCACATAATTGGGAAGCCTCAAAATACAGGATAAAATTATCAAGAGATGTCAGCTCACAAATTTGAGCCCTCAATGAGACAATATGTTCTAAAAGCTCTAGATTTTTATAATCTCGGAGTATGTTAACTAGCATAACTTGTAAGTTTGGGGAAACATTAGTTTGAAGGATTATACTCCAAAACCAGGACTGACCAACTGAGGTCCCCTCAGCAAGGTATAATGTATACAGAAAAATCCAAATCCTCTCCTTGTTCTTTTGACACTGCTGGTGTATATCCTTCTGAACAGCACTTCAGACTTCATTATACACTCCTAATAGTTTTAACTATTTTTCTCCTGAAGTTTGACACACAGCTCCATAACAATTCCAGTAACAAAACAAGAGTTCACAGCCAGAATTCTGACAGGAGGGGAATTTTTTTTTTCTTTTTTTCTTTTTTCCCCCCCGGTTTAAAAAATAAAATGTACTATAAAACCCAACTGCTTATGCTTCTGTTTGCCTGATGCTAAAACGATGCTTACAGGACAGATGTAGTTTTGTGGCTTATGGCTGAGCATAAGCAGACTGCATATTATAAGCAAGCTGTGTAGCATAGTTCACTTAGATTGCCTGTTTTTTCCTACTGGAAGACCTTGATTCAATTCCTTTTTTCTTTATGGGGTTTTAAATATCCAGAAAGAAATATTCCAATAAAGAAATATTAAAAATAAAGCCAGTTTCAAGGAGTGATGGAATGTATTAGGGAAACATTCCAATACCACGGTGCTTATAATTAAACACAAGATCATTTATCCAGATTTCAAATCAGATTTCAACAGGACACAACAAATGAGGCACAGTCTGAGATACTGAATAAGGAGAAACTACAGTGGCTCATTGAATGTAAACTGAATGAGACAAAAGCTCTGCACAAATTAAAGTTTATTCTGAAGTCTATCTTAGAATTATAGTAGAATAAACAAATATTAATATATCCATGTTTTTTAAAAACGCTTTTTCTTCCTTTACTTGCCCATCATACATACTTCCCTATGCAAAAGCAGATAACTGTTTAGGTGATCCAGTCTTCCATCAAAAAGGTTAGTGTCTAACTCATTTACACTTAGAGACATTCTTATTATTCCTACAACTTAACCCAGATAAGGAAATCTAACTAAAGATATTTACCTACATGCATCATGGTACCTTAAGAAAAAGTGTCACTTGTGGTACCATGTTCTGCAGTTTATATTCACTTCTATATTTCACACTGCACATTCCATTTAATTTTCTAGTTTTATCCTCAGTAGTGTATGAGATGCTCCAATCCATTCCAAATTAAGAGATTCTGTTTCAAATAAGCAGGCTATATTTTACTGATATATTATGGATGTTAACCCAATCTGATTTTATTTGCCAAAGTACATGAACATCTTTGACCTCATTCTCTTGATTTTTCTAGGACTTTACTCTGCAGCTGTAACAGATTTGTTTCAGCAACGAGAGAAAAGTATGATCTAGTTCACTTTCCAGATTGTGAACACAGCCGTTCAAAGCATGCATGTAATTACATTCTTTCTTTGCAAAAACACAAGTTTTATAGACACTTTTTAGTAGAAACCTATGATTTGATATGAACAGTGTTTTCTCTTAAAAGATTAAATTAAAATATGTCTTTAAACACTGCTGTTTTACAAATTTATACAGTTAAAACATTAGCCTATAAAAATTATGTACATGTTAAAGTACTATTTGCTATTAATATACTCTTATACAAAATGTTACCGCAACTAAGAAGTTTCAGCATTTTTCACCTTCGTTGAAAATCTGTCAGCAGTTTATATTTGAATAGTTTCAGCATTTCCTCTCACTGAAATCAATAAACTACTCAAGAAGAGCAAGAAAGTACATCAACCTGTTAGCTGAATTTCAAAGAATACAATTTTATTATCCTAAGTTATTCTTCAGTCTGTTGGCATAAAGAAATATTTCAAACATACTTAATTATGCAGTTCTTCTCAAATCTATTGACTATCTATTAAACACATGACACAAAAGAAATCTGCCATTGTGAACATATAGGAAATCATATAATGAAAAGAGCCATTGCAAAATAAATACCTAGTCTTAAAATAATAGTTATTGAAGAAGGAAACAAAAGTCACAATCCAAAGGATTTTCCAGCTGGACAATTCCATCTCTCCTGCCATCTTCTCACAGAAATACTTTTAAGATCCCCCTTAGGTGCGGGAGTTCAGCTATTACTATCTCTGCAGCCATCTTTGCCCCAAAGCTCTCTGCCTACTTAGAATGCAGGCAGCAGATATGAGTACGTGCCAGCCTTACAACTACTGTATTTCAGTGCAACATATTATCAACAAACCAACTTTTAATGCTCTAACTGAAATCTTAGAGTCTACTCCAAAAAGAATTAAAACAGCTGAAGCTTAAGTAACACAGTGTTCTGGTACAACCGGGAAATTTACACAACCTAAAAAACAGCTCAAACTAAGCCAAATGGCAAAAATAAGCCAAATTGCAAAAATAACATTTGTAATAACAAATGTACAAAGGTACATGTTAAGAATACAAAAGTGGATTTGTATAGAAATAGCTCATGTATCTGAGAGTTCATGTATCTTTACAGAAAGTTTTAGTACAACGAAAAGAAAATCCTAAAAAGTGCCCAAAAGAGGAACACTAAGGTACCCCACTAATACAGGGAAACTTTTTTTTAAATGAGTGCCTTTTAAATGAGTGCTGTTTGAACTATTGTTGATTTATGTATAAGAAGAGAAATTTCAGCATGTTTGTAAACATAAGAGTAATGTGGAAAAATTGAACATAGTTTTTGAGACCAGAAGCTATAATATACTGTAAAAACAGACTGAATATAAATCCAGCAAGGTTGATGATATAACTGTTCACTCTGTAAGAAATGTACCTAACATATGTATAAACTACTAGTTATCAAAATTTAAGCTTAAGAAGAAGCCTAAGCTTTTGCTGCAGTAAAATCACAATGCAATTCCAGCATTAATGTAAGAATGATAGTTTACAGTCAAGAGCCACTATAAGTAACATTAACTAATGCACATAAATGGAAACCTTCTGCTTCTTATCAGAAAACTAAACATAATTTGTACAAACTTGCACTGCCAAGATGGTTACTGGGTGTACAAATTCTACTGCAGGCAAGGTATACACTAAAAGACAGATAGTGCTTAACACACACTCTTTAGTTATACTTTTTTGTCACCAGTGAGAAACTAGCCAAATTCAGATTGGATTTTAAAGATCATTATGCTTTTAAGTTAAGCAGTTAAGTGACAAATCATTAAAAATAAACATCACTGACAAATATGGACATATTGCCAAACATTAATAAAGGTATGAAAAGTCTCATTTTAAATGGTGATTTCCAAAGTAATATTCTAGAGACAAATACTATTAGGTCTTTAAAACAGCAACAAATTTTGTTTTAGCTTGGTTGATCTCTTGTTAAGACAATAATGGTGTTAAAAAATAATTGAGGGCTAAACAATTATGCATTCCCAAGTCACCTTTTTCCCTGTTCAGTGTTAAAGAGTAGGAATATGTTTTTGATGCTTCCAGTGTCAAGATCAGGTGAACTGAATGGTTTTATGGAGCACACTACTCCAACTCCTTAAGGGGCTATAAAATCACATTAAACTCAGCTTGTTATTAATAATTCATGGCAACTTCCTTAGTTCACTACAGGGGCATCACTCTTAGGGCATCCTTCTTATTGAAATAACTTAACAGGGAAAGTCAGATAAACTGCATTACCATCAAAATGAGAAGCCACCTACCATGAACTCAGGGACACTAAAAACCCTAAAGAATTTAAATCCTTACAATTTTCAGGCTAAATCCAGAATTCTATATTCCTTTCTAAAAGCTGATATTAATTTAATAGATAAGTAAAACCAACAAAATTCCCTCTATCAAATGAAATTTGGTTTATCTGCAGATTTGAAGTGTCACATTTCCACACATTTAGCTATACTGCATAAGAGCTATTTATGCCCTCATCACTCTGAAACAGATCTTTTTAACAAGAATATTTTACTTCAATTAAGTATTAAACTAAGTATATCCCACTAAACATATCTATGATGCAAAAATATTATTTGGAATTGGAACACTTTTTGCTATAGTAAAAAATACCTACTAATAAAGCAACTACCATCAACACCAATTAAGACACATAAAGACCACAAGACTTTATTCTTCATAGTCACAGAATAGATGGCTCTTATAGAACTATGTAATGTATTAGTTACATTTGAATTTCAATGCTCATGAATAACAAGATGGTCAGATTCAGGAAAAATGGCATTCAATATGAACACATTCAGATAGGGACTAGATACTCATTTTGTAATTTACTCAATGGAATAAAATTAGCTTTGATGCCTCAGTAAACTACCATGGAAAAATCAGCTTTATCCTTACAGACTTAATTCTGGTGTAGAAAGAAAGCAAGTACACTTCAAAAGATTTATCTGCTCTCTGAATAAAATAATGCCCTATGCACAAAAAATTCTATTTGCATGAAAATTCAAAATTCATCTTTGAGTCTTTAAAGTAACAAGAAAAAACACTGTTAAGTGTTTTAACTGCTTTGTCCCTCCACAAGCATATTTTGGTATTAAGAAATAAGGTATTAGTGAGTGGCTTGTCATAAACTGTAGTCAGTATCCAACACAGATAAAAGCTTGAAAGTGCAAAGTCTCAGAGGTACACGGCACTAAGTGGTTCACTGCTGCACTTTCAACATACAAGAAAGGAGACTGTCTTTATTGCCTATATCATCATACCATAGACATTATCTACATACTTCTAAAGATGAACTTTAGATGAATTGGTTCTGATCACGTTGGGGAAAACAAGGAGAGTCAGGGTTTTGGATACTGATTCTGTATCATCTACACAATAACTATTCCCTGATGTGTCTGGTGTGTCTCATTCGCCTCCTGTTCAGTAATGTATTAGCCCAGGAAGGTTGTGTTTCCTGACATAAACGCCAAGGACAAACAGAATTTCATTACTGTCCTGTGGAGGAAACAGTTGAGAAGCCTTCTCAAAAAGTCACTTACTTCTTTTAAGATAGTTGATATCTAAACTCAGCTGGGAAACAATAAAAGTGATCCCAACTTTGCTTCTGAAGAAATTGGCATTGTCTTATTTGACTGTAACATCACTGTGGAGTTAACAGTCTAATTCTCTAGTAACAACACACAGCAACTAGACATGCACAACAATTTCAGGTAGATAAAATGAACAAGAAACCCAAGCATTTGACTTTTTATCTTACCCCCCCTCCTTTGCACAAATGGCAAAGTAAATGAAAAGTCCCTGTGCAGAATCCTTTGTCCTCAAAGGGCTACCTATTCTAACTCACGTCTAGAAGTGAATTAATATTTCAAAAGCTGTGTTCACATGAAATTAACCGCCTGATTTTTCATGTGTTGCAATTGCATCCTAAAGTGGTTTACAGCTCACTGTCTGCTTTCCTAGTTCAGGAAACTGATTATATGAACAGTTCTAAAATAACACATTTGAAATGAAAGAGGAATTAATGCTGAATACTCATCACACACAGTGAAATGCAAGGATATCTTAGGTTCCTACCAGAATTGCAGCATTAGTTCTACTATTATCCATGCAGAGTGCTTATTTTTTCAATTTTATTTCCATTAAAAAGAAATGCTGACTTCTTAATGTTGGAAAATCAGGAATGGAAAAGATACGTTGGAACTGTTGTCACTAGCAGATGAAAGTAAGGAAATACCAGGCTTTCAGAAGTGGCGCGCATCATGAGAAACATTTTAAGTCTGTCACCAAATACAATTTATAGCATAAACAAGAATTACTAGTAGTGTTTGAGTGTTACTTGGCATTTTTAATGCAAAACTACACAAATGAGAAGGAAAAAGCCATCCCAGATGTCTTCATGACATGATTTTATGAAGCCAGTGTCACAAAACAGTCTACTCACTTTAATGCAAGTTACATGTCCTTCAATCAGGATATTATCCATGAAACCAAAAATCTCTGCGTAAGTATGTTAACATACAGCAAATGTTCACTTATTTGATATAACATTAAAATAACTATATAGTTTTAAATACAATTTTAAAGTATTTGATACTTATTTTTAAAAGTGAAATTATTTTTATCTCCATATCAATAACGAAAACCAGTAAATTTAATCTTGAGATTAATTCAGATGTGAAATTTCATAACACCTAAACAGAGCCACATATAAGCCATGGCTTGGGTTAAGTATATGTTACTCAATAATTCTCAGGTATAAATGGGAGCATAAAATTATGGGCTGAAGCAGCTGAATTCAGCCAGCACAGGCAAACTTCAGCAGCAGTTCTAGGATCAGCTGTGTGACTCTAATTTATTTTAGTAGATGTTACTCAAGTCTTGTATTTATTTGAGGAACAAGACAACAGGAAAAGCTCCAGAAATGCTTCTCCTAAGCTTCAGGTGTTTTATGAGATTAATGTGGCCAAAGCACCATTCCATACTTGAAAATTTTGAGTTTTAATGTTATTTCAGAGCAGCACTCAGTACATTCATAAGGCTGTAATGTGTTTTCATTTTACCTGTACTGAAAAAAAAAAGAATGGAAAACAGCAGGAAAGCAGCTATTCTAAGAAAGGGAGGCATAAAATGTAAACATAATGCAACGAAGAAGCAAATGAAGAAACTCTCCTTTTCCTGTACTAGAAATAAGGGAAACAGATTGTGCTCATCTTGCTTAGGGCCAAGAATCTCACTGTATGGATTTCAGCCAGGCTCCAGCACACAGCTCACTATGGAGTTTTGCTGTGTTAAAAAGTAAACCAGATGGGATATTTGCTTCCAACAAGATAATTCTAATGGAAATTGTTAGAAGTACTGTAAAAGAAACTTTTCAGCTTCATCTGCTATTTCACTGTGTGTAATAAGGGCAGGCAGAATGAAAAGTAGACTATGAAAACAAACCACAAAAATTTAAAAGTTCAAAACATTAATCATTAACCAAGTTTCGAATTTATGTGCCTCAGAACACCAACTGCCTACATAAAGCCCACTCCAGTCTAAAGCCAAATCTCAAACAGTAACAGAGTTAGTATGAATAAAATTCCTTAAAATTATGTAAAGTAAGTAAAAAATAATCAACTTGAAGTTTAGCCTGTAGCTTCATACAGCTTGAACAAAAAATATGAAGCATGTCATTAGAGCAATACAACAGGATCTTGTGAGACCTAACAGAGACAGTGTTTCTGTTCAGGACTATTGAAATAACATCTCCTATTCTTAAAAGAACCCACATTTTCCAGATGAGCTACAAAAGACAAAGAAAGTAGATGAGATATAGTTCTACAGTTACTGGTTTTGGTGACATCTTCTACATCTGACTCAGAATTTTTGAAGTATTGTGCTCTGACTGTGCTAGAGCAAAATGAAAGAACAGAACAATTTTCCTTTTTTTTTTTTTTTAATTGCATCAATATCTTAGACTGTAGCCCTGAAAACTGTTCCTCGTAGTAAACAGCTTTTCTCAACACAAGCTACACTCATTTCATCACAACAACAAATTCACTCTTAAAAAAAGGTAATGCAATAAAGCAATAAAGGCAGTATTTTGTAAACAAAGCAGCTTAGACACATACTGAGCCCATTACTTCTGAGAAATAAGGTCAGTTATCATAGAGAGACAAGCTCATGCTTCAGTCATCCCAAACCAGATTGCCAAATAGAGGTACCTACCACTAAAAATTTACTGTTAAAATGGGCAATGTGTTTTTGTTTTTTAAATCTTGCTCTGTCAGAATAAACACTGCTCTAAGCTCCCTTTTCCTCTTCAGGAATTGGTCTATACCAGACTTAAGACATTCTACTCAGGCTTTGACTTTGTCCTGCCATGTTTCTTCAATCAGCCAGAAAGCAGATTGGAATGAAATTGATATGATTGGATAAAGGAAAATCAAATTTTTTCAACATTTAGTTTCAGTAATCTAATTATGAAGCTTTTAGTAATAGTGTAATTACTTTGAAGTTCTGAACATATGTTTCCACTGAGAGTATTCCACAGAGGACACTGTATCAGAAAAGGGAAAAAATGTAAACATAAATGTACCAAAAATATTTCAGCTCATCAAAAATAATTAAAATTGAAAGGAGAACCATATGCCAGAGATGTAATATGATGTCCAATATGAACCGCTTTTGCTTCCATCATCCACAGTCCCTTAATTTAATACCAATGAAGAAAATGGAAAATAATTTTTCCATTACATCAAAACACATTACCAAGATGTTACTGGATTGGAGTATTTTTTTTTTTAAAGAAAGAAGAAAATACACATGCAAAATTATTATGACAAAAAGCAGCTGAACACTGTTCCTTGAACTGTGAAGGTCTAATGTTCCCACAGATGGAAAGGGTATCTTAGAGAAATAACTCACACAATAGGCCTGAAAAGCCCAGGCATCTCAGATTCTTGTGATTCTTACTCTTGTGAAGTTAACTGAATATCCTTAGCTCTATACTCTGAAAGTTATTAAATCTGATGTATTAGATCTGACACAAGACAGTTCTAATGGCTAAATTTAAAAAAAAAAAAAATTAGCTAAGAAGGGAAATTCACCATGGTGCAAGACATTTAGAAATACTAAACAAAAGATACAGAAAACAGCAGCACAAACAACAGGAAGATGGAGCAAAAAACAAAAACCTCAACAAATAAAAGGAAGTAGAGGAACTATATCATAATACAGAACAGCTTTACACAATGAAACATTGCTCACATTGATCATCATAACAGCAGTGAACAAAACAAGCCTATTTTTGTTACTGGAAAGTCAAGTTTGCTTTTTTTGTTTGTGGTTTTTACGTATAACAAATAATTTACAAATGTAAATGAATTTGCTTCAGTGCCCTTCTATGTTATCATGAGCAAGTTTAGGGCATAATCCCACTCTTACATAGTACACCAAAAAAAAACCAACAAAAACAACAGATAAACTAAAGCAAAGGAGGATGTCCACCTTTTGTGGCAATCACAATGTGTTCATAACACCTTCACAAATAACACAGCACAACCAACAGCTTTGGATGGCAACTACTCTAAAAAGCTGTGCTTTCATTTCCTACACATTAATACATTATAACCTTGCTGTCCTTTAAACTGCCATGGAATGACAAGCTCTTTCCTCAATTAGGGTCTTCATTCATCTTTATCAGCTTCTCAAGTTCTTAAACAATAAATCAACTTCTAAATGCTTTTCTTTTTTCTTTTCTCAAGAGGGGTCTAGGCTTAGACCTTAGAGGTAAAAACAAACTATGTCCCTAAATCATAAGGAAATGTTAAGAGTAGTATAAAACCCATGGAACAAAGAATGAAGAATAATTTTGTTGCTTTCTTACCAATTGATCTATACTATAGGGACAAATAATGCAAAACAAAAGAACTTTTGACATTCAGTAAAAAAATACACAATTTCATTGGTCAGATTTTCAAAATGAGGGTTAAAAAGGGAAGACATTAATTGCAAGGCACTCATTGAGAATATTCATTTGGCAATCACCTTCCTTTCATCATTTCAACTTAACTCAAGCTAGCCAAGTACAGAAAATCAGCAGTCTTCCTCCAATCAGAACAGGAATACAGCCAAAAGGTATGGGTTAAAAACTGCAGGATCCAGACAATTCTTTTGGGGAGATATTTAATGGGTGATGACCCATCATTCTTTATAGATATGTGCATGTCATTGTTTTCCCTCTTCCAAAGGTAAATGGAGAAGAAAACAATTACATATAATATTACAAATTCAGAGGTCATCAGAGGGATAAAAGCTTTAAAATAGTTTGAGTCAGAGCTTTAAAATTCCCTTCATTGAAATTGCTAGCACGAATAGAGGCATTAAATTCTGCAGACAACCTCAAATAGTTCTGAAGTCCAAGAGTGAGCATTTGTCATTAAATAAATAAAATTTTTTTAAAAAGAAAAAGAAGAATTAACTACTTAGAAATAAAAAGTCAGGAAAACAGCTAGCAGAGTCAATTTCTCCAAAGCTAATAATTTATGAAGCCACTGTTTTGGAAGGCATTGTGATATATGGAGAAGAAATTGCTGAAGATTTTGTGGCTTATCCATTACAGGCATGTAGCCACTGTAAAAAAGACATCACATAAAGCTACCATGTACATAATGGATCATAATTGTGACAAGTTATTTATGCAATCTTTTGGCTGAATTAATGAGAAATCATTAATAAGACTGCCTTGGTTCAAGAAGAGATGCGTGTTTACCAGCACAAATATCAGCTACCACTGTGCAAATTGCTCAAGGCATGAAATAAAAGACAGTTTCATGTTTAATTCTTCATTCCTTTCTACCCTTAAGATCACTAACATCAAATTTAATATTTGAGTAATGGCTAGAGAACTTAAATGATTCCTTGTCTCTTGTCATTTTAACAGAGAATTTTGAATAAAATGGCAAATATTTCAGTTATTTCCACATGTCTTAAAGAACAACTTCGATGCTACAATTTTTCCTGCATAAAGCTTTAACAATGTAGACATGAACATACTGATTGAGAAAGCGATGCAACATTAGAGTTACTGCTTAAAGGCCTGTTTAGTACAATCAGGCAGGCTTCAATCTGCTTCAAAAAGTGCACAGTAATGAACTAATTCTTTTTCTATCTTGCCCACCCTCAAGAATAAAACAGGCAAAAGGGTACTGATGCATTTTTCTACATCAGATAAACCTGATGGATTTTTATCTTTATTTTGTAAGGTCATCCATCTTTTAACTCCTTTAGCACTGAACAAAATACAGAAGGGCTGGGAGAGCCCTGAGGTACAACATTTGGAAAATGAAAAATTCTAAAAATATTATAGATTTTAACTGACATAATTTACCATATTAAAATTAATTTACTTAATGATTAGAAGTCCTCATAATGCACAAATATTTGCAAGATGCCCCACCGACACTGTAGTTCAGAAGGAAGAAATCAGGTATTGTGAAATAACTGTCAATCATATAACTAAAGCTTGCCAAATAATTATCTCCAAACCAATCTTTGTAGTGGCATTCTGTGAATTCCAGCTCTATAGCTGCACATTTCTTACATTACCTTTTTTTTCCTTCTTTTAATGGAAAACTTCATACACCATTGGCTTCATTTTGTGTTAGAAGTTGATTTTCAGTCCAACAATACTGATACACAGTACATAGCAAGAACAACGATTGAAAACAATTAATTTATCTATTTTACATAAACCTGTCTGGTAAAGTAACAAAGTTCCCACTAATGGTTTTATTCTCCCTTGGGCTTCTCCTAAATATAGTGTCGTGGTTTGACCCTGGCCAAATGCCAGGGACCTACGACGTTTGCTTTCTATGCTCTTTCCTGCTGCATTTTTGCAGAGGAGAGGACTCAAACTAACACAAACACACTGAACTCATGAGTTGAGATGAGGCAGTGATGGGGAGGGGACGCACGAAAACATGAGCAAACAGGTGAGGGACTTAAGTTGCAAAGTGATTTATTAACCTAACAGAGTCGGAGGATAAATGAGAGGTAAAAATAAGCTTTTAAGACACCATTTCTTTACTCACCCCCCTTCCCTCTTAAGACACTGTTCCTCAGCTCACCCCCTCCCCTCCTTCAAACAACCAGCAGCTCCGGGTGGGGGGCAGGGTATGGGGCTTTTTTTAGTCAGTCCATCACCACAATTCTTCTGCTACAAACACTGTTTCTCTACTCACCCCTTTCCCTCTTAAGACACCATTTCTCAGCTCACCCCCCTCCCTCTTTCACACAAACCAACAACTCCGGGGTGGGGCAGGGTATGGGGGTATCCCTTTGGTCAGGGTCAGTCCACCAGGGAGAAGAGTCCTCTACTCAGCCATGGGGTCCCTCCCACGAGAGACAGTCCTCTGAGAACTTCTTTGGCGTGGGTCCAATCTCACGAGCAGCAGCCCGGCCGAAATCTGCTGCAAACACGAGTGCTTGTCCGCGAGGTGCAGGCTCCCAAGCCCAGGCAAGGTTTTTTCCATCCCGAGGGCAAGGCTTTTCTCTCTCGTCCACAGCTTTTGCAACTCTCAGTCTCTGCTGGGACTCTCACTGGCTCACAGCTTCCTCCAGGCATCCCCCTGTTCTTCTGGCATGGGCACCTCACCATGGGCTGTGGGTGGATCTCTGCACCCCCCTGGACTCCATGGGCTGCAGGGGGACCACCTGCTCCCCCCATGGTCTTCACCACGGCCGACAGAGTGTTTTCAGCTCCGGCGCCTGGAGCACCTCCTCCCCCACCTTCTCCACTGACCTTGGTGTCTCCATGTTGTTTTCCCTCACATATTTTTTTCCTCCTCCTCCTCCTCCTCTGGCTACAAAGAAGTGCGTGCCCCCATTGTTTTGATTTCTTCTTAAATATGTTTTCACAGAGGCGTAACTAACAACTCTACTTGGCCCAGGTTTGGCCAGCAGCATGTCCATCATTTTCAGAGCCAACAGAGAGTGGCTCTGCTGGACAAGGTGAAAAAACGTCCAGAACCTTCGCACAGGACACACAGGAGCCATCTTTGTGCCCCTCCCTACCCACTAGCAAAAACTGGGCCAAGTAAAACCACCACATATAGGAACTTGGAAAACCTGCACTATTCTTTCTCAATATCGTTTGCCTCTGTGGCCTGACCATTAACACAACTGAGAGTTCCATGATACAGGGTGTGGCAGCCCAACTAACTTATTTCAGTAAATGGGGATATATGTGTTTCCAATTAAGAAAACTACTCCACCTCTTGAGGCAATGTTATCACAACAGAATCAAATAATGTCTTCAACTTTCAACATATCTACAAGACACACATTCCTTTGGCAAGGACTCTTAAGTAGCAGCATTGCTGTTATGCTTTCCAAAATATTTTTTTTTTTCAATTTCCCTATTTTATTAGCAAAGGTATTTTCCTAATTGTTTCTGGGAATAAGGGGAATTTGAAATTCTTAACCTTATTCTCATCTCAAAGATAGCCTGGACCAAAGGTTTTGGCAATGGATACTGTATTTATACATTACACATGAGTAAACACAGGCAATAATTTTAAAAACAGCTAGATCAATTATCTGTACAGCCTTATCTGAAAAACTCAGAACACTGCATCAGAACATCCTTCGCCACTGCTTAGTTTCCAGTAGGTCTTTATATTATAATACTATTATTTTGTAGCCATAAACCCCTCCCCCCAACTTAACTAAAAATACCAAAAAAGGAGAAAAACACACTCTGCTTTTCCTCCCCCTTGCTATTTGTCTTTCAGAAAGAAATCCAAGCAAAAAGTCTTCTCATCTCCCTTAATGGAAATAACAAAATCCAGAATGCTTATGTGTATCTAGAAAAACTCAGTTGTCTTTTGAAGATATCCTGCTTCAAATGAGACTAAATTTATAAAACCTTGCTGATAGAGCCACAACAAAGCACTTTTTAGGAAAATAATTGCTAAAATACAATTCCAGTAAAACACAAAATGTTTAGTGATGTAATTCGGTACACACAGTGCAATACAGCTAGACTAGCAGAAGGGAAAAAGGCGCAAAACAAACTAAACAAAATAGGTCATGTATTTAAAATGCAAATAGCCTTTGATATTCTGATGTTTAGGTTTTGTTTAATCAAAATAACTATTGGAAAAATTATTCCACATGCACGTAAGCTACAACTTGAGCTATTATTCCAGTACTGTAGTGGAACTATCCATAGCATTACATACAATGAAATAGAACACCAAGATGACAAAAAGAAAAACAAACAAAATTGCAGCATGATGTCAAAATATCTACGTAGAAAATTCCTAAACTACTTTTCCTTTGGTTGCTACACTAGTACCGCTATTTTATAGTCTAAATACATTCAGGGAAATTCTGAAAGGGTCTAGTCTTATTTTACTTCCTCAAGGTTGTTTTCATACCAATGAGAAATATTTATGCAGAAAGTAGATTACCAACACACTGGAAAAGGGTGCAACATGGAGGAGTGATTGGTCATCCAGATAGCTAAAACTTTCACCCAGGCTCCCCTTCTCCCATAACTTGATTACTGCTGGATGAATCATATTTCACTGTCAAAGCCCCTCAGAACCTGTCACTACTACCACCTTCATCTCTCATTCACCACAAAAATGCTGAACTGCCAGTGTTAACTGTATAGAGCCCATCTTCTACATTTTTAAGAGTTTGGGCCTGTCTCCTGTGTTTTTTGCTCTTTTGAGAGATATTTTCTGAAAAATTCCACAAAGCTGTCTGAGTATCTTTCTTCAAAAATGGTTTTAATTTTTTTATTTCTTTCCCCCCAGAACAGGTGTTGAAGAATGTGACATTATTGCCAGGACTGTTGACTAAGAAATAGTTCAGCCAATCCAACAGCAGGTTGACACCTCCCAGTGCCAACACGTTTTCAGCTGATCCAATGGTAAGCAAATGTATGATGATAAATAAAATAAAGAATAAACTTTAAAAAACCCACCACAAACAACCCCCCAAAGGCCCATGACCCTAAATAAGTAGAGGTTTTGACAACGCAAGTCACTTAACTAGCTCAGTCTAGATTCAAATTGCCGTTTAAGAAACCTGAATGTGCACAAGTCTATGAGATGTGGTCTGTGAGAAACAAAGAAGAGAAAAAAGGGGAATAAAAGATAGAAAATAAAAAAATCAATTAAAGGAATGATCATGTGCTATACAATTATATTATAGCATTAACTTATGAGGACATAAGGCATTTCCAAAGATATGAAACAGTGAAACATTGTGGAAAATACACCATGTTTCATAGCAAAATTCTTGTTAATACTCAGGTTAAAAAAAATGGGCAGATGACACAAATTATCTTACCCTTCCCTTCCTGCCCCAAATCCTGCCATAGCATTCCCATCTCACAGATGTTTAGAGGAGACTTTTCAAAAAGTCTCAAAGCCCACCTCATGTACTTTGAAGATAATTACATTATTTTTTGAGGGTGAGGGAAGGTGTTGTACTGATTTTGGCTGAGACAGAGTTAAGTCTTCTTAGAAGCTGGTACAATGCTGTGTTTTGAATTTAGTATGAGAATAACATTGGTAACACATGGATGTTTCAGTTATTGCTAAATAGTGCTTAGCTCAAGGACTTTTCAGTTCCCCGTACTCTGTCAGTGAGGAGGTGCGTAAGAAACAGGGAGTGTGGCCAGGAGACAGCTGACTGGAACTGGCCAAACAGTTATTCCATACTACAGATCATGCCCAGTACATAAACTGGTGGAGTTGGCCTGGAGGATGAGCTGGGCACTGGTCAATGGCAGGTGAGCAATTTTACTGCGCATCCCTTGTTTCTCTTGGGTTTTATTCCTCTCTCTCCTCTTCATTACAATTATCACCATCAGTAGCAACATCAGTATTATTATTACTCTGTTCAAATTATTACACCATTCTTATTTTGCCCCCACTTCTCCTCCCCATCCCCCTAGGCAGGAGAGGAAGGAGAGAGCCAAGGGCTGTGTGGTACTTGGTTGCCAGCTGAGGTTAAACCAGGGCAGGTTGCAACACATGTAAAGCTGTGTTTTTAAATTTGCAACTAATTGGTATGTACATTTCATAATCAATATTCACAAACATTTCCACCTGCCACAGTGAAAATAAAATTATCATTCCTCAGCCATATAGCATTTATATTCATGAGCAGTAAGTAAATATTTATATTTCAGTGTGAGGGCTGGAGGCATCAGCTCTGCAACCACATGGGCAGTCCCCTAGGTACACTCAACGTACTTTTCTGAAGCATTCAAAAACAAACACACACTGCAGTTCTGCAAACACATGTATTTTATATACTAGAGCAATACATCAGATCAGCACATGACACTGCAAAATGGAAACATTGGAATACCTGACCTCCTGTACTTTCCTTAAGCCAAGCCTTCAATTTAAAATACTCTCCACTACATAAGAAAAAATGAAGCCCAAATTACAAGTCCAGTAAGAAATACTCCAGCCTAGGAAGAGGTCATTTGCATTAATATTTACACAGACTGAGAATACTGCGGAACTGTTTTTAACTTTATTTTCTGCTTTAGCAATGCTGAAAGAAAAAAAGCATTACCCATGCACTTGCATTCATATACTGCTAAGAAAAAAAAAATTCTAGCTGAAAAGCCCACAGTATTCTTGGAAACTTCTGAGATATTAAATTTAAAAACAATAAATTTTTTTTTACAACAAAATGCATGGTTTTCAACTTGATAGGACCTTAAGTAGACAGCAACTATGACACCAACACTGATGATGAAACAGCAAGCCTGAGGACAGCAAAGAGTTGTTAAAATGCATGTGCATCCACTACATTGCATAGGTTTTACTTTAAATAATTCTCAAAATTGAGAAAGTGAAAGCAAGATGAAATGTGTTATGAGAAGGCTACAAACGGATCCGCTAATTTTGAACTCCCCAGGTAGATTAATCTTACGAGGAAGAGAAGAAAACCCACTACTAAAACAACCGAGTCACGAGTCACACCAGCACTGGATGGGTACAGAAAACAGCTCAAGGACCAAAGGGTCACACCCCCAACACCATGAGGTGAAAGTTGTTTCTTCTTCAGGTCACCACCAGGCACCACGCCAGACCAGTAACACATACATACGCTGGCAAGGCCAAAAAAGTTCACATACCACACAAACCTTACCCAGCAGCAGTGACAATCAAGATACTGAGAACAAAAAGCAATTTAAAAACTACTTGAGTCACAAGCCCTGGCCTGATTTTTCAGCCCTCTCCCACAGGGTAAAAGAGGAGGACAGTGACCCTTCTCAGCACGTTGGCCCGCACGTGCCCGGCACGGCCCCGACGCGCTTTAACCAGCGGGCGCAGACCCAGGGCAGCCCCGGCTCTGCCCCGCCGCGGGGTCCGAGCCGCCCCCGCCCCGCCGAGACACCGGAGAAGGCGGGCGGAGACAGAGAGGAATCGAAGAAAGCCGGCCCAGCCTCCGTCACCCGCCAACGCCGCACGGGAGACAGCAGCAACAGAGCCACCGGCAGTAAGAAAGAGGCGTGGAGGAAAGGGGCGGGCAGGAAAGGGCGGATCCGCATCCGGGCTCGCCCCGCTCCCTGACGCGCTCACTCACCGATCATGGCGGCGGCGGCCGCGGGGGAAAAGAGGGTCAACGCGTGCGTGCACGCGCGCGCTCGTGCCGGCCGCGCCTGCCGCTCGGCCGTTTCCCTGTCAACCGCCCTGAGGGCCCGCGCGACTGCGGGCGGGGTGGGCCGGCCCGGAGTGCGCATGCGCTTCAGTGGGGGAGGTGGAGGCGCGCGCTCGGCCCTCTGGGTAGTGTAGTTCTTGGCCAGTTAACACCCGCCCCACTCTCCTCGCGTCATCGCCTCACCTTTCTTCACACCCCACACCCGCCCACCCCGCTAATGACTTTGTCGCTAATTGCTGTCCGCCGCCCCGGTGTTCGGTGCACACCGGGGGTAGGTACAACTGCGCGGCGCCTGGCAGTGCCGGCGGGGCTCTGTGCGAGTTCTCTCCCGCTTCCCCGGCGGGTTGTTGACGCGTTGCCTGGCGACGGTCGCGTGACCGGGGGCCGCGCGTGGCGGCAGTTGCCCAACGCGCGTGACCGGGGGCCGCGCGTGGCGGCAGTTGCCCAACGGACCCCGCTAGCCACCCGCAGGGCCGGACCCGGCGGAGGGACAGCGGAGGGCGGGCGGGAGAAGCCTCCAGGCGACAAGGACATCAGGTGGTGATGAGGGGCTGGACACGGTGAAGTGGGGGGCACGAGCTGGGACGATGTAGACGGGGACTGCGGTGGCGTGCGAGGGGCAGGCGAAGGGCGCCCGTGAGGGCAGGGAAGGCGCGGGACGGTGTGGGGGGCTGTCACCGGTTGCGGAGGGAGCAGAGTTGGATCTACCGCCTTAGAATTCTGACTCCCTGGGCACGGGGCGCTGATGTTCTCTTGTTTTTTCCAGTCCGTAATTTGCATCTGGTCCGTCGCGGGCGCCGGTGGGGAGATGGAAGTGGAGGAAGGGGGCCCGGGGCCCTCAAAGCCCGCACGTGGCAGGTGCCAGCGGAAGTGGGAGAAGAAGGACAAGCAACAAGACAAGCAAAAAGACAAGCAACAAGACAAGCAACAAGACAAGCAACGGCTCTGTGACGGATTCACTACTAAAGCCATGATGAAAAACAGCATTTACGTGGTAGGTTTGCTGCTAGCGTAGAGGTGATACTAATTAACTCAGTGTGTCCAAGAAGCATAGCAAGTTAGGGCTGTGCATAAAGCATGTCAGGAAGGTGTGCAAGTCGCTAGTACCTTGTCTGGAGTTTGCTGGTTGCTGAAATTACCTTCAGACTTTGCAGAAGTATTACCACAAGGTAACTCTCTGTGCCTGTAGAAATTGTGATGCTTCAGTCACCAAGTGCTTTGCTTTGGTGCCACAGTTTTTCTGTATGGTTTTGTATTGGCAGTGCACGTCCTATTAAACTGCCAGCCTCTGGAATTGCATGTGAGGCTTACTGCCTTCCATTTAGCAAAACACTGTCAAGTGGTAGCGCAGTATTGCTCAGAAGTTTTCCTGCACTGTCATGGTGTATAAATTTGATGTGAATGTCACAGATGATGGCAGAGATCTGGAAAACACATTAATTTTTAAAATAAGCTTGGAAAATAATAAAAAGCATCCACATCTTCTACGGGAATACTAAACTGGAAATAAACATTAGTTCTCCAACTTGTAGTTCAAAGACAGAGGAATTGATTCAGTGAGTTTCATTTTAAGTAACAGTCACAATTTTTAATGAGCTTGGAGGGTTGTGAGTTAAAATATTAGCATGAGGGCCTTTCAAATCCCTTTATATTGTTTTCTTTCTCTGCCTTTATCAGAATTTAGGAATTAAAAAATCTTCAACAAGCACAGAATATGAATGTTCAACATGTAAGGGAATGAGGTAATACGACCATACATCTCTGCCTAAACACCTGAATTGTGTTTTTCTTTATTTGGACACAGTTCAAGGTGTTAGCATTGTCTTGAATTTTCAAGAGTTTTTTTAATGTGTATACTATTCTGACAGCAGTTATGAAATACATTATTTCTCTTTGTTTTGCTGAAGTGGTCTTCCCCAAGCAATCTGTCTGATCTTGTTATCTGCAAGAATGTCCTTTTAAAAACCCAAACAAGTCAATCTGCAAACAAATTTTGAAAAGAGTAATAATTGTGTATCTTGAAAAACTTTCTCCTAATTAGTAAAACTAAACCATGTTTCACCTTGGTTGGAAAAATGCAAGGTGGACACAACCAAAAAAACCCTTAGTTTTAAGTATTGTTTGGTTTGTTTGTTTTTATTTCCAGAGATGCGTGAAATAGACTATAATACTTCAGCAACCTTAAAGATTAATTTTAAAAATATGTCTCCTCTTCTCTGGACAAAATTCAAGTAATGGATATTTGCACATACTAGTTTACACCTAGATATGTAAAAGACAATTTTGTCTAGAAGAATCTGTAGGTTCAATGGAGTTCGAGAAATACATATTTAATTTTAAAAAAGGACTTGTGAATATAACTAGCTATGAGTTTAATCAGAATTTAGGTTTCCTTTTAAATAATTATAGAGTATTAACTTTAATGGCTGCTTTGCTAACCCTAATCATGAACAGAACATTAAATCGTGTGGTACTGTCATTAAGCAAACGCATACAAGTAACTGCTGCCTTTGGAGCTACTCATTGAATAACAGAAATTACTTTCTTTGGCATGAACATCTGGAAATCATCTAACCCACCAACTTAACACTTGAAGTGTCACTAGCACTAGATCAGGTCAATGATGGGTTTTCCTAGCTAAACTGTGAAACCCCCAAAGATCAGAGATTGCCTGACCTCCCCAGGCAACATGGTCCATTTCTGCCCTGCTTGTCTACCCCCTTGCCTGCCCCCTCAGCCCTGTGAGGGGTCAGATTTGTGGTGTTCTGACCTGCTGCACACCTTCTACTCGTAACTGGGTAGGAAGGAAACAGTGAACCTGTTATTGGTCCTGAGAGATTCATAGTGCCACAGTGCTATGTTTTGCAAAAGCTCCAACTGAGGACAGGCAGCCACAGGAATCATTTCCAGTCAGCGTGCAAAAAAATCAGGATAGAGTAAGGAATATCTCACTGCCACTCCGTGCAGAAGTGGGTATTCCTTTTCTCTTTTCTGACTACTGGTTAAATAGAGCTTCAGGTTTATTAAGTGCTCACTTGTCAGAGGTTGACATCACTGATGAAGTTCTCATGGAAGGCTTAGGAGTTGGCTGGAGGGTTGAAAGCACAGCAGGAATATCTAGTTAAGACATGGTAATTCTTATTGTTAACAGCATGATAAGTCTTAGGGTTAAACGTGTTTGGCATCTCCAGGTCAAACAATGAGGTATTGATTAATAGCGTTTGGTGCAAGCATGCAGTTAGTCTTAAACTCTTAGTTTAGAGTCTTAACAGATTACCATTATGCATATATGTCTGTAAATATTGTAGTAAAAGTCCCAGAATTCTTTGACGTTGCTTGGGCAAAGAGTGTTTTACTAAGCTGTTTTTCATGAAAGTTCCTGAAGTGCAGAAATTAAGTAGATGAAATTTCTTGGCTCTTGCTAAATCTAAAACTTACTTATTGAAATACAGTGCTTAAATAAATAAATAATAAATTTTAAAAATGTTCCTGAACTGGAGAAAAGTGTTTAAGTTATTCCAAAACTGTACATTTATATAGCAGTTTAGATTAAAAACAAGATTCAATAAAAGTCTTCTACACTAACAAGCTACATATACATTTTAAATGTTTTATCCTCCAAGTGGAATCAAGAATGTTATGTGCTCATACTTCACAGGTACTGGATGTACTATTAGGAATACAATTAAAAATTAATATATAGACTAGCAAGTATATAAGTGAACGTGAATGTGGACAGCAGGAAGTAATCTCTGTTCACTTCTAATCCTTTCCAGATGATAATTTTCTATTTTCTGCAACTGTAAATAAGGGAATTACATGTTAGTGTCCTCCTTTTCTGTAAGGCACTAGTGGTAAAAGCAGTATTTCAAGGACAGGATTCATTTTATTACTTAAAGAAAATAGTAGAAAGGGAATTTCAATCTGTCTCCCAACTTTTAAAAGATTACTATTACATTCACGTGTTCCATGACATCAGTTAGAAACTTCCTCCAAGATCAGGCCACAAGGATTGAATGAAAACGTCTACTAGGTGGCCTTAGAAAGGAAGGGATGCTATGACTTGTTTCTGGGTTTCTAAAATGAGAGTAGCTGTTCAGCCTTAGAGAGTCTTAGCTATGTGTAGAGCACAGCTTTCATTTCCTAAAAGAAATATTGTTCATAAGCAGAAAAATGGTTATTTGTATTGCAGCTTTGTATTTTCATTCTTCTGTTCCCCATTTAGGAGTCTACAGTGTGTACATATTGGGATAAGTTCTCAATCTTTGTTCTTCAAACTCTTATTTCAAATCATTTTCAGTAATCTGTTGTGAAGGGCTTTCTTACCCTTTACCATTTGATAGTAACTCATAGCAAGTGTTTAATTTTAACCATAATGTGATTTGTTTACCTTCTGGAACTTGTGATTTGACATTATATTTATATTCATCCACACTGTGTAACTAAGAGTACTTTTATTATTTACCTTGTAGCAGTCAAAGTTTCTAATCTGAGTTTGAGTCTATAGGAAAGAATACAAGAAAGAAGTTGTATATTTTGTTTATAATAGCTAATTTATCAGAAAAAAGCAGTGTGTTTTGGGGGAAGTAGATGTCAAGTTAAAGGAATGTTTTGATAAATATATATTGAGAAGTAGCACATCTGTTTTGGAGGAACTGCTCCAGTTTAACAATAGCAATTGTGTACAATCTACGAGTGCACTTCAGTGAACACTGTGAGACAATTTAAACTGTCAGTCCTCTGGAAGGCAATCCTATCTTCTTCCTCTCTCAGGCTGTTTAGTACTGCTGCCTCTTATTGTGTCATTTGTACAATGTTGGCTGATCAGGGAACTAATCCTGCTGAAAATACTCCAGCCTGTTAAAGCTCACAGTGTTGAACTCCAGTCTGTGAGTTGGAGGCAAGCAAAGCTTCTGCTTCAACGAGGTTCATCTGTTTATCTGCCCTTCTCCCTGTCCTGACTGCATGCCTTCATCTCCCCTTTTGCACTGACATTGTTTTTTCTTGCAAATATAGAGTAAGCTGAATCAGCTGTAATGGCTCTTAAATTAATATATGCAATGAGAAGGCAAGCAGAAGGATGTCAGCACAAGCTGTGTGGGTGGGAATGTATCCTCTTGGCAACATCACGGTCTTAATTCATTTAAAACCAGTTATTATATCGAGTTCTAGCCAAGTAATTCCAGCATTTTCAGCAGCATAAACTTGCACCACAATTGAAAGGTGTTGTTTACATCCCTGGACATTTATTCTTTATGCGATATGAACTTTTGTATGGCCTTGCAGTGAACTGGCTCTAGCTAAACCTAGATTGAAAGCAGCTCAACTTTTTTTTTTTTTTTAAAGCAGTGTAGAAGTGACATACACTTTGGTAACAGTGTAAGCTTACAAGACTTGTCGCTGCTACAGCCCTGCCTGTCTCTGCTGCCTATTTGTACCTCCTCCTTTGTGCCAGTACACAGTCATCCAACTGGATTGATGAGGCACTTCAGTTTCATTAGGTTCAAAAATGAAAAGCTTCAACACAAGGAGGTTTTTATTTCCCCTCATAAAGTTAGATTCTTTTCCAATTCTATGATTGTATTTACTGTAATGACCTCTTTGATAGTACAATGTAAAAGCAGAATATACAGGAAAAATACTAATGCTTAAGACCATAATTTCCTCAAAAAGCTTCTATTTTGTATTATGTTCTCCAGCTATAACCTAGATGGCTTAATCACACTGGTCTTATTTGAAAATACTTCAGAAACAGATTTTTTTGTCTGCACACTGCAACTATGAACAATACCAACGTTTCACCATATTCACAAAAATAAAGTACTGATGAAAAGATCTGTTTCTCACCATAAGCATGAAGAAATCATGCTGCTTCATTTATGAAAATCTATTACACATTTGAATCTCCAGTAAATCTTCTCATAATTCAGTCATATGACTTAAAATAGTTAATAAGTAAATTATTGGTTAGACTCTGTTTTGTGGTTTTATTGGCAGTTCTTGTCTTAAATCACTTCATTTGAGTCATGATACTTTGCACAGAAAAAAGACCTTTGGAGGTCTGAAGTTTCATGTCTAGAGAAGGTAAATATAAATTGATTTTAAAACATTATGGGAGTGCTCTTTCAAAATTCCTCTACTAATTACTTTTTTATGAGATAATGAATAAAATATTCTAACTTGAGATGATTACAGAGACATTTGTCAAATTCTGTCAATTCTTGCATAGGAATTAAACTATTTTAAACTTTAAAAACTCTACAGATTTCATACAAGTTAAAATCCTGCAGTGCTTTGAGTGTATGGATATCTTCATCTGTTGTTTCTCTGAATGAAGAGGGCGTTTTCCAGTTTTGAGGTTTTTTTACTGTGAACATAGGAATTTGTAACAAATTATTAGACAATAGTTAATAAGCATAGTCTCTGAACATGATTTTAAGCCGTCAACTTGCTGTGTAGGGAATTATCCAAAGTCATCATTTCCCACAGCCTCTGTAGCTGACCAATTGAAAACAAGAAAGTGATAAGTTAGAAAGCATCTACCATATACCCTTCTCAGCACTCAGATTCCAGAACAGTTTCCAAAGAAGTGGACATATATGTACATATTCTTTCTTTTAACCTGCTATCTTTCATTTCAGTTAAGAAAAATCCTGTACTCTGTGTATCAGCCTTTGTCTTAGCTTTCTCCCTGTTAGTTGATTGGGGATGCTCTAGAATGCTACCTGGAGTGAGTTCAGTGAAGAACCATCAAGGCAGGATTCTGGAGCTCATGTTCCAGGAGGAAAGGCTGAGGGGAACTGTATTTCAGTCCAGAAAAGAGAAAGCTACCAGGATACCTCATGGTATTAGGTCCTAACAGACCTAGTGACCCAATAGGTGTGAGAAAGCTGTCTGGAAAGATAAAGCCAGTCTGTTCTCTCCAATAGTGGGAGGACAAGAGAGGTGTTCTGAAATAAGGTGTTCATGATGATAAAGAGGTTTTTCACAATGAGGATAGTCAAGCAGTGCATCAGGTTTCCCAGAGCTGTGCAGTCTTCTTGGAGGTTTTCAAGACCCAAGTGGAAAAAGGCCTGAGCAACCAGTTCTGAGATAACCATGCTTAGAGAAAGAGAGTGAATTGGAGACTTCTTGGGGTGATTTTCAACCTGAATTTTCCCCTGATTCTACTTCTTCTATATTATGGTTGTTTGTGGTCACTCCGTGACTTTGCTACTGCTAAGATCAGAAAAATAGTGATGACTAATTTACTTTCTATTTGGACAAGGAAAAAAGCATTTGAGGGTTTTTGCTTTAATAGATTTGCTGCTTTTCTGAAGATGTGGAGGAGGTAATAAATACTGCAACTCCCTTCTGACCCTCAGAAAAACTACATAGCACCATATTGTTCCACTTATATTAGTAAACTACATCATAAACCTAAGGTTGGCTTTCTGAATACTGTTCACTAAGCCTGCATCAGTGCTTGGGTAGCAGCAACACACGGTTATTAGCTGAGAGCAGCTGCAGCTAATTCTTCTTATGTGGTCTGCTGCAAGTATGCAATGAATGCTTCAAGGAATTGGAGCAGCTGGCCATGTCTGTAGCTGTCAACTTCTGCATTCTGTCCCTTGTCTCACAGTCTCCTCTTATCACTGCTAAAACTTAAATAACACTGGAAGCTTTGAGTGGGTGAAGGAGACAGGAGATGTAGCACAGTGGTATGTGCACTAGGAAAAGGAGTGGGGAAGCAGAAAATGACCTGAACATTTCTCCCTAGAGGGGGTACCTGGGTGATCACTAACACAGTATGATTTTTCCTGTGGCTGTGCTCCCAAACTTTGCAGGCAGAGAGTGCTGGAGTCTGTACCATGGAAATGGAAGTTTTCCTTCTTTTCATAAGTGGTACTTCAGTTAATGTATATGCTTAGTCTATGTTTAGCTGAAATTATCTGGTAAGGCTTTGAAGGGGTCATGGAGGTTTGGTTTTTGTCATGAAGTTTTCTTAATAATTTTGAAAAGACAATTACTGTGAAGCCAAATAAAATTTCTAGACAATGTCAGAGAAAAACTACCGTGAAAAGCTGACTGGTTCCTCGTAGCAGTAGTTGATTCTTTTTATACTTGACATCTACATAAGCAGCTTGGCATAGCTTTTCATTTTCATAACAAAGGTAAATAATTTTTGCTGGAAAATTTACTGTTCTTTGATAACATCCTTTCTTACGTAAAATATGTGCCAGATAAGATGAAGTTATAAAGTCCTGTATGGGGTCACAATGTGCTGAAGGCTGAATTATGGAATATTGTGTTTAATCGTTGCATTCTGATTCTGTGGATATATTACAAATATAATGTTTCTTAGAGTTGCAAATTTTGATCTTTGATGGGTATAAGTTGAGGGGATGCCTGCAAATAAAGGAATTGTTCCTTAACACAATTTAATTCTAGTCAGGCTTTCTATGGAATTTTTGTTGGGCCTCTTGCCTGAAAAAAGGGGATTCTAATGTGAAAATTAAACCTACCTTAATTATAATGGGATGGTAAACATATAATTTAACTTTTCATACATTTGTGGTGGTCTTTTTTCATGTAAGTTTGTTTTGGTTTTTCTTAATTAGTCTTCACCCATCTTTCTGTAAGGGGTGATGTCAAGATCTTGGTAGCAAAAGTAAATATTGATTTGTTTTCAGTTTCATAATACAAGTATGTTATTAGCTTGACTAGAATCCAGACTAGCTTTGTTTGATGGAGTTTGGTTGTTGGTTGGTTGGATTTTTTGTGTAATTAAAGACTTTTTTAAACAAGTGTATACGGCAGTAAGTACAAAAATTCTGCAAAATGTGACAAAGTTAAAACGTAAAGTACATCATAGAAATATCTGTGCAATGAAATCTTTTGAAGGAAGCATGGCATACTGTTAACTTCCTGTGTAACAACCAGCTGGAGGAAGAATACATCTTTAAAGTTATGTTTTATGCCTGTTTCATTGGTCATAAGCCTATTACTGAGAATGTTTTGTGTGGCTGGTAGGCAATACATAGTATTCTGCACAAAAAATGATGTGAATCCAGATCAAAGGGTACAATGCTTTCTTACCCAACTTATGTGCTTAAGACATCCGTTGGTTTTCCATTATTACATGAGCATTTTTAATAATTTTTGTCTTGCTCAGCATCTTATATATGAAAGAACTACTTCTGCATAAATTCTTTGGACTTACTAAGTGTTCTTGAAAATATCTGTGGGTATTAGGTCTCCTAAGTTTAGCAGATCTTTCATTCTTCCAGTAATTGTTCAGATGGGATTTCTTTTCTGTTATTTCCATGGAAGATTTGTCTTAATGACAGTTATATTATTAAGCCCCTGATTTATGGAATGAAATATTATTTCCTTCTTTTTTTTTTTTNAGTAAGGAAAGCACCATGGAAGGAGAATTTCTTCAAGGGAGTAAGTGTGCAAGGGCTGGTGCAGGGAACATCCCTGCTAAAGAGTTAGGGTGCAAGCATCTGTGCAAGACTGGGATTGTAAAAGATCGTGCATGTGAGGCTGGTGCATGCCCCTGTGTAAGCTCCCAGTCCCAGATGCTTCACTGTGTGTGGCCACCACAGACCCCTTTTTGTAACAGCATTTTAGAGGGGTTCTAAAAAATCTGAAAGCTTTGGATTTAGTTTTCTTTCCTTATAAGTCTTGGTGCATAGAATTAGGGGACATACTTTATGATTCAAGTTTTCTCTTTCAGGACTAATAATTGCATACTTACTAGAAAATAATTTAAATCTTTAGAAAAAGTAAATTATGTCCTGGCTTATTTTGCAGTCCTGTGGCTGATGTTTTAATGTGACATTAGTGTTTTGTACTGGGTATCTTCTCAGCTGAAACTATTTAGGCAAAGGGGCATGCATACTTTTACTGACTTTGTAGCCAGAATTTGATAAACCTTTCTTTTTTTTTCCATAGAAGTTGAAAACTTACATTCTTACTTGCCAAAGCAGGTCTTTTAATTTCTCTCTTTCTGCACTCTTATCTGCTGCTTGTGCTCACTTTTTCTCTACTTTATTTACTTCTCCTCCAGATGGTGTAATTTTTTCATATCCTTGGATTTCCCTTGCAGTGATGTTCATCAGGTGGGTGTTTGGGGAGATGGCAGTTCCCCACAGCAAGAAACTTTTTAGAGACTGTAAAGCTTATACCCAGACCTTATTAGAATACCTTATATAATAATTTTTACTGTAAAAAAAAGTCAGAGGAATGAGTTTATTTTAATTTTAAATTGCAGTTTTTAAGGCATGACTGGGAAATATTTTTCACAGAAAGTATACATCTATTAGCTGGTTTTTTTAATGGTTTTATACAGTGTTTTACTAACTATCTCATGCTCAATTTATGTGTGTCCTTCATTTAATTCAGCAGGTTTTATATTAATAGTTAAAGGTCAGAGGAACAATTACTACAACTTGATTTGATCTCCTGTGTAATGCAGTCTCTCAAATTCAGAAAGTGATTTCTGTGTATGATGTGTAACTTCCGGTTGAGCTAGGAAATATGTTGGGTTTTTTTAGAAAGTAATGCAACCCAAAGGTAATGGTGGTGTCAGAGGCTGTTTTGTCTCTGAATTATGCCAATGCCTAACTTAATGCACTGCTATTAGAAATATGCAGTCCATACCTATATAAATTTATCACAAAATAGTCAGATTTCAATGTGCAAATATTTTAGAGTGGGACAACTACTTACAGAGAGATACCGCCTTTGAAAATCCACAAAAGTAAAGTTTTAGCATGCTTCAGCCTTCTGCTTAAAATCTGTTTAAGTCATGATTATTTTATGATCTTCTAGTATACCTTTGGACATATTTAAGATTATTACAGTATTATTATTCAGAACAACAATCAAGTTTTAATATTTTATTTGATAGCTTCTGAAAGATTCTGGTCATCCAATTGTTCATCCAGTATGAAGAATTCAGACAGTGCACTAAAATTGTGTAACATTCATCACATTAAAAAAGTAAAATAAGTTCAAATGTAACAATACAAAATCAATGAGTTATGCATTTAAAATCACAGGAGATTTCACAAACTCTGCTGTCTACTGTTATCTGGCAGAGGAATCTTTATAACAGAAATGTTAACTGTGTGTAAACCATTGACAATACTGTGCCTATCAATAGTATATAACATTCAGACCTTTGGGTGTAAATTTTATTGAAGAAATTACTGGGTTTTAACGTATTTGTTTTTGTTTGGATTGTTATTTTTCCTTTTCCCTGTCACCAGATAGAACTGAAATATTTTTCAGCTACAGTGAGAAAACAAATGACCCTTTACTAGCAATAGAACAATTCTGCCTCTATTGTACAATGTTCCATTAGACAGTAATAACAAAGTGTATGTTGGGTAGAAATATTAAAATATATTTGCAGAGGTAATTACAAATTGCCATTAACAAATCAGTTAACTTTAGATTTTTTTAGATTTTCTCCCTTCATTTGATGTTCCTTAAGGTTCTTTATCAGGTCATTGTTTGGTAGAATTTAGGTGATTAATCTCCTTTTTTTATCCTGTTTATTCTTTTGCTTTTGGCAAGTGGAACACTTTGAGCTCTTATTCTTTTATAACATTAAAAACTCTTCGATTTTATTAGTTTTAAGTTAATCTCTCTAAAGATTGATAACAAAAAGTCTTGCCTGAGGGTGTTTGGCACCAATGTTTAGCCAATGAGAGGGTTAAGCATTTCTGAGCAAAATGTTTCTTCTGATTGCTGAAAGAAGTTCCCCTGAGAGCACTGAGATACGCACATGACCTTTTCTGCTTGAAGTCCCAGTTTAGAGTTCATACTTAGGCTGAATGTAACTTCAGCTGACTCCTAACTGAAGTATCTTCCAGGTGGACTGGAGAGAGACTCCCTTGTGTCAGAAGTTCTTTTGAAGCCTCCAGTGTGTTAACATAGAAATTAACAAAATCATCCTGTCTTGAGCTTGTATTCTAACTCCTAAATTAATATGCAAAAGAGGCAATGTTGTTTGAGGGGACCTTCCTGAAAGCAGGTTTTAGTCTTCAAAAAATAATTTCATGGTCTGCATTTTCAGTAGTCTGATCTATCACTTTTATAGTTTTGATTCAAGTGTCTGAACTCCAAAGAGGAATGGAAATTCACATACATCCCTGTATTCAGTGTTCTTAGGTATTCAGCATGGCTTCCATCGCTTAAACTTGTTCAAGTGTCTCATTCTCTTCACCAACATTGAAGGAACCTGCGTTCCTAAATCCTAAATTAGGCTCTTTGAATTTACCCTGACGTCAGGGGCTGTTATTTAAGCCAGCCTTGGGTTTGTACCATGGATAACTCAATGGACCAAAAGCTTTTTATTAGGCATCTAGAAAATACTATAATGTAAATATTGGCTATTACCTAGTGGGAGTTTTTTAAAAAATCCACTTATTGTAATGCGTGGGGATTCTGTAGTATTTAGTACTGTTTCCTTTAGCCTGTACTTTTCTTTATACTTTCTATTTCCAGTCTATTTCCCTGTTTTCTTGATCCCTGTGTAATTGACATCATTAGATGTATATTAACTTTCCTTCAGGGTCCCACAGTCCCACTCTAAGAGACAGAGTAGTTCACAAGGTATCCATTAAGGAGCTATTACAGTGTCTTGTTTTCTTGCAAGTTACAAACTGTCTGATCAAAACTATCATTTTGGATCAGTTTTTCCAAAGAAAGGAAATAAGGTGTCTTTTTAAGGGAGATCTTCATAAATATTGTCATGATTCTTGTATTTTCAAAAGGACTCTCTAGAGCCATGTAAAATTTACAGCCTAACCATAGAAGATTATGCTACTATATGAAAAACCCATGGAGTGAAAATAAGCCACTGCACTAGGTACCAATTATTCAAACTAACAAAGACTGATATCCTGCAGGGTTTGGGTGTTTTTCTGGTTGATTAGTATAAAAATTAAACTTCTCCTTTTTCTTTTTAATACAGTATTTGGTGTCTAGTAACATGAGAAACAAACCTCTGTTTTTGGAGCACTCTTCTCTGTTCCCTATTTCCAAAAACCATGAGGGCAGCTTTTTATGCTTGAAACTGGCTTGTCCTCAAATTCAGTTGAAAATGAACAACAAGATGCAAATTCATTAGGAACGAAGGCAGGCATGGATATATAAGCCCTGTTTCCTTATGAAGGTGTTTTAGAAAGAATACCCGTATGCATTCATTCCATTCTCCAGGAAAAAAAAATGGGATTACAAAGGAACTAAATAAAATGGAGCTATGGCAATATCACAAATGAACCAGGCAATCATGAAAAAGATTGAGTTCCTTTCAATCAGAAGCCATTGCTTAAAGATGAACACTTAATAACTGAGTTACATAATTTCATTGTGAAAATGAACGGTCCCTCTCAGAGCCTGGACTTCAGTGTTCGAATTATGAGAACTTTAGTGACTTCAGTGGTTTTCCAGTGGTATCGGTACCAACAAAGTTGATGACAGAGTGCATCAGCAGCACATTGGAGAACTTCTTGTAGAATCAGAATATCTGAAACAGATCCTGTTTGAACTTCATTAGGAAGTAGAAGTTATGTTCATACAGTGACAGAGAAGAAACCTCTCACTTCCTCACTGCCTCCCATGTTTACCCTATAGATGTTATTTCATATGACTAAATCTTCAAGAATCTGTCACTAAGTTTTGCAGTTAACCAGGAACTATATTGTGTTTATTAGGTTTAAATTCCTGATTTTAATGTTCTAAAAATATGAATTTAGTGGAAAGATACGACATTTAAGAAACATTTCTCAAACTTCACTAATTGTTTTCTGATACGCAGTTAAAACACAGGAAGGTAGTAATCATGGTAACCCTTCTAGTTTGCGAAGGGTGCAGCTGCAAAGCTACCAGTAAGCCTAAGCATTATAAGTATATTGAAGATTTTATTATATAAAAAATTTGTGTAGTATTAATAAAAAGTGGCCTTGAGACAATAAATTCTTATAAATAAAATAGAATTTAATGGTAGATAAAAGGCAGATAGAAGGAACAATTACTTTGTATAAGCCAAATATCTTCTTTTCATGTGAGAAAAAAACCAAAATAATTGTATCAATGCTTGTTAATATAAAATATGGTTTTGTAATTTATGTTTATTATGAGTAAACACGAAATTAAGGTGGGTTTGCTACTTATATAAGTGAAGAAAAATTAATAATGTGGAAGTACCATTTAATTTCCCAGATCTTATTCACCATTTGTATTTTGGGAGGGGTAATAAAAGGAATTCTTCCAAGGATAGGCATTTTATGGAAAATTATCATTAATTATATTTGTTTTAGAAATAAAATGGGATGAATTACAGAGGTAAGATGCTATCATAGGATAATAAATTCTTATCATGGATAAAAGTCAATCTGAGAAGACTTGTGATTTTGCTAAAGACTTCTGTAGGCAAAGTTTAGATATTTTCAGAATTGTATACAAATACCTTAATGGAACGTAAAAAAGAAAAATCTTCCCATTTTCACTTCACAAGTATGGAGTTTTTTTAATATTTAAATAATCCTGCTGAGTAGAACTTATATTGAGTTGTTTAACACTATAATATATACACTTACCCTTTAAATTCCAATTTTTTAAGTATAATATAAATATCTTAAGAATTAATTTTTTGAGCCAGTTCTCATCCTTAGATACAGTTTGCATTACAGATTGCAAGTGATTGTGTAGATAATAACATCAATGTACAACTGGGAAACAGGAAAGCAAAGATGGTGGCAGTGTGTATGTATGGATTGCTGATGGCCCTGTTGTGGAGTGGTGCTCAGTGAAGAAGCAAGAGGGCCAGAGTAACTTAGTTTTGGCCAGCTCTTCAGCCTTGCTTTGAGAGCATACTGGTGTTCCAGATAAAGCGTTCCTTTCTAGCACAGCCGCAAGTAAGACATATATGTACCTCATCAAACCTCTCAGCAGTTTTTGGCCCTCAGTGTCTTTTTTCTTTTTTACACAGTTCCACACCTTTCTTCCTTTCATTCAAGGCATTTTTTAACAATACATCCTTTTTTTTTTTTTTCCCACAAGTCCATCTCTGCTTGCAGGAAGGAAATAAAATAAGGAATCTGATAGTTTTTGTTGCCGCTGAAGAAATGTGTTGTCTCAAGTCCTTTCAAAAAGTTTTGTGTTAAACAAAACAAGAAGTAGAACCAATCCTTGTAGCATCACACAAATAAAAGCTTTCAGGGCTGGAAAGAAACCTCCCATCAGAATTGTCTTGAAATCTGACTGATAGGAGTTGACCTATCCAGTTCAGGGTGACTGACTCATTTCTGCCAGTCTCCCAGGCAAGTCAGCAGCACATGGTGATCTTCAGTGTCAAACATTGCTGATAGGTTTAATGAAGTAAGCATGGATATCTTCCTCTGAGCTGTGCCAGAGAGGAAATTGTTCGCAAGCAAGGCTAATGCACTCTGAAAGCTGTTACCAAGTTTGAAAGCCTGACTGCCCTGATCTAGGTTCTTGGCAGAGAAGTCAAATTCTATAGGAGAGTATGTTGTTTGTTGGGTTTTTTTAAATTATTTCTTGTATCACCTTTCCCAAAAGTGAAAAGCTGGGCAGAACATTTAGACTAAGAGGATTTTTGCAGCCTGGGCATTTACACTTCATTTTTCATGTTAGTTTAAAAACTGTGATTTACATTCAGATTACATTCAGATTCTATTGGGATCCTCAGGACTTTGTCCAACTGGGTTTTGACTGTCTTCAAGGATGGAGATTCTACATCATCTTTGGATAACCTGTTCCAATGACTACCTTAATTGTGAAAAACATTTTTCTGCAGTCAAATGAGAATTCCCTTTATTGCAATTTGTGGCCATTGCCTCTTCTTTTTTTGTTGCGCTTCACTGCAAAGAGCTTGACTCATATCTACTGTGCTCTCATGCTTGTAACTGAAGGCAGTAGTGAGATTCCTGTTCAGATTCCTCTTCTTAAGGCTGAACAATTTCTCTCACCCTCTCCTCATGTATCATGCACTCCAGCCCTCTCTTCATACTGGTGGCCTTCACCAGCCTTGTTTCAATATATCAATGTCTTTCTTGTACTGGGTAGTCTGAATTGTGACCTCATTCTCAAATACAGTCTCACAAACATCAAATAAAGGGGAATGTTGAATTCCCTCAACATTCTAGATATACCCCAGAATGTAGTTACCTCACCTTTGCCACAAGGGTACACAAATGTTCCGCTGTCCACAGAGATCCCCAAGAGCTTTCCTACAAAGCTGCATTCTAGCCAGTCAGTGCCTGGGCTGAGCCATTCCAGTGCAGAACTTTCCATTTATTATTGCTGAACTTCATGAAATTCCTGTCAACTCATTTTGCCAACCTGTCAAGTTGTTTCTGAATTACTTCCTGGAAATTTGATGTAGACTGCTGAGTGGCATTAGATGATGCACATCACATTTATGAATGTCTCCATCTCATTAAGATCGTGGGTCAATGGATGAACTAATTTCTACCTCAACTTGCTGCTCCTTGAGAGTGACAATCACGACTGCATAATTTTAAAATTTAATTCTCCACCATTTCTTGAAGGGATTAATTGCTTATCTTATCCCAGTGTAATGAATATAAAGAATATAAATCTTATTTTTTATATCACTATTATTGCCCTGCAATCAGTGTATCATATCTATCATTCTCTCTGATAGCTTGCAGACCTTTCTATATTTACTATATAAAATTCGAGTTAAAAAATATATAATTACATTTTCATGATGCAAGAAGGAGCAGCAATGTAATTAGGGTTAACAGGGCCACATGAATTTTACTATTCATTTCTAGATTGTGTAGACTTCTGGTTATGTAATACAAGTAAAATTTTAGCATCCTAATGGCGCTAATAAATATTACACTGCAATGTTTAAGTGCTGTCTGAGTTTTGTACCATTTGAATACTTGCTATTTTTCACTTACAACTCCAGGATTCAAGTTGGAAGAAATTTGTTAATGACTAGGTTTTCTGTGTGGAGAAATACATATGGCTAACTTCTACATAGCTAGATTGTTGTAATTATATTTGATGGTGATTAGACTAAATGTGGGCTGAATATACAGTTGTGTTGGTAGGTTAGAGCACAGCTAAATGAATAAATTACCAACATCATTGGGAGATGCAGTTTTTAAACATCAGGTAAACAAGACCTACTTTATTAAACTCCATGGAAGGAAAATAACTCTAGAAAGTTAATTCTTCTTAATGAAAGCAAGCTTATAGTTTTATATATGTAACCCTTGAAGTTTCATGTAATATTGTATATCTTGGCTTCTGTTTATTTGCTTTTGGAAGTCAGCCTTTTGGGTTTTGTCATCTTTACAAACATGATTTCATTATTATTTTATAAAATTTGTCAGAAACATAAGCAGAGAAAACGTGTTGAAAACATTAATAACCAGTATTCTGTAACTAGCCAAAAAGGCTTATTTACTCTTTCTTTACTTTTTTCTGTTATAACAGTCTGACGTTTGTTATAATCTTGTTTTAATCATCTCTTTTGATGAGGTCTAAAGGGTAGTCTAAGGTATCCAGTCTTCTGCAGAGCACTTAGCAACAGTGTCCTCATATTAACACTTTCATTGCCATTTCAGTGGTTATAGTAGGATGGTGATGGTATAAAGTAATAAAAACAAACCTCTCTCTATTCTGTCAGCAGACAGTCTGCAGTGTGAGTAGAAATTTGATTTGCTTTTGACCAAAAAGACTGCAGTTACAAGTGATCAGAGGTATAATTGAGCAACAAATTACAGTGAATGTGAATTAAACAAAGCATCCCTAGGGCTACATGGCAGAAGTCATGTTCCTAATTCTTCGAGTTATTATCTCATAATGACTGGCAGTCTGAAGACTGTTTTTTCTGTTACAAAATTCTCGCAGAGTGAGTTCTATGAAATACTGAACAACATTTTTCACCATATGTGATTCATACTGAGAACTTTATCTCTGGTAATCGGATCACATTGCACAACATAAATGTGTATATGGTTGAATCAGGCAGAATTTAGAGGAAAATATTTTAATAATATAATTTGAACTAATGTTTAGTAAAAAAAGAAATCATCGAGCAACTTCCCTGCCAGTGTTTAGTGTATCATGTCTTACAGACTTCTGGAGTTGTGTGGTTGTCATAAATTATTCAGTAAAGGGAAAGGCCAATAGTGAATAATTATCAGTTTTACTGTTTCTCCAAAACACTAGTTTTTATTAAAAAATGGATTGTTGTGTTCAAATTTCTAATGAAATTTGAAACTTATCTCCCAGGCAGTAAAACATAAATGATTAAAAACTGTAGTTTGCAGTTTCTATGATAAAACACCATTGCATTTAACCAGATATCTAGCTAGGAACCCATTGCACTATTCTATATGTTAATTTATCAGAATTATCTCTAAAAATATTTAAGGAAAATTAAAGGTTTTCAAACATTGTATATTGAGTGAAGTTAAGTATTTTACTTGTTCTTGAAATTCACTGTGCTTTACCAACATATTTATCTAGGCAACGGGAAAGAATCTCATTTGATGTAAAAATTGAAGTTAGTTTTGCTGGCTTTTTCAGTTTTTAGTTTGTCTTTTAATAATAATTCCATACTGTGAATTATAACAATGGCTTGTGTGGTAGCTCAAAACTAAATAGAGCCACCAACGTAACTCAGCAAAGAGTAATCATATATAAACAACTTTCTCTCACTGTTGTGGATAAGGTAATATGTAAATAATGATGAAAAGCTTGATATTCTATGACAAAATATTAGGATGTCAGCTTCTCTCTGTGTTTTCCCTAGATGTTGTCTAGGAATGAGGTCCTTCCTGCAAATCATAAAAATGGTTTGTTTTTGTTGTTCTGGTTTTTTTTTAATCAGCAGGTTGAATAAAAATGTATCCTTTTCATCAGAATGTATAATTTAATTATACTCAGTGTAGCCTATGAGTACGTAATATATTTACTATAATGCTCTGATAATAACATTTGCTTGATTATTGTTCGTGGTTTTACAGAGCTGACATGATGGGTGTAGAGTACCATCAAAGTTTACTTTTGTTAGGCTTTTTCTAACAAGTATTTTATGAAAAAAGAAAGTGAGAAAAGTACATAGAACCTGATATGTTCCTGGACATTGTTAACTCATTAATCAATTAATGAATTAAGTTCATTATTTAATTAAATGAAATTCATTCAACTCTACCACCTCCTTGTGCAGCCCATTCTGACGTCTGATCATCCTTTCAGTGAAGAAATTCTTCTTGATGTCCTTGTGCAGCCCATTCTGACGTCTGATCATCCTTTCAGTGAAGAAATTCTTCTTGATGTCCTTGTGCAGCCCATTCTGACGTCTGATCATCCTTTCAGTGAAGAAATTCTTCTTGATGTCCAAACTGAACCTCACCTAGCACAGCTTGAGGCTATGTCCTCTCATCCTGTCACTGGTTGCCTGGGAGAAGAGGCTGACCCCACCTGGCTACAGCCTCCTTTCAGGCGGTTGTAGAGAGTGATAAGGTCCCCCCGAGTCTCCTTTTCTACAGACTAAACAGCACAAGCTCCCTCAGGCACTCTTTATAGGACTTAACTTACCCTCTGCACCTTTCACCAGCTTTGTTGCCCTTCTCTGGACTTGCTCCAGCACCTCAATATCTTTCTTGAAGTAGGAGCCCAGAATTGGACACAAGACTTTAGGTGCAGCCTCACCAGTAGAGTACAGTGCCAAGTACAGTCACTTCCCTCATCCTGCTGGCCATACTATTGCTGATCCAGGCCAGGGTGCCATTGGCTTTCTTGTCCCCCTGGACACAGCTGGCTTATGTCCAGTGACCTGTTGACCAGCACCTCCAGGTCCTTTTCTGCCAGGCAGCTTTCCAGCCACTCTGCCCCCACCCTGTAGCACTGCATGGGGTTGTTGTGATCCAAAGGCAGGGCCCAGCACTTCTTATTGAACCACATACATTTGGCCTCGGCCCAACAATCCAGCCTGTCCAGATCCCTCTGCAGAGCCTTCCTACGTTCCAGCAGATCAACACTCCCACCCAGCTTTGTCTCATCTGTGAACTTACTGAGGCCACACTCAATCCCCTTATCCAGATCATCAATAAAGATGTTAAACAGAAATGGCCCCGTTACTGAGCCCTGGGGAACACCACTAGGGACCACCTGCCAGCTGGATTTCATTCCATTGACCACCACTCTCAGGACCTGGAAATCCAGCCAGTTTTTAACACAGAAGAGTGCATCTGTCCAAGCCATGGGCTGCCAGTTTTTCCAGGAGAATTCCATGGGCAACTGTCAATGGCTGTACTTTAGTCCTGGAAGACAGCATCCACCTCATCCACTACCCAGGACACCTGGTCATAAAAGGAGATCAGGTAGGTCAGGCAGGACCTGCCTTTCCTAAACCTGTGCTGTCTGGGCCTGTTCCCTTGTTTGTCATGTGTGTGCCATGTGAATGCACTCAAGATTATCTGTTCCAATACCACCCCTAGTACCAAGGTCAGGCTGATGGGCTTGTACTTTCTTGATCCTCCTTCCAATCTTTCTTGTAGATGGGCATTACACTGGCTAACCTTCAGTCATCTAACACCTCCTGAGTTAACCAGAACTGATGATAAATGATGGAGAGTGGCTTGGTGAACTCTTCTGCCAGATTCTTCAGTACTCTGGGGTGAATCCACCCAGCCCCATAGACTTGTAGGCTTCTGAGCCCATGCACATCTTCATTTTCCTTGTAGAAGCCAGATGAGCTGTGTACAAGCATAGATGTCCATTTGAACCCAGATCATCAAAGGTCTTGATATAAATTAGAAGTTGGGATATTAAGGATTTGTCTGGAAACGTAGTGTATGTCTGGTTTCAGCATGAGCAGGAATATAAGACTGTGCTGCTACGGCATTAAGTTCAGTGCAGGGAACTACCGTGGTTAGTACTGGGGAGTCTGGATGAACACTTCTGTGCCAGAAGCTGCAGAGTGCATGCTCCATCTCAGTGCCAGCTCAGAGAAAGCTGGTACAGTGTGTACTAATATGTGCTGTGATAACTTCTGCTCACAGTGGATGATGTTCACAGCATAGGTCTATCTGTTTTTTAACATGTCTAGTTATGTTTAATATTATGTATGTATATATATCTCTAAGTTATATATACATGTACTTACACAGTTGCTTGATACAGACATCTGTACAGATATAAGTAACATTGTGTTCTTGTATTTTCACAAAGGTATATTCACAGTTAAGTTACTTTGATACATTTCTCAAATTCTGTTTTAATACCATTTGGATATGGCATAATTTAAAAAAAACAATCTAAGGCATTTTCATAAACACGGATGAGAAAATGTGCATGCAATATTAAAGCAAATTTATCATTATTTTTTACCATGCAGACATAACTGATTATTTTATATGGATCTGCAGAGATCACTTGTAAGTATTTTTAAAGACCTCAATCTTTTACCATAGCATTAGTATAAGAAAATTTAGCCCAAAGATTGCTTTTCCCAGTTAGCAATTTTTGAAAGCGAGAGTTCATAATGGCAGTATTTCTTGTGTTCTCTCCCCTTACAGCCTTCCTAGCACAGCTTGGTAGCTAATAATGGCATTGCTAGTAACCCTAATACTTAGATGGAATAACTTTTTCCTTTTTAATACATTCTTACATTCTTTTCTTCTCACATTTACAGTGTTTGCAGCAGTTCTTTCATTTGGTGTAAGCAAACCCTGTAGGCTATAGTGTGTGTTTTGTAACATGAAATTCTCTTTAGCTTTTGCAGATATATAAATTTGAATTTTGGGATTTCCTTTCTTTCTTTCTATTACTTGCAGAATAACTGTGGCCTACTACCAGAATAAATCTGCATCAAAATTTGGAGTCAGACAGACCCTTCAGCCAAAGTGAATGCTTGAGAGCTCTCTGACCTGCTGTATATTGGGAGGGGTGGGACTGTGTCCAAAAAGAACCCCAAGCTGTCCCGTTTTCAGAACCTGGCTTTATCCTACCCCTAACAAAACAGCAGAATATCTGCAGAAAACATAAAGCTTGTTTCTTGTTCCTGGTAAATGTTGGCCCATGACCAGGCATTTATTTCTGGCATGCAGTTTCTCTTCTTTTCTTCTTCCTTCTCTGCCCCTGACACAAGCACCACATGAACATGAAGGTATCTTGGTATTCCAACACAGGTAATGAGAGGTAGAGGAGAAGAAGAGACTGGAAGTAGTTGTTCCATTTGCCAAAGGTAGAACTATTTGTTTGCTTGTCCCTTTAAAAGAGCACACAGGAACAAATACTATGTCAGTTGTAAAGTATACCAAAATTAGGAAATTCCAGATTCTGCATTGCCTATGGTATATTAATTACTGCTTCTTTGTGTTTTCATAGTGTGCTATGATTTTTAATAATGTTATAGTGACTTTTATTATTTAGTCCTCAGGATAAACTTGGAAGAGTCAGAAATGAGATTGTATGCACAATATTAAGTCTGCTGGGTTTAGAATCCGGCTTCATTTTGCAACATTAAAATCTTTTGCTCAGTCACTATATGTAGACAAATGTGATGAAATCTAATCAGCAAATATCTGGGAAAATAGTATTTTAGAAATATATATTATGTTTTGTGCATTTTATTTCAAGTATTTGGGGAAATTATTGTTCAGGATTGCTAACATTTATTGGATCAGAAAATACTGTTCATACATTAAATATAGTGTATATTTGTCTTTACCATTGTTGTGTCTATGCATGCAATGAAGATAAGAATATCCAGTTGTAAAATTCTAATATGTTAAATGCCATGAACAAAAGAAAATTTAGACAATGTGATACAATTCCTTTTATATAAAACCAATGTAACTCAAACTCATAGTAATGACTACCCTTATATTTGCATCCTTTACTGTGTGCAAATTTGACTTATAATTATCACATGATAATAGTTATCAAATTTGCATGTTCATTCCATCAAAGATTGCAGACTCCTTCATAGCATAAAGATTTTTTTCATTTTGTCTAATTGTCTTTGTGATTCATGCTATTTTCACTGTAAATCCTCCTGGATAATCCTATTCACAGTTCATATTCTGTTTCTGTTTAGTAGATCTAAAGAGGCAAACTGGAAGTAAGAGAAAAGCTTTTGTGAGTTACCTGTCCTTTCTTATGACTCAAGCCCTTCTGACAGTTTTTAATATTGTAGCATTTTCCTTCTGCCTCTTCAATTTGCTGGATGTTTGACTTCTATCTTACTCTGTCTGCAAAAGGCACTACCTTTAGCATATATTTAAAGAATATGACATGCTTCCTTGCTTACACTCTCTTCAATGCTTCCAAATTATTTTTTGTTGTTCCACCTTTCTTTCCACAAAAGAGTTTTGTGTTTTTAAACCTAGTTTCTAAAGGGGGAGAGATGAAGCTGAAGCAACTGTGAGCAAGGCAAAGTTATAAGAAATGTCAAAGGAGCTGAGATTATTGTTGAGTTGGGTACTATGAAGGAGAATACAAAACAGTAGGAAACTCCAGATAGGAATTCTCCCTGTTCTTAGAACAACTTGTTTTGCTATATTGCCTTGGTAGAAGTGTTATAACTTTCCCTTAAAGGACTCTGTAACGTACCAAAGGGCTAACTAATCAGGAAAACTAGGGTGCTGATGCTTTTTCTGTGGTTAAAATATAGAGTTGTAAGATTTCTCACCAAATTTCTTAAGGCTAAATTATATTTAATTGTTCCAAATGCATGTTTTTTGAAGCTGTACTGATAAATAACACACATAGGATGCATAGGTAATTATTGTTATAATCAATGGGTTTTTTTTTTCTTTTGCTTCTCTGTAAATGGAAGACTATTTGGTGTATATTTGTATTACAGCTTGAGTAAGAAAAAGCAGTTGTTGAAATCTTCACTTACAAAATTAAATTATGTGGGTTTGCAAATGTTGATCTTTGAAAATCTGATATGCATTATTTATGCTGAGAATTCATGGGGTCTTAAAAATAGTTATGAAGAATTCTTACATAAACTTTTGGTTGACTGAATTACTAACTAAATGATTAAATAAATTTTCACTTAAAATATTTAAATAGAGGCAATTGAAATGGAACATAACAATAACGATTATTCTTAGAAAAGATATGTTACTTTTTGAAAACTGAACCTTGACTAAACTTTCATTAGTTATCTTTTTATTCTCCAAATTTAGAGTATTTCAATTTTGGATCACCTTACTTTGAGAATTCTAATTTCAACTTTTATTTTTCACCTTGACAGACACATTGGAATGTTTTAATTCAAAATATTGTTGTTGTCTTGAGCTAGTGTTCTAAAATCCATTAATAGCTCTGGATGGCTTATAATAATGTATCGGGGGGTGTGTGTGTGTGTGTGTGTGTGTGTGTGTGTGTGTGTGTGTGTGTGGAAACAAGGAAATTCTCACAAGAACCCCAATGTTGGATTGTTTTCCGCTGTTTGGAGCTGATGAGAATTTGAACATTTCAGAACCAGCTATCGTATGAAAGAGCAATAGACTTGTTCATATCAATCTGGAAATAAGCTGGATTTATTTTTTTTTAATGGCCTTTCAATTTTCACCCTCTTTTTTTTTAAATTGAGATGTTACCACCTTAATTAGTGCCATAAAGGTACATAACTCAGCTGAATATGTATTTATATTTGTGTAGATTTTATTCTATTTAATGTTTTTGTTGTAAGACTACAAATTAAATATTTCTACCTGATTTTCCCAGAAGAAGGCAAGCATTCACATCTCTGTATTTGAATACCTGGTATTGCCTTAATTTACAAAGGGTAGAAAGTTAACAACATGCATAATAACAGCTACACAGCTCAAGGCTTGAGGCACACGACTTGTCTCGTTTTGAATCACGGGTTTGGTCATATTATTTGTTAACGAAGAATAATTTTTATTTTAAAAATTAAATGTTTTTTCTGATATTTCACTGTCTCTAAAAGATTCAAAATAAATCTTGCAAGCATCCTTAAATTAATATTTTTCACTTTTATGAATACTTGGTATCTTGAGGGTTCTAAACAATTGACTGTCTAATGGCTTTTTCCTTACATATAACATTCTTAGGTGTTGAGTCAGAAAAAATAAAGATTTTTTCATTCATTCTGAATTTTGCTACTTCTGATATCTCAATGTAGCTATTCACTTAGCTGTCCATGAGAATGAATTTCAGTTACTCTGTAGATGTAATTTCAACTTGCAGTTTTATAGCAGTTCTTCAAATAGTCATCCAGACAAATCTGTTCTTGAAAGCTTCTTGAAGGCTAATTGTATATCCTATACTGAGATGTGTGTTACGTCAATGAAATTGTGTGTCAGGACATAATTATGAAGTTTAGTAGATCTAGAAAAGCACAAAGAGGGAAATTGAGGACTTTTTTTCTAATGAAGTTACTGTTCTGCTTAAGTTCCATGATTAGCTTAACTGGAATAACCCTGGTAGAGATCTATGCAAACCTATCAAAGATTAATGCTGATCTCTACAGATTTTCGTATTTGGTACACTGCCATAAAATACACAATTCACTAAAACATTTCCTGTTAATTTGGTGTGGCATGACATGACTTATTCTCAGATATAAAATGTCATTGTAATCATATGTTACTGGGATTTATTCTTCCCAATCTAGTCACAAGAGAAATATAACTGATTGGCACTTTTCCAACAATGAAGCCCTGTCTTGAGTCTGGCTTACCCTGTGATGATGATTGTATAACATTTCTCTTTCAAAAAACCCCTGTGGTTTTGCATTGCCTCTTGAGCACGGTACCAGCTGTTTGATTAGGCATTGAATCATCAAGAGGCTTTGCAAATCCCAATAATAGGTGTGGAATGCAGTCCTGAGTTTTAGGCTCTTGTTCCCCAAGGAGGAGCATGGAATCCACAGCTTAGTCACTAAGCTCCCTATATAGCATCTTGAGGATAACTGCCATAAAAGGGTGAAACTTCTGCTTTGAATAGGTGCCTCTTGCAATAGGAAATGTGAAACATATGGTGCTGTACAGTATCACATCAAATTATATTTGTCATCTTTGGCTTAGAAGTGCAGAAAGGTACACTTATTCACTTGAAGTTAAAAGATTGAAGAGGTTTTTTTCCGAGAATAATCAGTTATCAGTATTTTTTTAACAAATGAAGTCAGGACTTGCTCCTGGGCCAGTGGTACAGCTGCCATCCTCTATATAATAAACTAGTATTTAGAGGCTTTTGGCTAACAAGTGAAAAATTTGGTTTGATTCTCTGAGGCAGAAGAGATTCGAGTTCACTTCCCACAGGAGCCTCCATATGTACATATATATCTTTAACCTTTTTCACTGCTTTCTTGTCAAATGGGAAAGTGACAACAATGAAAAGATTTCAGCTTTTACATTTGAGAGGAGCTGTTTTAGCATGATAAATTGGCAAAAATGTAATCCCTCTTTTCCCTGAACATGAATATATTTTTTTTATTACTTAGTGCATGAAAACAGTTTAGCTTAGCCGGATTGAAGGCAAGAGAGGAAAAGGAAAACTTTAAGCAAGAGTAAGGCTGTTGTGACCATGCAGCTTTGAACATGCTAAAATACATTTTAGTTGGAAGAGTTGTGACATCCTGAACTGGAGGCAAACAAATTTACTTTCTATAGTACTTGAGTGTATTTCAAAGTAAATTTCTTTTATCTCATCTCAAAGCAGTGTTAGCTCTCATTTCCCCCTCAGTGAAATGCAAACTTATAATTGCTGGTTGAAAAAGAAGGTCAAATTGTTACAATAGGTTTACTATGGTATTTTCAGCCCCAAAGAACAGTATTTTATCATGCTCACTTAGATACTTAACACTGCAAGACAAAATGTCAAAATACCATTGAAGTACAGTGTACATTTTTATTGTTTTTTAATTTGAAGATACACTGATAAATAATTTTCACAGCACAATTACTTGTGAACACTTACATTAGCAGTTATTAAAATTAATTATTATAATGTTTTCTATTGATCGCAAACAGAAATGTTGTTGAAAATATATAGCCTTTTAGAGCTTTGTTGACAGAGTCAAGTCAGATGAGTCAGCAGTGACTGCTGCATTTGCCATGTTGCCATGTCATTTATTTTTATGAATTTCAAATGCCTATTTGAAAGTAGTTGAATTAAGTTTTAGCACTAGAAAGATGCAATGTGATGCTAAAAGAATCATAATTTTTTTTTAAGTGACAATTGTAACATCACAAACACTATACTCTTTATAAGTAGAGTTTAAATATTACTGAAGTTATGTGAGCCAAGCAAGGAAGTCTGCAAAATAGAGTAGAAAGCAGATTCTGTAATAATTAGCTCTCAGTTTTCTGAGGACTTTTTTTCCTTTCATCCATGTTGTATTGTAGGGCACTATCATCAACAGACTGATGCCAGTAGCCTTCAAGACATTATGGTCAATCAAATTTAATAATACCTACAAAACAGTCTTTGTACAGTGTGAGTGGATTTATGAAACATTATCATGTTGTTTAAAAAAATTGTCATTAAGCTTGGAGTAATCAGCATAGCAAAGAAATTAATGAGTATGTAAGGTGAAGTACTGTGGCAGAGTAACACTTGTTGAACAAAGATGGGAATGCAGGGTTTTCCAGTACTTTTCTGGAACTGCTATTACCTTCTAAGCTTTGATTTTCATTATTTTATTGAAACTACAAATCCTAAATAAAAGGAGACTCTTCAACTTAATGTTTATGCTAAGTTGCTATCTAAATCCACTCATCATTTAAAAATGGATTAAATCAAAGGTGTCATTCACTAAAAATAAGTATTTGTTTTTGTTTTGCAGTTATCAGTAACACTGTGAAATAAACAATTTCTCTGGAATTTTGGTGTTTACCCTTGAGGCAGTATAAAAATCAAATGTATTTTAATTTATATTATTCTCCCAAAACTTAAATGCCCTTGATTAATAACTATATATGTGACAACAAAGGATAGCTCTGCTTCCAGTCTGTTCCAAAGGTCGTAGAAGCAGTAAATGTTAGGACTCTAAGATGTTTCCTGAGGGATCAAGAAATCTGTGTTTCTAAAGTCTGACCTATCACCTTGAAAAGCAACCATGAAGAAGAGCTGCAAATGCAAGACCACTGTCAGGTCAACCTGTCGTTGTGCTGACAGGTCTCTGATATAAAACCCAATTTACAGTTTAAGAAGCACATCCATTATCCTTCTGATTTTAAAATATAACATACATCAGCAAAATGATAAAAGAAAGTGCTTAAGAATTATGAAAGTCAAGGACTATTTCATATCAGAAAGTCACAACCTTTTTTGCATATTACTGATTAAAATTACAGTGAATTTTAATATTCATCTGGATCTTTATTTCTTCCAGAAAGTTAAGAGTTTGCATCAGTTGAACTTCAATCATTGTAATTCTGCTTGTTTTATGTTTTTTGGATTAGTCGGACATTACATTGTGTTACTCTTCATAGGAGTTGAAGAGGTTTTTGGAAGTGTGAATAATTTTAGACAAAGTGATGTGTCAGTTTTTGGAAAAAAGTACTTCTTTTTGATTGTAATAAAAAAAAATCTAACAACAACAAGCCATATTTTTCCTAGCATTAGGTTTAGGTTTAATCTCCATTTGTAATTTGAAATAGAATAAAATGTTTATGTTTCCTGTGTAAAGGGGATCTGCAGTATCTTCTACTTAAGAAAGTTTCAGTTTTTAAAGATGGAAAGTTTAAGGCATTACTGAATGGTCAGTAAACAGGAAAAGCATACTAATTTTTTTTTTACTTGATTACCTTAATGGATTTAAATGTTAAGTTGGATAACCTAAACTAATAGAAACAAAACACTGATTATTGTACTGCAAAGTCCACCAAGGCTGGTGGAGAAATAAGATTATGGATTTCTAGTATCAAAGCAGCTTTTACTCTTTAGAACAGTTTCCAATGGTGTCTTACTTATGAAATTTTAAAATATCTGTTTTAACTTTGCCATATTTGATAGGATTTTGACCTTTTTCTTTTATTGCTAGGTAAAGACTTGTTTAGTACGTAACTTAATTCTGTAGAAGTATTTGGTATTAGATTACATAAGTATATTTTTAAAACTTAGAAGCTCCTTAGGGATAAATATACTATTAGTTTTGTATTTTTCATGCTTTTGATTTTCAAGTGTTTGTCCAGTCTGTTTGTAAACTATGTGCATTTCTTTAAACTAGTAGGCCTGTAAATTCCATAAGGGCTCTAAAATCTTTTCTGCATTTTGGTTTAGTTTGACTTCTACTGGTAAGCATTTTAAAATCACTAATCCATGCTCTGATCAGTGTTCCTATGTTGCTTTTGTCTTGAAACTCCATGTAAGATAAGAGACAGCAATCAAATTTTTGAAGCTGAAGTACACTTCATTTCTAAAGTCTCAGGAGACCATATGGAGTAATTTATGAAGACACAAAATAGTTGTAATTTCAACCAATGGGCTCAAAATCTGTTATGTTCACTTAATATGTGTTTGATGTTGTAGTCTCTACTTTGACTTAGCATTTCCTTGTTTCTTGAAGACAGGGAGATATTAGCTGATTTATAATGAAGGATGTTTATGATTTAAATTAACTAAGAAAAACACTTTTTACCCATGCAATCTAGATCACAATTTAGCCATGTAGTCTCTGGCAAGATTCTTCTTTAAATTATAACATGTATAACTGCATCAGTCTTACAAGGACACTGCAACACTTGTCATATAGGCTTATGTACAATGTGCATATCTTCAGGTTAATTGCTTTCTAGGAACAGCTGCTCTGAAAAAGTGAAAGGAGCCTTGTACCTGCACCTGAATTTAGCTAACAGCAGGCAGCCCTTTGTAGTTAGCCATTTTTTGAAGTAATTATTGTGATGGTGAAAGAAGGTCATCTACCACAGATAGCCTTTTACTTGAATTTTACTAAGAATTAGAAGGAAACAGACATTCTTTTGAAGTAGGTTTTTTTTGTTGGTTGTTTTTTGCTTGTTTGGTGCTTTTTCTATTTTGTGGTGGTTTTTTGTCATTTTCTTTTGTGAAGGTTAAATCTAATAGAGCTTTCTTGGAATTAACATAAAAAATTCTATTAAAAAAGTTGGATTTGATACATTTTTAATTTCATTGTAATTTTAAAAAATCTGTGTTATTCTTCTAATGAATGTTTGAGGGGAAAAATTCTGAGTGAATATTAAAGTTCTCATAGATTATAAATTTAAAGGACTTAAATACTAAAAAATAACATTTACTTTGAAATTTCCAAAACTTGACTCTTCATTTAAAACAAATTTTATTATTTTCAGTAAGGTATGGGCTATTTCCTGGTGATAAAGTTGCTTAGTTTTGTGATTTCCCAGGGCTTCCTTACATGACTTGTCCAAACTATTGCAAGTGTTCCAAAATAAATGTGGTTTTTCACAGCTCAGTGTGAGGTTATACAGTCTGCAAGCAGAAAATGCATGCCAAATGTGCAGAGTAGGGTCCATGTGCTGAAAAGCAGGGACTGAAAAAGATTATCTGTTACTGTCATGAAAGTGGTAACAGCAGTGGCAAGCAGCAACGGGCTGTGGTCTTGTATGTAATGTACTAAGCAAGGCTTGTAGAGACTGTATGTAAATTATTTTCTTCCTATGTAATATCAGCTGTTGGGAAAAGGTCATGAAGATAACTTCTTGCGTTACACGTAAATCCGTTATAGTGCAAGACACATTTGAAGGGAATATTTACCTGGTTTTGTTTGCACTTCATTTTCCCAAAGTATAGTTTTTCTAGAATAATCATCTTTATGTGAATGCTCCCCTCCTAGGTATGTTTCAATATGGACTTAAGGTGAAAGAACTTAAAAGAAAAAATTGTTCTAGACTAATTAGTGCATAATGAGATATTTTGGAAAATTTCCAGCTCTAGATGGGTGTTAATGATGTAGCCTGCAGAGTTGGTCCAGAGCCCACTGGATTTAATTCCCCTTGCTTCAATAAAATTTCTTTCCGAACTACTGAGCCAGCTTTTAATATTAACTGAAGTAGATAGAGTTCAGGCAATTAGCAATTTTGAATAGGATTTAATGGGGCATTCAGATGATTTATCGAGCTCTCCAAAATGTTACATGGATTGAGTTTCTTTGTAGTTGTCTTATTCCAGAGTGGAGGGAGACATCCCTGTCATTAATGTGTGTGTGTCTTGCAGGAATCATTTCCACCAGCTTCTAAAAGCAGCAGTAAATCCTCCTTTCTGGAGGTATGGTTCCATGAGCAGGTGAGCTCATGTAACACTTTGCTGCCACCTAGAACATTTTATCATTTTTTTTCTCCCCTGGTCCTCATTTTACAGCCTCTCTTCTTTGCCATCTCTCCTGTTAATATGACACTAGAATAAGATGATTTGGCTTGCTAAGCAAGCAAAAAACTATCAACTTTTTTTTCCTTTGTTAGTTTTCTACCAAATTATTCAGATGAATCAGCTCAGGGAACACTCACAAGCATGTCCATGTCACCCAGTAAAAGATACTGGGAGAGTATGTTGGGGAGTGGAGAAAAAAGAAACTCTGCCTTTAAGGAGTGGTGAGTTGTAAGATGAACTGGTTATGTAGTAATGTGATAGCAAAGCCACTATTGAAGCTTGCACTTGGCAGTGATCCCTTGAAGATACACTGGCAGCCATGATTTCCTACTTCAGGTGATGGAGCTAAGGCTTCAAAGTGTAGGCTTTTCTATAATCACATCTAAAAATATGGAAAAAAAAAGGGCCTATTAGGATTAGTTCTTTATTAAACCCATTATATTTAAAATTAATTCTTTATCAAATGAAACAGAGGATGTTACAAGTTTACATTCTGTTCACTGGAAAGCTGAATGTCTGTACTGCTAGAAACTAATGCAAGGGTCAATGAAGACAAAGACAAATAGAACAATATCAAATACTGGATATGGTTTATGATCATTGAAGCTCTCACCTTTTTTTGTAAATGACACATTCTAGCAAATTATAAAGGCATTTTTGACAAAAGAGATACGCAGAGAATTGTAGGAAGTCCTTATCCCAGATGCACAACTAGAGAGTTTTTCAGTGAAGAATCAGTTGTCAAGGACACTTTAGATTAGCTTAGCTCTCTTAGACTCTTTTAGCATTTGAGATTAGCTTTGTTAATTAGCTTAAACAATAGATTTCTTATAAGGACTTGAAATTCTATTATCGTAGTGCCAATTGTTAGTTGCTGTTACTACCATGCTTGTCTGAGAGAAAGATTCCAGCATGAACATTTTGGAATTGGACTGTCATTCAGACTATGCCATATGCTAAACTAGCAATAGCTCAGATATGGAACTAAGTAGAACTAAATCAAATTTCCTGACAGGCAGAGGAGAGAGGTCTGAGCAAAGACCTTCATTCTTTCCAGTGCTTCAGCCATCAATACTGAAGGACTGGATTTCATATGAAAGCCAAATCCATAGCATGTGGGAAAGGGATATGCTAAAAGAGATTACTTAATCTCATTATCTGATAACTAGGCAAAGAAAGTGGAAGGTGCGAACAGTAATATTAGCTGGAAATCAAGTCAAATTACTTCTAGAAAAAAAACAAAAAGAAAAAGGAGAAATACATTATTTTCCAACATCTTCAACTACATGATGTCAATACCTTCTTGGTGTTCTATTTTTGTTTTAAAATGCTCGGATAATGGAGGGATCTACTTTGAAATATAACCAGTTTTTATGGGACAATCTGAAAGTGGCAAAAAAAAGTGGTTAACGAAACCTGTAGTTCATTACCAAAGTATACTTTAATAGAAGTGAAGTGTAGCATGTAAAGATGAAAGCAAATTATAATTTGGGAGATCAGTATTATTCTTTTATATCTGTTTCTATGTTAAGCCAGGCTTTAGGCTTTTTCAAAAAAAATATTACCACTAAACAGGGGGTTTTAGTTTTGTTTGGCTTTTTTTTTTTTTTAAGGTAAGGGGACCCCCATCTGCAGGATCAGTTAAACAAAGACCAGCAAAACCCACAGCTTTTCGCAAGTTTTATGAGAGAGGAGACATCCCAGTTGCTGTTCAGCATGAACGTGTAAGAAACAAAATTTCCTGGAAGGTAAGTCCTGGCACAGCTGTGACAACCAGCTGAGCTTATTGAAGTGACATCTCTCACTGTCAAACAAAGTTAGCTTGCAAGTAAACACACTGAAATAATTTCTTAGCAAATGGAAGATGGTGGGAAAGTCATTAGAGAAAGGCCCCTGAGTCAGCTGTCTGCCTTTGCTAACAATTAAATTATATGCTGCAAAAAGGAAGGTGACAGAGTTGCTTTGCCTTAGAGAATTGTCTCCTGCCCAATTCATCTCTATTTTTATGAGGACCTGGCAATGCAGCCTGTTTCAGGCAGTCCATCAAATGATGGAAGTGGCTGGATACAGTGAGCAGCAGCCATTTATCTCCCCCAGATTTCACCTTCCTGCAGGACACTTCCAAATAGAAGCTTTAATTACCTAAATGGATAGGTCAAGATTGCCTGCTCCCTGAAAATGCAGAGCAGAATACAAACGAAGGCAGATTCTCATTCCACGGGTGTACTCAGTCTCCAGCACATGTCAGACAGCGTAATCGCTGTCATACGTGCCTCTGTTACAGGCTGACCTCCACTGCTGAAACCATTACAGCTCCGACATTTCTCTGACAAAAGGTTAATTGGCTTCAAAATAAATGTATCGCCTAATGACTCCATTCTAATGCGGCTGTGTTTCTCTCTAAAATGCTTGGTGATGTTATTTGTAAAACTTGCCAATCTTTTAAGTAACTACTGCAGACTTTTAAATTTAATTTAAAAAATGAATGCTGATCTTTAACCTGCTCCTACTATTTGATTATTTTGGTTATCATGAATTACTTCATTTTTTTTTGTCTTATTTATTAGAGTAGAATAAGATCTTGCTGGAAGCAGTGATAGTTACAGAAAATGAACCAGATATGCATGAACAAAATGTATCAGATTTGTAGAATGTTTTAAAACATGTCAAAAACGTGAGACCAAATTTAAATGTAAAGCTATGTTAAGTCAACACTAAAAGGAGGGATTTTGCAATTTTATAGCTGATTCTACTTGTTATGAAGCCAACAGGATTAGCCCTGTAATGTGATAAGTAGTACTATATTTGATAGTAACTAAATTTTTAAGGTAGCTCTTTTGCTTATTGAAATACAGAAGAAAGTTGCATTTTCTTTCTGTATTGTAAATACAGAAAGAAAGCTACTATTTTGTGGCCTGTGACAGTGTTGAATCAGCATAAGGAACAATTTATAGTTCTTGCAGCAAAGGGAGTCTCTATCCCAAAAGTCTTTACCCATAATCAGGATGAGATTCCACTGCAATTGGGCTTTAGGCAAAACTCAAAATTCCCTTACTGGACTAAAACTCACAGGCTTACAAGTTAAGTTTGCAGTCCAATCTTTCATCACCAGGTAACACCCAAAAGTGATTTTCAAACAACTGCTAAAAATCTGCACAATTTAATTTTTATCTTGAGGCTCTATAATTTCTAATATCTCAAAATCAAACGTAGAGGTGCAGAAATACTACTGGACTTGCATTCCACTAGATGATGCTAGTGACTGCTTAGTTGACTTAGGACATGAGGAAATGAAATGAATCTACATAAAAAGTTCAGATGGGACATTAGGAAAAGTGTTTTCATTGAAAGGGTGGTTGGTCACGGGAACAGATTCCCCAGGGAAGTGGTCACAGCTCCAAGCCTGTTAGTTTCTGGACTATGCTTTCATTAATATTATTTAGATTTAGGTAGTCAATCCTGTGAGGACAAAGGAGTTGTATTTGATGATAATTATGGGTCACTTCCAATTTGCTAACTTATCTACAAGCCTTCCAACCACAGATGAATGCTAAAGTGTTTGATTCCTGTATCTGACAGTTTTCTTGGAAACATATTGCCCTGAACAGTCACAGCAGCAGAGTCTCTAGTCAAAGATCCAGCACATATTTTTTTCTTAACACAATTTGCTGTCTTATAGATCTAATGTCCACCTATTGCAGTAAAACACTGACTTTTAGCTAGTGCAATGTAGGGCGGAGATGTCATGAAAGACATTTTTGCTATTGTGTGAATCCTTTCTTTTGAAACAAAGTATCAGAACTTCAGCATGAATGCAAATAAACAGCACAGTAGCGGACTATTCTGTTCCTACATTAGTACGTGTTCAGAACCAGCCTTATTTCCCTTATTCTATGCCACTCAATTTAGTCACAAATCAATCCAGACTCAGGTAGTAGAGTTCCTTGGGGCTGTTGTTTAGTTTGACATGCAACTGACATTGATTATTGTGCAGTTTAAGTAGATGAAACAGGCAAACTGGTGTTTTCCAGTTAAAACTTTATATTAGATACCTTCTGAATCCTTAGAGGCTGCCCAGCACTGCAAAAGGGTGAGAATGTTGTTCATCATTAGCTGACATTTAAAGGTACAGATAAATTAAGGTCTGTATTTTTCACTTGTTTTAAGGACATAGTTGCACTACCCAACAGACATCCAATGGCTAATTTTCATCAGTTCATCATACTTAATTGTATATCTGATTAGAAGAAGCTAAATTTTTAGCAATATATTTTACTCAACACTGCTTAAATTCATGACAGTTGAAAAGATATTTTACTAATGAAATGTGTCTAGGCAAATGCCTTATCAAAGCTCAGCTGAACTATACTTATTTGCATGTGTCATGATTGAGCAGAAGGATAAAAAGAAGAAATAAATTGTAACACTGATATTTTAACCCTGCTATAATTGCACAGTATCAATGTTTTATTTTGAGAGGGGGGGGGTTTTCTCTGTTTAGTTCATTTTGCTCTTGTTAGTTTGTCTGTCAAGTGGTGCATGAGAGAAAATGCAGGAGGATCTCAGAAACCTGATTTTTTACTGACAAAGGAAAATACTACAGAATTTTTTCTTTCCTTGATCCTTCCTGTGCAAATACACAACTGCATTTTATTTGCTTCTTTGTTTGTTTTTATAGTTATTGAAACAAAGCTGTAGCTGTCACACATTAATTCTTGGAAAACACTTTGAGCACTTTTTCATTATATTTTAATTCTGTGGACAGAGTACAGTCATTTTCAACCGGAACAGGAGAATCTGAAATGGCTTAATACACATGAATTGTGTTAATATGTACCAAAAAACACACACAAATGGCCCTTGATATTGTGACAGTTCTGCATATCTCTAATTTTAAGCCCCTTATTGATTTCCTGTAAGGACTGGCTACATACAACTATGCTTGTAGACGTAGATAAAATATAAATTTAAACTTCAGGAACTATGTAGAGCTATTTCTGAATAACTGCATGTGTTGAATATTTAATTATGAAGTAATAGTGCTTTGTTGTTTTTGCTTAGCTTAATTATTTCCAAAATGCACTAAATTTAGGAAGAGGCATTATTGCTCCAAATTAATCCTGAGAATAAACAAGATTCAACTATGCAGATAAACCATGCTGTTTACCTTGGTGTCTTTTTTTAAAAAAAGGGACCAAAGTGAATTGGAGCTCACTGCAACACCATTATTGCAAGATGTGTGTTCTTTGTGAATTCTCAGATTAAGTCTTTAAGTTTAGAGAAGCATCTCTTTGAATATTTCTGTAATGCTGTCATTTTGGTTGGTAAGTTTTACTATCATTGCAAATTCAAATAAACCTGTTTCAACCTAATGGAAGAAAAACTGTGAAAGGATAATATATGTTTACAACATATCATATACAAGAACAGAAAATCTAATCTGATTTTAAAGAGTATCATCCACAGGAAAAAAAAGAAAAAGACTCTGATAATGCCAAAGCAAAATGTTGTTGTTCTACAGGGTATAATCATGTTTATTTCTAAAAAAGAAGACATGATTGTCTTTGGGTTCCTACTGTTTGTTTTCAAATCTGGAGAAAAGTTGTCCTTTTGTCTTTTTCAAAGAGCGAACATAGAGAATGATTTGTTAATTATGTCTGTAAAAACAAGATATAACTCACTGCCCAAATTTCTGCCTTGATTGCAATTAAACTAAAAAAATTTTTAAAAATTCTAAATTAATTCCAGAGTTTTCATGCCTATTGTTATAAATGAGCACAATG
>VZTX01020288.1:8460-178075 GCA_013400915.1 Pardalotus punctatus
TAGAGAACGATGGGGCAAGGCTGTTGACATAAGCAGGTAGCGACAGGACAAGGGGAGATGGCTTCAGACTGGAAAAGTAGATTTAAATTAGGTACTAGGAAGAAATTCTTCACTGTGAGGGTGGTCAGGCGTTGGAACAGGTTGCCCAGAGAAGTTTTAGGTGCCCTGTCCCTGGAAGTGTTCAAGGCTGAGTTGGATGGGGCTCTGAGTAATTTGGTCTAGTGAAAGGTGTCCCTGCCCGTGGCACAAGGGTTGGAATGAGGTGATCTTCAGGGTCCCCTTGCAAACCAAGCCATTCTGTGACTCAGTGAACCAAGCACATGCCCACTCCATCATCAGAGAATCAACAGAATTTTTAGGGTTGGAAGGGACCTCGGGAGGTGGTCTGGTTCAACGCCTTTGCCAAGGCAAACTCACCTAGAGCAGGTTACACAGGAATGCATCCAAGTGGGTTTGGAATGTCTCCAGAGAGGGAGACTCCACCTAACAGATGCTGTTTCTTCTTAGCCAGGCACCAAGGATGTTGAAGGCACTGAACTGCATGAACATCACCAGTGATTCCTTGCTGAGTGGATGCTCCAGGTTCAGGAATTCCTCCATGTTTCATTCTGAGATGCACACAATTAATTTTTGTATGTTTCCTCCTAAAATAGTAGAAGTAATTTTATTTTGTATAACATTTCTCTGCCCAGTTCTGTAATAAGTCTTCTGGAGTACTCACCTCTGTGTAAGATAAAATACATGCTGTTGTCAGCTGTAGGTAGTATCTGAACAAGTTTATTTCTCAACCTTGTTTAGCATGACAGAGAAAAACACGTAACACTTTTTTGCTGCACTTGCTAGTTACAATCTACCCAAGAACAACAATTTTTTTTTTCTTCATTTTAGGAGCAGTGTTTCCTTGTACTGTTGTGTTGTTGATTTTGGCTGTTCAGAGTATCATGCCCAGCCCTGAGTTAATCCCCTTCTATTATGTTTTATTTTTCATTTGTCATCTCCCATTTCTTCAGAAGAGGGAAATAAGCAAAAGGCAGTGCCCAGTGTCAGATTTTGAAACATGCACAGGTGCAGGCTTGGTGGGGAATGTCCTGGTGATGTGTCACTGTTTACTTGTCCTGTTTTCTGTTCCTGTATTGTTCATCTGGTTTTGGGGTTTGAGTTTCGGCCCTGCAAGACACAGGATAATGACCCAATCCAATATGTGATGTTTTTACTACAACACTGTTGTATTTGTGCTGTTGGGAAGGCAGGGAATCAGAATGGGGCTTGTGGCAGCTTTGGATGGTTTAGGGTTTGGAAGGTGTTAACAACTACATACGCTTAGCAGATTTGATGGGGGCATGTGATAAGTTAGAAGGAATGTCAATATAATGATTTAATTTATGCATTTTGTGATGTAGTTAGATGGAAAGTTTTTAAAATTGCCTTCACAACTTTTTCTGGGGTACCTTAAAAGGCTGCCTTCAATACCAGTGCCATAGAGACCATGTCAACGGCAGGATGTTGGCTGGTGTAGGTGATGGTGATTTGGGGTTTAGATTTTGTGTTACAGATTATTTGGGAGATGTTTTCTGTACGTGAAACATCCCACATTTGGTTGCACTGTGCAGTGGAATTGGTTAGAGATATGTTAAGTCCATGTTTAAACTGCAAAAGCAGTATTTGATATTTAACATAACCTGATAGTGGGGGGGAGAACAAGCTAAAAGAGTTTATTTAAATTCATGTTATTAAAGCATATGCAAGACACTTTATACATATATAATATTCTGTAAAAACATGGCTTTTGAACCTTTTCAAATAGACTTGACACCATTTTCATCAACATGCACAATTTCACAGAATTGTTAGGGTTGAAAGGCACCTTTGGAGATCATCCAGTCCAACGCCCATCAGTTACAGATGTACCTGGTGGTAATATTCTTTCAATTTTTTAGGTTGCAAGGACAGCAAGTAGACCCCTGGCAGCTGGAGATATCTCCACTTTTCAGTCCTTGGTTTTCCTTGGGGGACAGCTCAGCCTGGCACTCTGTGTGCTTCTGTGTCTGAACTACTACAGGTGATGTATGAGTTACCTTTTGGTTTTTACAGTCTGATTCTGGGTCCTGGGTTAAGCACAGAGATTTTGAGCAGAAAAGGTGTTGAGGTCAGAAGGAGGAGGTTATTAGTCGTGGAATTGTATTTGAAGGTAAAAGAATTAGTTCAGTACCATGTACAGCTGCTGTAATGCTGCACTACATCTTCTGATCTTTAACCTGGCAAACAATAATCCTCTTGGTACTTTTTACAGTATCATTCTGGGAGCAGCCTCTTTGTCCCTTGTGATCACCTACCCTCTGATGAAGAGAATAACATACTGGCCACAGCTAGTTTTGGGTGAGATGAAAATATTTTTACAAATTTTTTATTTCAGTTGTAGTTTTTGGGGTGTTTTACAAATTAGTATTTGAGCTTTAGCAATCTGATTTTTTATAAATTCATATTAAAATAGAAATACCTTATAGACAAAGCTCTGTTGTGCCATATGCTTCTTAATTTATAACAGGCATCAGAGTTGATGTGTGGCTTTGCGTTTTCTTTTGGTTAGAAATCAGTTCCTTCTTTTGATTGAGTGATAGGAGAAAGAAAAGTAGGGAGGCAGTCAATATTTGTCATTTGAGAATGAGCTAAAGTTTTGGGGTTATTTCAAAACCTTTCTTAAATACAGATCTGTCCTGCATTTCAGTCTTCAGCCTCTAAAATAACTCCTGAACAGATACTGATGGTGCTTGTATTTTAGGCTGAGTTTCTAAAACATACCTGTGTATATTGGCTTCCACATTCCAGCTGTCTTCAGGGTTTTTTACCAAAATTGTAATTTTCAGCCTAGAAGTGCCATAGTTGGCTCCTGTGTACTGTTTTGGAGCCAGTTATGCTGACATCTTTTATTACACTGACATCTAAACATTTTACCTTCAGGCCTGTTGTTTGAGTGTTCTGGAATAGTTCTGTGCAAATGTTTCCCTGCACTAATGAAGGCAATTCAAATTAGAGGAAAATGTGTGGCACATGTATTTTTCCTTGTATGCCCAGAGTATTTAATGTCAAAATACTTATATTTATAACCTGTCTGAAAATAAGTGGTAGAAAAATAGAGATGTAAGTATTGTGCAAAAAGCTGCTGATATGATACACTCTCAAACAAATTATATTTACTTGCTGCTGACATTCTTCTAACTTTTTTCTTTTTGCTGCTGACATTCTTCTAACTTTTTTCTTTTTTTTTTTTTTTAATTCTCCTTATTTTTAGGACTTACATTTAATTGGGGAGCCCTTCTTGGCTGGTCTGCCATCAGAGGGTCATGTGAGTGGTCTGTGTGTTTGCCCTTGTACTTTGCTGGAGTCATGTGGACACTGGTGTACGACACCATTTATGCACATCAGGTAGTGAGACATGTCAGATACCTGTGTTTATACACACAAGTTTGTGTGTTTCATTTACAAATTTGTTAAGCAGCAGAAAACCTCTTGCAGTTCTTTACCTTCAGCTGAGCTAAAATAGAACCAAAGAAATCCCAGCCCCTCAATGTTTTATTGCTGTTTGCCAAGGTTTTACATATCAGATGGAAAGATGGAAGTAATATGCCCTTTGTGCTCTTACGCATTTGCATTGTGTAAAGAGCTTTGACCAAAATACCAGCTTTGTTGGTATTAACTCTTGGCTGCTAAAGGAGCTCTAAGACCAACCTTCTAGTCCAAATTTTAATGTGGGGACCTACAACAGCCCTTAAATTTGGTTCCTACTTAGAAGCATTGGAAATTTAAGCAAGTCCCCCCTTTTTATTTTCCTTACGAAGTGGTGTTGGATTATGGATTTTCTGGTAATTCATCCTTTCATTCCAGGATAAGAGGGACGACATCATGATTGGTGTGAAGTCAACTGCACTGCAGTTCAAGGAGGACACAAAGCAGTGGCTCAGTGGCTTCAGCCTGGCCATGCTCCTGAGTTTGTGCGTGGCAGGGATGAATTGCAACCAAACCTTCCCATATTACTCAGCTGTGGCTGCCGTAGGGGCTCACCTGGCACACCAGGTTTGATGGATTTATTTATACTTTTTGCATGTGGAAGTTCTTAGTAAGAAGTCAGAGCACTTTTCAACCCACGTCAATTCATTAGCCACCCATGAAAAACAGTTCCTGTAAAGAGAACTGAAGTCTTCTGACAGTAAGCTTGCTCCTCATAAGTACCTTTTGCAGATGTTTTGGTTGAAGAGACCTTCAGTCTTGACCACAAACAGTGGAGCACTAGGTTTCAGTCTGTTCCTAACCAAAAGAAGTGTCACACATTAAACTGTGATCTCAAGAAAGTGCTTTTCTCCTCACTCCCAGCAGCAGCTGATGCTAGATCCACTTCCATATGCTGCAAAATACTGTGGTGTTGACTGTTCTGATTCAGCTCCTTCAGTGTCTGGCACATAGAATAGCAGATGCTAATATTATAATTTTATGTGAATTGACAGTTCTACGTCTGAGTTCTTTTTATAGCAGAGAACAGTCCAGTTCAGTCTTGTAGTTGCCTTAGTTTAGGAATTTTAATGAAAAACAGAAAGAAAGTAGCTTTGTCAGTAAAGGATGCAGATAGGATCTTGTTATCTGTTCTTTCTGAATCCTAACTGTTACACAGTCTTGTAGTAAGTGACAAGTCAGTCTATTCAAATATTAATTGCTGCTCTTGATGGCTAAGTGATAGCAGACATTTGTGTATTGTGAGTAGTAAAACCATTGCCAGTTTGAGCAGTTACATCAGTGATAATGTGGAACTTTATAAAGCACATTGGTCATATGTCACATTTTAATGGGTGGAGCTTGTGCAGGTAATGGATATTAAATATACCTCTGAGTAAGAGAATTCTTGTGATGATGTAGTCTGGCACTCAGCCTCTCTTTTCATAGTGACTGTGTTTGGAAATGTATGAGGGAAAGAATACTACATCCAGTGCATGATCATTTACAGTTTGAATTGTCAGAGAGGCTTTACCTTACAGTTTTGGCACGAATGGAAACCACTTTTGAGGATTTTTGTGAGTGAGGATGCAGACCTAATGAGTGTAAGTGATGGAGAATTCACAATTGTGTGGACTGCCGAAGTCACAAGAACAGAACTGTTCTGTGGACCACAGAGTAGCTTATTTTTGAGTGATTATTTTGATATTAGTCCTGCTTAAACATTTTCATGCTTATCTTCTTTTTCAAGATTTCTGATCATGCGCTTAACTGAGTTTAGAAAGCTGAGTAAGATGCTTGAGGACCAGGATTTCCAGGATTTCCTTAATTCACTGAAATTTTGCCCGAGGCAGAGGAAATTGGGTCATGATAATGTCAAATTATATCCTTCTCAAAAAGTGTGCCAATAGAAAAATAACATCTTTTACTTTGCTTGTGTTTCTGAAAGAAATGGCTTGGCTGCTGTTGAGTTTAATTTGTCAGTTCAGTGCTTCAAGTTCCCAGTGTCTGAGAGGCTGACAGGTTCTTAAGAGTGTGAATCACTTCATATCTTAGAAGTTTGTGAAGAGTGTTTTTGACTATTTGATCAGGACCCAGTCCTGATTTCTCTGTACAACCACAAATGAAGCAGGTTTCATGGGGAAGGTTTCACTTCTTTCAGTTGAATACTTTCTGCTTTAACTTTTCAAAGGCTGAAGTGCAAGGTTTGAGGTTTTAGGGCCTCCTTCTCTATTAATCCTTTCACTCATTTTGCTCAACATTTCCTCTTGTTATCCTTCTCAAGACTTTGTACCAAGTTTTGGTTTTGGGAATATTTTTCAGTAACTTTGCTCTTCCTATACCATGTGGGATTTTTTTTTTTTTTTACTTTTAGTTGTGACTCACAGCAGGGAGCTGCCATGCTGGGTAAGCCAAGCCTTGCTTCTGGCTGCTGTTGCAGGTGTCCTGGTTCTTGTTTGGAAGGGAATTGAGTGAACATGGCACTAAGAGCAACTGGACTGAACCAGCCCTGTGAGGCTAGGCAGGGCCTGGCACTTCTGCATACTTTCCAGTTAACCTGGTTCACTGCTCGCTCTCCAGTGCCTTGTCTCTACTGAAACATGGAACACTACATTGCAGCAGAGATGAAATAGTGCATGTTCTGGGGACCTTATTTTTATTTTAAGTTACATTGAAGAATTAGGTGGCAACCTACTGAAGAAAATCTTAAAGAGACTTATTTACGTGCCCATTTTTGCACTTTTAAATATCAAACCAGGTACACCAGTAACCAGACTGTATTATATAGTCTTCCATTGAGATGGACTGGGAATCATGTTCATAAGTGATCCTTAACTTTTCTGCTGTATGTTGAATAAATCTGTTGAACACAGATGCCACTTACGCAAAAACTTTTTAAGCATAGACTAATCCTGTTTCTTGTGGAGGTAAGGGTAGACTTTAGAATTTAAGAATAATTTTTTGAAGTTGCAGACCATTTTGTGATGTGTCAGATATTTATGAGTGTAGAATAATACTCCTGTAATGTTATACTGTGCTTTTGCAGATTTACACTTTGGACATAGACAAGCCTGAAGATTGTTGGAAGAAATTTGCTTCAAATCGTACTGTAGGAATTCTGCTCTTCACGGGGATTGTGCTTGGAAATCTGTGGAAAAGAAAGGACTTTAAAAACGTAGAAGAGCCTTTAGAAAATACATAGTGGAAATCACCATACTGATATTTTAGTCTAACTAAAATATAAGTATTGTAAAGAAGGAGAACACTTTTAATATAGCTGCTTTATATTATTTATTTATAAAAGCTGGTGAAGACATTATTGTTTTTGAAATCATGCAATTGAGCTGATCCTACAATGGAAGTTTTGATTATCTGTGAATAACTTCAATCTGCATAGAACCTGCAGTAAGTGAAGCTGCTCTGCTGGTCCTGTGTAGTACCAGCAAACTTCTGTCAAGCTCTGGAGACTGAACCCAAGATTTTATATGAAGCAGGTGTCTCTTAGTGGCAGCACATGTGAAAAAGCAAAATGATTTCTGGATGTAAATAAAATCTGGCTGTACATGTTTGATGGTCTGGCTTATTACAAAAAGAGTTTTCAATTTGAGTTGGAGCTTGCTGCATGAAAGAATTGCAGTAACTATTTTTATCATGGGATGTCTAGGAGCATTGAGGACTCTTAAATGTGTGAGATCCACAATAAGGAGTCAATAGAGAATTATTTAAGAAGACCTTTTGCTCTTGCTGTGATTGCTGCAGTGGGTGCTTTCCATGTGAAAAGGACAGGCTTCTGCAAAGTTGCCTGCAGAGGGTGAGTTGAGCTTGTTTGTGAAGAGTGATCTGAACACAAACTAAGGACTTAAAACAAAAACAAAGCACCCCAGATCATTTGCCAAGTGCGTGTGACCAGTGGTTGACCCTGAGCTACAAGTTCATCATGTAAACATGATGACATTTTTTTAATATTTTTTAATTCTGCTTGTTTTGACTTATGCCTACTGGTTTTATTTGTAGTCTTACAGGAAAAACTTGTTTCTAGGGGGATGCCTAGAAACAATAAAAATAGCACGCGCAGGTTAACTTAATGGCCCTTTCACAGAAGTTGTTCTTAAATAGGGTTTATATTTTTGAGGTGGAGAAAATATTAAGTTGAAGAAAAGCAGTTTAAAAATTAAAGACAATAAGCTTCTGAACAATTAGTTGACATAGCTCTATCTGGAGAGGGAGAATTTGATGCATCCAACTTTCATGCTGAACATTGTTTATTAGCCATTTACTAGTAATTGCAAAGTCATATGATGTAATTAGTATGGATTGGTTTCTTAATACTAGTAGTATTTATTTAGAGAGGTGGCAAAAGTTATTAATCAGTTTTTAAAACATACTGAAGTAATTTTAAGTAGCTCAGATGTGGAAAGAACTCATGTTTTGTAGTGCCTTTGAACCTTCTGCTGTTCACTTTCCAAAGGCTGCTTGTTTGTCTTGTAAAGAGAGGAAGAAGAAGGTGTAGCTAGAGAAAAATCAAACTTTTAAAACAGTCCTTATGTCCTAAGCTTGAAAATAATTTCATGTTTTCTGTGGGAGTTTTCCAAATTCATCTCAAAAAACATTTTACACAGGTGAGACATAGCTGTATTTTAGGTTCATTGCCTGAAAACTTGAGAAAGGTTTAGATTCCAGGCTAATACCAGGGGTGTTAATTGTGTGAGCATCTTATGATTAATACATGGAAATCAATGATTTTTTAAGTGCAGAGAGAAAGGCTGAGCTGCTTCCTGGCTAAAACCTTCCTGTTTGGGTCTGCAGGCAGATATATATGCATCTCCTCCCTGCATTCCAAATATTCACAAAGACACTCTCTGCTGTATTTAGATATGGTTTCTTAAGAAGTTTTCAAATATGCCTGTCCATAAGCATCAGCTTTTTATTAGTGTGCTTTTGCACAAATAATGTCCTCTCGAAGTTTTTTCTCCACTATTAAACCTTGCCTTTCTCCTCCCCTTCCTTTTTCAAGGATTCCACCACAGGATTTTGAGATAACAGATGCTTTTTTTCAGGCAGGACGAAGGTTAAGGTTGAATGTGCCTAACAATAGCAAACTGAAACACTGCCAGTTGCTCAGTGAAACAGAAAGCTCTGTAACGCCAACACCAGCCCTTCTCTGAGTATGCTCCTGTTGTACTTTGAGGAAGGGTGTATCAAAGCAGCACCAGTTCTTTGTCCAGGATTAGCCCATAGAAGTAAGGGTGCTAATTCTTTAGGGGTGAAGGGAGAGGTTGCCAAGGCACTGGAAGCCCTGCAGGGTAGGGCTGGATCTTTGTCTTAAAAGCCTGCTGAGCACAGTGGCACAGGGGAGCTCTCACACTCCCCTTTCCCAGGGAAAACACTTGCCAGAGGAGGGTCAGCCAAGGCAAACTGTGCCTGGATTCTCCTATTTGTATTTCTTGGTAAATATGATGTTGTTAATGCGAGGGTGTCAGGTTTTTCCCTCCCTCTATTCCCAAGGACGTGCTGCAGAAGCAGTGCTCTGCAAACAGCCGCAGTGCCCGTCCCAGCCAGCCTGGCTGCCAGGGAGTCTGGCAACACCAGGGCAGTAGGTCGGGCATCCCACCAGCCACTGGTAACATGACCTGGAAAAAAAAAGCCCCTCCTTTTTTATTTCCATTTTGACAAAAGGTAGGAGAAGGTCATTAATTGATTTCTAAACACTTCACTGTGCAAATACCAGGAGAGAGGCTCAGTTTGAACTTCAAACGAAAGCTGCCAAGAAAAAATGTGGATGTTAACTGGCCATGGTTAAGGTGAAGTTTAGGTGCTAGTTGAAAGCTTCTGGTGTACTGTAGAGGTGATTTTGATTTTCCTGCAATGCTTCCCTGTAGTTTGTGATGGAGGCAAAAGGCCAGAGCAAATTTTAACACCAGGCTAGATGCAGTATCAAAATTACAAAGAAAATTGCAAAAAACTTCATAGGTTTTACAGACCTTTCTTTTTCCAGGGTGGTGATGGTTAAAAAAAACACCAAAGAACAACACTTCCAGGCAGCTGTACACAAGTCATTTTGTCTGAACAAAGCAGAAATAGGTCTAATGCACTTAAAAGAAATCAAAACAAAACCAACAACTAAAGAACAGTCCTATGTCAAGCTCAAAGCTTCTAACAATACAGCTGTAATTCCTGGAGTGGAAATTCCCATCCTAATGCAAAACAAAATCAAAAACCTGCCTCTAAATACTTAAACTTACAAAACACAGCTCAACCAAATTGCAGAGCTTCTTGTCTGTGACAGGTAGAGTAACAAGGAAATACACCTTATGTAAAATAAGTCAGATTAACTGCATAAAGAACAGAGCAAAGCCTGCAACAGGCTGTGCAGGCAGTGGGGGAAAGCAGTGGCATGCCCATTCCACAGGACTTTATCTTTTTCCTGCACTGACGTCAAAGCATTCAGAGTTCAGCTCTGAATGAAAAGTATCTCGCTCTCTACAACTCCCTGAAATGAGCTTGTGTCCAGGTGGGAGTTGGTCTCAACTCCCATGTAACAAGTGACAGAAGAGGAAACAGCCTCAAGTTACACCAGGGGAGGTTTAGATTGGATATTAAGAAAAATGGTGGTCTCATATTGGAACAAGCTGCCCAGGGAATTAGTGGAATCACCATCCCTGGAAGTGTTCAAAATGTCTGAGAATGCAGCACTTAGGAACATGGTTTGGTGGTGAGCATGGAAGTGCTGGGTTAATGGTTGGACTCAATGGTCTTAGAGGTCTTTTCCAATTCAAATACTTTTATGATTCTGTATTTAAGGGAAATAATTTTATCTCCAAGTTAACCTCTCAAGCAGCAGCACATACATAGCACCAGAGGGCTGCTTTGAAGAGAAACTTCGACAATGTTGAGTGACTGCTCAGTAGAAAAACCTGTGTGCATTTTGTGTTGCCTCTCATGCTGCAGCACAGCCAAATACTTGTCAGATTTTCAGCTTCATCAGAGCTTATTTTCCCCCAAATACTGTCATGCTATTAACAGCTTTTTCAGGGAATATATATAAATAGAAATAAAAGCACTTGAGACGAAAATGGAGGAAAGCACAGAATTCATGTATGCCATAACATGCATTATTTTTGTGCTTTACTTAAGTATTTATTGGAAGGTACCTTGAATTTCTTTGCTTAGAGTTGGCATGATCATTTTTCCCCCGCACTTCCATGTGCATCACACCACACAGTGGGTGCAGCAAGGCAATAAAAGAAGGATTTGGCAGACCATATTAAAGTGTCACTCTGACTGTATCTGTTAGATTAGGGGTGGGAGTTTCCTTCCTCCCTCCTCCTTGGGAGGAAAACCCAGGGCAGAAAGCCAAGGCTATGAAAGCACAGGTTGTCCATGGAGGCTGAGGTTGCTCTTGGCTGGGTAAAGGGCAGGCTGAAAGTCTGGTGTGAAGTGAGTACCTCCTCTCCCAGGTGACAGGTGATAAACACCTCATTCCTCAACCCCAAGCAGGACTCTGGCACCTACAGTTTCCCTCTTTCCCCCCTTTATCTGATGAATATGCTCTCCCCAGCTGGCCCACTGCCAGCACCTGGGGTCCAGTAGCCTGTTTTTTCTTGCATGCTGGGTAGGATGGGGGAAAGTGTCTTCTCACTCCTTCCTGCGTCTCTCAGCCCAGTTCTCGTGAGCTGCTGTGCTGCCAGAGGTCCACTGAGATCTTGGGACCTTCCTGCAGTGAAACCATCCACATGGAGAGGGTGCAAAGGTGGCGAGTGTTTTATCTGCTGTCTCCAGGCTTTGCTTGATAAATCAGTGTCGGGGAAATGGGAGGAAAAAATTGCCTTCAAGAATTCAGGTTATCAGTGCTGATTTATTTATGCCACGTTAAGTCAGAAAACTGGAGGTTAAACACCTGGGGAGCTTGCATCAGGGCGAGCTTGCTGGGTCATGAGACTGCCAGGGAAAAACAAAGCTCTCCTCTGAAAAGGACTTGTGGTCACATACATGCAGCAGGTGTGGAGCCATACAGCTTCCCCATCTTGCGCATCATCTCTCCTGGTTCAACTCTCTCTCACGACCTTCTCTCATCTGTCTTGAAAAATATCATTATTATTATTAAGTAGTAAAGGCCCTTTTTAACCCCCAGTACAACTTATTCTGCTAAATAACATCAATACATTGAAAAAAATACTTTTCACATGTCAAATACTGTTGCAAAGAGTGTTGGATGTCCTTCTGTCAATACAGACACAGACAGACACCTCCTACTGAGGCGCTCCTTGCACACACTGGGAGCAGCACCATCCGGTTAAAGCAAGGACACCATGTGCACCAGACACAAGGAACAGCAGAAGGGAAGGTCCATCATCCCCTGCATTGTTCTGTCAGAAGATGTCAGCTTGGGATAAAACTGCCATAGAAATGGCACAGAGCCCGTGTCCAAGTTGAAAGATAGCCATGGGTCAGCTTACTCCAGAAAGCCTCTGGACCTGACCCAAGAGCATCTGAACTGCTGAGGTTCTCCTGCTTCACATCGCTGTCTGGGGATGGGGATGGGGGTGGAGACAGAAGGATTTGCACTTTCACCCTCTCATAGTTCTACTTGTGTGCAGATGGCAGCCAGTGATTTTTGAGTTAGGGAGTTAATGAAGCAGGAGACTACAATATTTATTGGACTGGTCTGTCTGTTTCAATGGGGTTGATTTGGTGATTTTTACTTTAGTTGTTTTTTACCTTGTGAGCTCCTGAGATAAATCTTGGTTCCTGTAGGGCATTACCCTATACATCTGAACAATCTGGAAAAAGAGTGGCACTGCTGAAAGCAAAAAAAAGGTGGTGAGCCACAGGAAGCAGAAGCTCAGCCAGAAGATGTGTGATGTCTTTCTCACACAAGATGTGTGGAATATCTAGTGAAAAACCAGTGCCTGAGCCAGCATGCGATGCAGAGGGATTTGAAACCACTTCTGTTTCTTCTGTTAGGTCTGAACTGCTGTGACTAAGAGCTGCGGCAAAGCTGGTGATGTCCTTGGCCCTGACTGTTTGCTGGACCTCATATTCAGGTGCCTGTGGCACAGGGGGTTCAGGCACCTTGCCCAGATGGCATTGCACCCTCCCAGACACAACATCATTTTCTGTTTGATCAGCCATCCAAGCAGACCCTCTCCACTGTGCAGACATGGGAGCAGCTCTCACCTTGTACCAAATGCAATGTCTTCAGTCTCAGTGAGATGTGCAGCTGACCCTCAGCTGTATTTCTAAGGGCTTTCAAAACTTCCCCAAACACTTGTTCAGCTCCATTCTCCTGTGGCTTTTCCAGCTACAGGAATTTCCCTTTCTCCTGAGCCATTTCAAGCTGCGGGAAGGAAGCAAGGTTTGGGAGTGACATGGTCTTCCACTCAACTTGATGAAACATCTAGAAAACATGTGAAGTTTCTGATTCAGAAGCCTGAAATGAAACCCTGAGGCTCTTACCCTGCTGCTGGAAAGGGCGAGACCAGAGCTTTGGAGAGAGGCCCCCAGGCACTCTCCTGTGCCAGGCAGCCCCTCCAGACTTCACACCAGTGGGCTTACATGGACCCTCTGTGAATGAACACACCTCTCACCACCTGAGACACCAGGGTTTGTGTAAATAGGAGCATGAGGCAGCGTGCTGGGGAAGGTGGCTTTGCTCGTTTGTGCTAATGTTTGAAGTTGCAGGTTGGACTTAAGTGGTACAGAGAACAGGCGTGAACATTTACATGTGAGTGGCCCAAAATGGAATAAACTAGTTTCTGGTTGCAACTGCTCCTTAAAATATGATGGTAGACTGCATAATTCATACTTTGTTCTTTGCAGAGAAAGCAAAAAAGTGTTAAGAGAAGCTTTTGAAATCTGTGCTCCCGAATCTTCATTAGTATTGAATTTACTCTAGCACATGGTGAATTGGTCAATATTAATTTCAGCTGATCTTTTCCATTGTCTGCTTGGAAATAATCATAGAATGGCTTGGTTTGGAAGGAATCCTAAAGATCACATAGCTCCAAACCCTGTACTGTGGGCAGGGATGCTTTCCACTAGATGAGGTTACTCAAAGCTCCATCCAACCTGGCCTTGAACACTTCCAGAGATGGGACATCGACAACTTCTCTGGGCAACTTGTGCCAGTGCCTCACCACCCTCACAGTGAAAAAGCAATTCCCCCTTGCCCTGTCACTACATGCCCTTGTGAAAAGTCCCTCTCCAGCTCTCTTGTAGCCCCCTTTAGGTACTGAGAGATGCTCTAAGGTTTGTCTGAAGCCTTTTCTTCTTACCACCAAAAAAAACCAACTGCATTTCAGCTTTCCATTTCCTTCCTCCCCAGCAGACTCCTAGGCCACGAGCCTTGTCCAGCCAGCCGGTGGGACACCAGGCATCTCCTCTTCCAGGGAGAATCTGCTAACCTACGACTTTTTGTAAACCTCAATTTACACAGCCTATTGCAATGTTTTTAGAAAAAACATCAGCTGTGTATGATGCAGCCAGGGAGCCCTGTTGCAAAGCAGGCACAGCCACAGTTAAACTTTGGAGCTGCTGGAAGCCAAGGGAAGCATTTCAGGGCATGGCTCCCTGTAAAATCCTTCCTTTAAAGCACCATAAATCCCAGCCTGTTGACAAAGCTACTACATTGCAGTTTAACCTGAACTTCTCCTTTCCCCATTATTGATGAGGGTGAGAGAGAAGGGAACCTCACCATCAGCACTTCCCATGGAACACATTGAACGTTACTTGGTCCTGAGAAAGCAGCCACCCAGACCCTCTGTGGGAGCTCTGCGCAGTATGTACATCCGGCTGGGAAACAAGAAGTGCTGTCCTGGTGCAACAGATTCTCTGCAAAATGTGGAAGTGCATCCAAAACTGTCATGACTTGCGCAGGGCATGAGCAGTTACATATTTGGGGCATGTTAGTGCAGAAACTGTAAATATTAGTATCTCATAAAGAGAAATTTATGTGTATATGGTAAGTGCTCGGTTAATTTTACGGTGGCTGGGCTACATGGCTTGTGACAAGCATTTAGGGGAATCAGCCAAATTTTTACAGAAAATCTCCATGTGGGGTATATTTTCTAAGAAATTAAAACCTCAATGTTTGTCCCAATTAAAGTACATCATTCAGAGCTGCTCTCCCCCAAACAGCAACAACATGTGGGCAAAGTTAAGGGAATAAGAGAATAAACATGGAACCATTTTTTAAAAAAAATAATAATAACTAATTCTGGGAAAAGGTAAAATAAATCACTGTGTTCTGCATGTGTTAAGTCTGTGGTTTTAAGGACAGGGCACAGCTCCTGACTTCCCCCTTCAAGTTACCTCCCACCCATTATACTTTTTTTACTGCTGACTGCCAATAAGAACATCCGAGGGAGCAACTTTAGTTTCGTCTTCACCCCAGCCTCTTTGTACAGGGTCCCGGAGAGGAAGCCTGTACTGACTGAGGCTGCTCACCAGGTAGGTTCTCTAAAAGCATAGAATTATTAAGAACTTCTTAACCTGGGAAGAGTGGGATAATAGTGTCAAAATAAGGGACTTTTTTTTTTTTTTTTTTTTTTTCTTTTTTCCTGCTTAGTATATAATATAAAGTAAACTAACTGGCAAATTCTACCTGGGGAAGTGAATGGGCTTTTAAAAAGCTATGCAAAAAGCTGGATTATGGAGAGTTTACCTTTGCTTGCTGCTTTCTTCTGCTAACCGAATTGTATGAATGCATCGAAGGAATCTGATTGGTACTTTATGCTCTGTTTAAACTGGGCTGTCCTGCCAGAAGCTCGGATATTTGTCACTTTTGATGCCTAGTGTCTGCCTGCTGTCCTTTCAGTGGGGTGTGCTGTTGGTGACAAGAGCAGCTTCCTGCTGCAACCTCTTCATTATTGTCTGGGGAGCAAATAAGTGAATAATACCTGTGTACAGAACACTGTGCATTTGCAAAAATGTCGAGAGATTCACCACATGTCGGTGGCACTGCTGTGGGCAGGCAGAGGGAAGCTTTGGGTAGGCAGAGGCATTGCACTTCCCTGCTGGAAACACATCTGATACCACCACCTCCAGCTGCATTCCTGCTGGGTTTGCAGGCTGGCGTGTGCTGCCAGGTGAACCCAGGAGTGGGACTTCTGGAGAAGCACACATTACTCCAAAGGAAGGAGATAGAAGGTGCTCTCCCTCCCCCAGCATCACTCTTTCATTTCAGTTTCTGTTCTGGCTTCTGAGCTCAGAAGAAACATGAGGAGGAGGAGGGGAAGGAACCTGATCACTCAGCAGGGTGGGTCTGCCTTTGTTGAACTGCTGTTTCCAAGAAATAAAGCAAACCATGTCAGCCTATAGGAAAAAAAGTCTCAACAAATGTGAGCAGGCACTTTATCTTATCTCAGAGACCCTCACCCCAAGGCCAAATTTTCTTTGAATTTTTACCTAAGAATGTTTTGTGCTTTTTTTACTTGGCTAGGGAATTAGAAGCAGAGAGGGATTGTTCTTGCTGCTATTCTTGTTATCATAATTATTATTATTTTAGACCTGAGGCTTACTTGTTTCTACTTAACTATAATTTGTCTTAACATTATTCTTGCACAGTACATTATCACTTGTAAATGTTAAATTCACGTATGTGAAAGCCAACATTTATCATTCACCCATTTATCACAAGGTTCAGACCAACCACAGTTTTTTCACTGACTATCCTCTTTCCTGTCCCTTTCAGCAGAGGACCCAGGAATGGCTGCCCCAGCCGTTGTGACAATCCAGCCGCAGTATGGCGGGGCCGTGTCTCCTGTCTCGAGAGCCATGTGGCAGACAGGGCTGATGGACTGCTGCTCTGACTGTGGCGTCTGTGAGTGCCTGGGACACGCTTTCCTTGCCCCTGCTGCCTGGCCCGGTGGTGCCATTGTGCAGCCATGTAGCCTGGCTCTCCAGCTGCTCTGCTGATGCTGAGGGTTCTGGGCAGGCAGGCAGAGCCTCAGCCAATGCTGTATTTCTCCCCCTGCCAGGTTGCTGTGGGATGTTCTGCTTCCCCTGCCTGGCGTGCCAAGTGGCCGGGGACATGAACGAGTGCTGCCTGTGCGGGACCACCGTGGCCATGAGGACCCTGTACCGCACCAGATACAACATCCCGGTCAGTGCTGAGCCTGCCCCCCACCCTGCTGCCAGCCTGAAAGACGAGGTGCCCCCAAGGCCCCTCTGTCTGCACTTAAAGGATGAGCTCAGGGCAGCAGTGATTTCTGCTCTCTCTTCTTTCCCCATTCATATCCACATCAGCTGCTGCTTCCCTATTTGAGCTTTGAAAGATGGGAAAGACTTGAGATAGCTGGGGCAGACTGAAGAATAGGTGAAGTTGGTTACAGAAATAAAAATCCATAATCAGATTTGGGAGAAGGGTGGACAGTAGATACATGAGGGTGTTTCCTTCTGCAGGGAAGGCAATTGGTGCCATCCCAAGCGCAAATCACAGGGCCCAAGTTCACTTTGCCCAAATTATTTGTCCCTGCGTGCATTTTTCTTCCCAGTCTGAGCACCAGAAGCCAAAAGATAAGTAGCTATCTACAGGCCGCACAAAGGGCTCCCTCCTTCCTTTCCATGGTGCTGGGTGTTTGCCAGCACAGGGCTTCAGTGCCTGCTATTCAGGATGCTGCAGCCAGCCAAGAATAAAGAGTAGCTGACCTGGAATGTGATTAACATTTTCTTGGCTGCAACATAGCTTCTGGGAAGCATCTGTCCCTAACCAGTTTCTCCCTAACAGGGGTCCCTTTGCTCTGACTTCTGTGTCACCCTGTGGTGCCCTGTGTGCTCTGTTTGCCAAATGAAGAGAGACATCAACCGCAGGAGGGATCTTGGCATATTCTGGTAAGGTGGGGGTGCTGGTGCTGGTCCATAAAGCTGCCGTCACATGCAGCCAAGCAGCTTCCCAGAGCCTCTGTTGCCAACAACTTGACATGGGACAAAGTTTGCTGCAGTGGGGAAATGGCCACGGACAGGTGACAAGAGTGACCTGTCCTGAAGCAAAATGTTGCTGGGAAACTTGTGCAGGGTGGAGGGGGAAGGACTGGGGGGGATACACAGCGTGGTGAGGCACAGCCCCACTCCCTGACCCTCCTCTCCTGTCCTGTTGCAGATTCTGCCGTCCTTGGAGTTGCTGCAGACAGGAACCACTGCTGCCCTCACGGCAGGGAAATGCAATATATGGGGCTTGCCTTGATTGCATTTGATTTTCCCTGCAGCAATTAAATTTTGAGTTTTAAGCAATTTAAAATTAACTGCAGCAATAAAGTTTTGGAGATTGTCTTCCTACATGTGTGTATGTCATTCTTGCACCACTTGAAAGAACCCATCCTTCTCCTGCTCCATCCATCCAGCAGCCCCTGGTGCAGCTGAGATTTCCCTGTGCCTGCTGTAGAGGGATATTTTTGCTAGTATGTTGCTAATGGATCAGTTTTTAGAAAGGGTATTTAATACGTTGAAGGAGTTGGTGTTGCTCAGCCAAGTTGCAAAATTTGGGGAAGTGACTAACGCTACAGGGCAGATGAGAGAGACCAATCTGATTTTTATTTATGCCTCAACACATGTTATACGCGAGGTGAAAAAAGTACTTTAGGGGTTGTATATGGGCTGGGAGCTCTGTCCCTCGGGAGGCTTTGCCTGGCAGCCAATCAGGCGAGAGAAAGCTTCCTCTGCTGCTCTGCAAACGACCTCCCCTTGCCGGTGGGCAGATCCCCGGGTGCCCGGGAAAAATGTGCAGAAAAAGCGCACGGGAAGTCACGCGATAGGAGAGCCAAGCACATAAAAGAAGTTAACTGCAACGCAGCCGGGTGGGGGTCATTTTTCTTTGGGTTTCTTGGAGGGAGAGGGGCTTGCCTCGAGGGTCATCTCTGCCTCCTCCCCCCTCACATTTTTTCTGCCTGCAATCCTGCACCTTCCCTGGCTGTCTGTCCTGTCTGCCCCTGTCCTGCCCTGTTTCGCTGCTTCCCCGAGGGAGCTCCGTCGCCGCGACAACCTCGTGTTCGCCGTTTCCACGACGGAGCAGCCGCCGCCTGCTCCCTGCCTGCCTGCAGCCCGGAGCCGCCGTGTGTCCCGCAGCAGCCCCGCGGCCGCGGTGCTCCGACCCTGATTGCCCGCAGCTGCTGCCCGAGCGCGCCCGCAGCCCCAGCAGCCTGTTCCTGTTCCTGTTGGTCGCCCACGGAAGGGACGCGCAGCTAGGGCTGTTTGGAAATCGCGCCCAGCCCGCCACGGGAGCTACGCAGACTCCGCAGCTCGCAGCACACGCGCTCCATCTGCCAACCCCTCGCCGACGGGGCGCCCGGGGTACAGCGGTAACGATCTGTCCGGTATTTTCGTTCTCTTTCCGTCTCTCCTTTTCCCTCTTCGTTCCTTTTCCTGTCCCACTTTGGTAGGAACACTTACTCTTCATCAATAAACAGTTTTTCAGATATAATATTGACGTGTTTGCGCTTCATTTTTTGTCCAAGAAATCTATTAAAAAGCGTCTTTCCTGACTCCCGCTTTTATCTTACAGCGGAATGGGACAGCAGAGCTGGGTCTTCCTGAAGCAACTGACTTCTGCAGGCCACCCAGTATTGCCCCTGCTGTGGTAGCCCGGTTGCTGTGCAGGGGTGCTGGCCAGTGCCACCTCTCTGAATGTAAAGGCATGGGGATTTGGGGCTGCCTGGCGCCAGCTCACCTCGATGTTGCAGAGACATGGACCCTGAGCATGAATTCCTACCCACGTGCAATAAAAACCAGGCTGTGTCATGGGTCCTCTCCATGGACAAGCAGTGCCATTTTCCTGCATGGCCTTAAAGGGCCCATCTGCCTGCACTGTGCTGTGAGCCCTGCATTCCCATCCAGAAGGTGGAGGTTTCATCCACCCTCTCTCCATCACTCTCAGGAGAAATGCTAAAGGATCTTTGATCCCTACAAATATTCCCCAGCTTAATTCTTTAAGGAGAATATGATTATTCTTTTGTCCCCACTGCCTTCACTTTCACCACAAAACTTTTGAAAGGGCAGGTAGTGGATCTGTCCATGTTGCAGGATTGGTGGGTGCTGTGGCACTCCCAACTGTTTAAACCCCCGATGGCCCAAACTGTCCTATAGATGATCCCTGGCAATACAGAAAAATGCATTTTTAGCCTAAGAGCAGCCACCCTTTTGTCACCCAGTGCAGTTACAGGCAATTCTTGCAGGTGCTCAAGTTTGATGAAGGAAAGGTGCTGCACTTCCAGCAGCTCATGGCTTAGGGCAGCACAGGAGCCTGGAAAGAAACTGGCCTTCGCTGGGAATCTCTCCCACTGAGGCTCTGGGTCTGAAGAATGCCCAGGCAGGGAAAAGCGAGGGCAGGCAGCAGGAATGCAGCAGGGAAGCTGCCATTGTGCAAAGCTGCACCCAAGCAAGCATTTGCTCTGTTAGTCAGAGGGAATGGAGTTAATTTGCCAGAGAGCATATAAAGCATAGGACCCAGGAAAAGGACATGTGTCTGCTGGGACAAAGGACGGCTTGGAACATACGTATGGCATGGCTGTGCTCTGGTTGTGGTATGGAAACTGCTCATGGCTGAAGTGGTGATGCTGGGGAAGGGGAAGGGCTGGAAACAAAACTAAGTTTTCTGCTTGAGAAACTGCTTCAGGGTTAACCACAGCATGGTGGGTGCTGCTGATGGCATCTCGACAGACGTGGGAAAGAGAGGTAGAGGACAGCAGCTTTTGCACTGTGCTGCTCATTTGTGCACATATGCATGTGCCTACAGATGCTGCTTTATGAGCTGGGCTGTCGGTGAAAGGTGGCTGCATGCACCTTGGGATCCTTTTGTCCCCATCAGTCGTTCCAGCATGGCTGGTGATGCCATGGGGCTGTGAATTGTCCACTTCCCCCTGTGGTCCTGCCTGCTGCTGGACATCCCTGTCCCTGCATGGGAGCCCCATACTGGGCTTACCACAGCACAGCCTGTCCATGGCCTCTCTCCTCCTTTGCCCCTCCTAGTTCTTGCTTCTTAAATTGTTGTGTGCCAAGGCTTCCTGAACAGGCTGCTGTTTTGGCATGCCAGGAGGTGTTACACTGGCTGCAGAGGTGCTGAGAATTACCTGGGATCTCATGGATGAATAAGCAGGGAGAGTTTGCCAGGCCAGGGCCAGAAGGCATCCGGAGAGGGATGGTGGGTGCAGTGCTCTCTGCTGCACTCACAGGTGTCTCAAATAGGGACAGCCCAGCCATGCTTCCACTGCCTGCAGAAAGCTCCAAGAAGTCAGGAGCAAACCATATGGAGATTTTTACCAGATTTCTTCCCTCTTAGAGCATAATCCAATAATCTTTTTCCTATTCCTGTGACTGCCAGGAACAAGGATTGGCCCCACAGGAGCAGGCTGTGTCTGAGAGCAGGGATGTGTCTGGGACAGTCTGTAAACACTGGGGAGCCACAGGAGCTGCCAGCAGAGCCATCACCCATTTGCCACGTGTTGGCACGAATCAGTGCAACTGCAGTGCCGCAGCCAGTGCCTCTCTGATGTGGGTAATTAGCTCTATGGCATCATCCGAGCACTGGGCACAGTAATATATTTGTTCCACCACATATCTTGTGTTGTTTCATACTTTGTGTAAATGTGCAATTCTGATGTGAAAAGAATCCCCTTATAATGCTTATCAAAGTGGTGCTGAACCTGGGCACAGGGCAGGGAGTGTGTCTGCATGGGACTTCTCTTGTGGGATCATCCTCTGTTTTTTCTTTTGTTTTGTTGTAATTAAAGCTCCAATACAAAAGTGAGAGTGGCAGAGGCTGGTGCAGTGCGTTGCAGAGGTGGTGCTGTGCCTTGCAGAGGTGGCAGGGAGGGAAGGAGCTGCTGATGGAGGTGCAGGTGCAGGTGAAGTTGTTACATTGTTCAGGTGATTTTGGGGATGGTGCTGTGGAGAAGGAGCTTTCCTGCTCTCAGAGGATGCAGCCCCTTGCTGAGGAAGGATGGGATGGAGAGGAACTCCACGGGCTATGCTGACCCCAGAGGACTGAGGAAGAGGAAGATGAGGTGTTGGCACAGACAGTCACGTGGAGGAGGGAGAGGAACTGGTGACAGGGCTTAGGGTGATGGAAAGGAACAAGGAAAACCCACTGCCTTGAAGCATAGTAAGAAGGGAAGTGAAGAAGGAAGGGAGAGGGGGAAGCAAAGAGTCTGAGATCCTCATAGAACAAAGCAAAGGTTAAGGTGACTCCTGAGAGCTTGGGGAATCTAGAACTGAGCCGGAGTAGCTTTGTGAGACTGTGATCATAACAAAAAATAAAACCAAAAAAACAGCCCGAAACATTTTATGCAAACAACGATGGAAGATGAACTGGAGATGAGAAGACAGGTTTGAAATGTTGAAGCATTGCAATTCTGAAGCCAAAGCACCTTTGTTTTCACAGAGGTATCTTATTTGCATAGGCAAGGGATGATGTGCTGCTGTCCTTGGTGGAGATTGGTTTTGGGGAGGGCTTTGCTTCAGGGGGTAGTGGCAGCTTCTGGCAGAGCTGTTTCCCCCACTTTGGGGTAAGGGTGGCAGTACACTGGCAGTGGGGACTCCCCAGGGAGCTCTCTCTTTGAATGCAACAGCCTGAGCGAGACACCCACTTCAGAAACCCCTGCAGCATCTTCCCCTGATGGCTTTTCTTTCCAGACTGCAAACTTCCTGGAGGGGTCTGACTCCGTGCTGGCAATGGCCTCTCAAAATGTGGTTACGGTCTGTAGTATATATTGCAAAGTAATTCATGCTGAAAATTAAGATTACAGCATTTTTATTAAAGCTGAGAGAAATTAAAGATACCAAGGACATGTAGCCGCCTCCAAAATATGCATTCCAAAGGATTTTTCATTTGAATGGACCCCAGCAGGTATATTCTGTATGCATTCCAAAGAAGAGTATTCCGGGATTTTCGTTTAGTGAGGTTCCAGCGATATGCACTCAATATGCATATATAATAAGATAATATGCATCGCCAAGAAACTTATCCCAGCGATATGACAAGATAATATGCATCACCAGCAATGAAAGATATACATCTACTTGTTCCAGGAACTGTCGTCAGGTGCAGCAGCAGGACAAGAAAAATACATCAATATGCTAAAAAAGGGATAAGATTAACAAAGCCCAAAAATGTATAAAAAGATAGCCCAGAGAGACAGCATTGGTGAACTAGAGGGATTCGGAGCGGATAATGTCCAAACTCAGTTCACCCAGTGCCAGTCGCTTGGCTAGGCACTGCTTTTGCTCGTGGCTTTTTCAAATCTTACACTTTGATTATTAAATAAACTCTCTTTAATTATAAAATTGACTGATTCGTTTATGACACCATCCAACCGCAGTTTGCAGTTGCCCAACAGCCAGGGCAGTGGCAGACGAGGCTGATGGACTGCTGCTCCGACTGCAGCGTGTGTGAGTACATATACACCCCTCATTCCTGCTCTTGCTCATTGTGTGTTCCTGGTGTTTTACCCTGCTCCTTCTGCAGCATTACCTCTGCTGCAAACCGCACTTTTCTGGGTTCTGGAGGCAGAGCAGCTCTTGCCTGATGTCAAGAGCCACAGCCCCCGGCTGGCTTTTCCCCCTTTCCTCAGTCTTTGCGCACCTCAGCCAAGCCCACGTCTCACCGTCCCACAGGTCTTTGTGGGACGTTCTGCTGTCTCTGCCTGGACATCCAAGTGGCCTTGGATATGAACGAGTGCTTCCTGTGCGGCTCCAGTGTGGCCATGAGGACCCTCTACCACACCAAATAAAACATCCTGGTCAGTGACCAGCTCAGGGCCTGTCCCAACAGTGGCAACAGCCATGGGGTGGGTGCTGGGGTGGGGGCTCAGGGAAGGACAGAGGCAAGGAGTTGCATGGGCATCCCAGCAGACTGGGAGCCAGGAACACACCTGCCTCCCCACTGTGAACTGGAGGTGACCTCACCACACGCCACTTCATCCCAGTCCTTGCTGGATATGTGCAGCAGGGTGCTGCAGGCCCTGGGTGAGCTGCCCAGGGGTGCTGACAACATGAAATAGAAAGGCTGAAAGTCTTAACGACTGATGTGGGATGGGGTTATTCATGCAACGCCCCTTGCTCCATAGGGCTCCATCCTGGGAGACTTTTGCACCGTCTGGATGTTCACCCTGTGTGCACTCTGCCAGCTGAAGAGGACATCAACCGGAGGAAGGAGCTGGGCATATTCTGGTTAGATGGGGGTGCTGGCGCTGCTTTATCTCCCTGCTGCACTGCACCCAGTGGCTTCCCAGGGTGTCCATTTCCACTGACACCTGACTCCAGACACAACGCTGCTGCAGTATGGGAACAGTAATGGCTGGGGAAAGGGTGACCCTCCTCTCCTATCCCATTGCAGATGCTGCCACCTTCAGTGCACCCTGTGGAGCCACTCCTGGCAGTAGCTGCTGCTGCCCTGGACATTGGGAATGCGCTACAAGGACTTTGCCTTTACTGTGCTCGATTCCCTCTTCCCTGGGTAACACCAGCAATAAAAGCACTGCCTGTCTTCCTGCCCGTGTGTTGTCTCCTATGTCTCTGTGTCCTTCTGCAGCATCAGAATCAGTGCTGTACTTTTCTAGGCTGTGTGGTCAGAGCCATGATGAGGTTGTCAGGTAAAAAGGCTTTCTCTTGCACATCCACGCTGGAATGAGGGCAAAACAAAACAAAACAAAACAAAACAAAACAAAAGCCAAATCTGTTACAAGAACATCTTCCCTGTGGACACCACCACATCACCCTCTCCTCAGAGAGCCCTGTGTCCCCAGCATGGAGCTCCTGCAGAGCCCCTGCCTGCATCTTTCCTCCCACAGCGAAGGTTTTTTTTGAGTTCCCTGACAGTCATTCCTGCTTGGCATCCTTCTACCCCTTGGCCCATTCCTGATCATGGGGTCTCCTTTCCAGGACTCTTTCTCCTCCAATGCATGCAGGGATTGGTCCACTGGGTCCAGGGGCCAAAGCCATGAACCCTGTAGGGACCTGTGTCTGCCACAGTGAGCCAGGAGCAGCCAGGAGGCTGCTGAGCAGACGCAAGGACATGGAGGTTTTGTTTCCCGTGAATTTCTTTATTAAAAGTTACTACAAATGATCACTAGTAAAGCAAGTACATACTTATGATCACTTACCTGTAGGCACACCTATATGCATTATTTGAGGTGTTACCAGCATGACCCTTGCCAAACTGCTGCCAGTAGCAGGCAGGAAGGAAAAGCCTTTTGTCGCAGGTGATCCACATCATGGAGTCATATGAACCCAAAGCAGCCATCCCCAGGGCTTGTAGGGCAAGAATAAATCTTGTTACTCTGGTCTGGGATTCTGGGACAGAGCAGCCTCCCTGCAGCCATCCTCCAGCCCAAGGCTGTGGCTCTCCAAGGGCTTGCAAGCCAGCGACAGCAGAGGGGACTCTGCAAGGCGCTACCAAACTTCATCACCCCTCTCCTACTGCCTTTTGGAAGTATCGCTGTTTCTCAGGCACCAGGCCCTCTGTTCTCCTACCACGGGCACGCCGACACCCAGGCTCAGACCTGCCCGGAGCCCCACGACCCCCTGGGTTCTGCCCCACTTTCCCCTTTAGGCACTTCCAGGAACTTCCATCCCCTACCAGCTTTATGCTCCTCACCTGAATGCTACAAAGTTTTAATGAGCATCCCACCCTATCCAGGCAATTTTTTTAGGATCATACTTGCCTATGAAGCCCTCCACAGTCCTCTGTAAAGCTGTTACTGTCCCGAGTCTCCCTCCCGGACCTGTCCTTGCCCGTGCGCCTGGAGCACTGGGGACACTCCTGGCACCTCCCAGCTCCTCCCCGCGGCACAATCCAAGGCGCCACCGGAGTCCGGGGAGCTGTTGGCTGGGGATTCCGGGATTGCAGTATGTGGATGCGGGGCAGGAGCCCCCCGGCAGTCCGGGAGGGGCATTGGCCGCTCCGGTGCTGCTCCTGCACGGGGATGCAGCCGCCCGTATCCCGGTCCCTGCGCGGGCGGTCCCTGGCTGTCGGACGGCTCGTCCAGCTGCTCCTGGTGTTCCACGCTCTGGTGCACACAAGGAGGCGTGATAAGCTTGGTTTTTCCGCAGGGATCCCGTTTTTCCCGTGAGATCCCGGCAGGCTGTTCCAGCGCCCTGTGCCGGGACTCGGCACCTCCGCATCTGTCCTATCCCAGGAGCACCGGAGCTCTCGGGCTGAGCTCCACTGGGATGGACCGCACGTCCCAGCGACATCAAGGGACATGGGCGAGCTCACAGCTCCCCCAGGTGAGGCAACTCCGTGCCAGCAGTTCACTATGGGAGTCAACCTTGCCCTGGCACCGCAGGGAGTTCAAGGAAGGTGCATGAAGAGCAGTTGGGGTCTGGCCCGGCTGCACCCCATTGCCAGCAGTTCTGTGCAGTGCCGGGGACAGCCCAGTGTTAGTGGCCACAGTCCCTGTGCACACAGCAGGAGTGAAGTCCACCCTGCTTAGCAGAGAGGTTTGACAAGATGCCCTTCCTGGGCTGCCCTTTGGGAGAGATGTGACTCTTCTGGATGGGGAGGGGGACAGGCATCCCCTGCAGTGTGAGTGTTGATGTACTGGAGGGTGGTAAAAACACAGCTAATACAAGCCCCTCCTGAAACAGCCTTCCTACTTTTCCAAAATGGTTCTCTACATTTTCAAGAAGCACTTTTGCTTTTCCTTCATTTTTGTTTCACGTGGGGCAGAACAGTGATGGTGCTGCCTCCATGAAGTACAAAGAAATAAATCAGACCACCAAGTTTCTCATCCCACGGTGTTACTAATGAGCAAACTCGATATTGATTCTTTTCCTGCCCCGGGCCTGGCCCTGAGCAGCTTTTCGTTTCAGGAATCTGTGCAGAGTGAGCCGGGAGAACCGAGTGTCAATCACTAGAGGGCACCAGGGAAGAAGGATACGGGGAGCTCCACTTGCTTCTCTGCTTTGTAGTTCAGCACACGAAGGAGAACAGCTCTTCAGCACTGCCCTGCTGCTGCTGCTGCTGTTAGACCACAGGCAATTCCCACATGAAAAGACATTTCTGCTTTGGCACAAGATCACAGCAATTTAGCAGTAGGAGGGAAACTCCTCAGTCGCTGTGTCACCGAAACTGCAGGAAAAACAAAAACCCTCCAACAACATTTTAATGTTAGAGAGTCAAGGCATTACTTTATTTTCTGGCCAGGATGTTGTTCTGGCCAGGATGTATCACAGAAATCATCTCATCCACACATAGCCCCGGTGTGCAGAGAGAATTATTCCATGACACATGGATTTTACAGGATTTTCCCCCAAACTTTATACAGTCAAAACCCATAGACATGCATTGTTTTAAAGTTCATTGGACCGGAGTTGAGTAACCCCCGATATTCAGTCTCTCATTGGACCCGAATTTCCTCACTTCTGATGCTAATTAGGTTTTTCATTCTTCAATTTTTCTTATAATTCTTTTTCAGACCAGAGGTCTTCACCCCTGCTGGAGGTGGCATCTGGAGTAGATGTTTGTCAATAGCCACTGATATCTTGTGGATGTTCTGTTGATGGCCACTGATGTTTTGATGATAGTCCCTTATCTTTGGGTGACTCCCATGCTGAGTTCATCAGACTCCACCTGGTAGAACAATGTTCTAAAATCCCCCTCCCTGAGGCAAGGACAAACAAAACCTTGGACCAAAGTTATACAAAATTTTTGAACTGGTATATTTTCCAACAGCTGGACCGTGTTAGAACAGCAATGAATAGATGTAAAAACTCTAAGGAGTGGTGTAGTTCAACTCTATGAAGTTCTCTTTGCCCTTTGTGTTCAGAACATATCACGGAGGGTGCAGTGCTCGTCACTGGGGTTCTTCAACTCCCTCCCTGGGACTTGCTGTCTCAAAGAAATCAGAGAGCAGGGAAGGAAAATATGGCTGCAGACATGGAGGGATGTTAGAAGAAGCTGGTGTCAGCAGCTTAAGGGACTGTTATGTTCACTAATAGGAAACAGAGCTCTTAGATATTTCCTAGGTATGTTAATTAAGTAAGCCAGGCTTTGGCCTTAAAAGTAAGGTAGAGGCAAACCACCTGTAAGACAAAGCAGGGTTGTGGAGGATAGATCTAAGCCTAAATTCTGGAGAATGGAACACATCAGTGAAATGCAGCTCACCCTGAGCAGTGCAGAACCTTCTGGGAAACCTCCTGCCCAAGTAAAATGTGTGATGTTAACATTGCATGATTTAACTGGTACTTTTCTGGGGTATGTTCAAAATAATTTGATATGGGAATGTTAAGCCTTATAGAGGAAAGGCACATTATGTTATTTTCAGAGCTAATGGGACAGACCAAAAGGACTCCTGAGAGATTTGACACCAAGCTGGAAGTACTGTACAGTACCATGCCAGCCTGATCTGCAGCTCAGGAGAATTCCTGGTGATCATATTGAACAACATTAGATTCAGCCTCTACAGCCCTTCCTTTAGGTTCATCATCTCAAGTATTTCAATAGCAATTACTCACACAAGACATGTTTTCTTCTCCTCCTTGTAATAAATTTTTATTATGCTTTTAAACATTGCCTCTCAGAGCTGAGGTGAAAGAGCAGAGCCTTCTTCCCCTCTAAACAAAGAAGGGGCACAGCCCAGGACCTCGCCTTGGCTGGTGTGGCAGCTGCAGATTTCCGCTGTTGTGACCTTCTGTCGTATTTAATATTTAAACATCACATGCAAGCTGTTTGGAAGCATTGTCTGATAAGGTGATACCTCACTTACGGTGTGTGTAACATCTCAGGGTTTATGTGTTGTGAACTGACATGAACTGGCCGAAGGTCATGCTTATGGGTGTGCCACACATCTGACAAAGCACAAAACACAAATGTGAAAGGTTGAACTCCGTGTTTAATCAGTTACTAAACATGAAGTAATCCTGCAGTACACCACAGGTTTGCCCAAAGATAGATGAGGAAAAATTTATTAACGTGTCATGCATTCTTATCTGTCAAATAAGCACATGGGGCAGGCATGGCCTTGGAGACAGTAAGATAGAAAAAAAAATATTAGGGTGGAATTTATAACTGAGTTTTGCACTCACTTCCGAGGACACAGGTTTCAAACCCTGAGTTCACCTGATTCCCTCGGAAGCCCTGCAGTAGCAAAGCTGATGAGATGCCGAAGTCTGCACTGTAGTTCCCTGATGAAATCCCTTATCTTATCTCTGAGGGATCATGTTCCTGCAATGCATTTCTTTTACTACTTATTTGAATGTGAATGGCTCTGTACTGTCTTTATACAAGACCATTAAGCATCTCAGCAGCTATCAGAGCTGATAACATAGTCCCTTCACACTCACTTATACATGTGTCTAAGAGAGAAAACTTCCTAGTGAAATTAAATTACTCCCAGACAGCTCCCAAAACTGCAGAAAGACAGGCTGAATTCCTTTTGCTCACTGTTTCAGACTCTAATGCAAGCATCAGCTGGGGCTTTCCTTCAGTCTGCTCCATTCCTGAAGACAGGAACAACAGTGAATTGACACATACACAAAAAAATCTCAAGGATACCTGTGCACAGAGTTTAAAAAAAAAATCATATTGCCTCTTAACAGTAGAGCAAATAACTGTGTAAACAAAATAACCACAGTTTTTAGTCTCCTTCTGTTGTTGTTGTTTGTTTTGTTTAAGTGTGAGCATCAGTCATGCTGAGAGAAACAGCCGCCTCTCTGCATACTGTGCAAGTGCTCTGGCTTTTCCTAACTCACCGAAGAGTATCCTGAGTTGGAAGGGACCCAAGAAGGATCATAAAGTCCAACTCCTGGCCCAGCATAGAATGGTCATAGAACCACACCATGTACCCTAGAGGATTGTCCAAAAGCTTCTTCAACTTCGTCAGGCTGGTTCTGTGACCATTGCCTGGGGAGCCAGTTCCAGTGTCCAAACACTCTCTGGGTGAAGCAATGTTTTTCCAATATCCAACCTAAACATCCCCTGATGCAACTTCAGGCCATTCCCTGGGGTCTGTCACTGTCACCACAGAATCAGTGTCTGCCCTCCTCTTCCCCTCCCAAGGAAGCTGTAACTGCAATGAGGTCTCCCCTCAGCCTCCTCTTCTCCAGACTGAACAGACCAAGTGACTCCAGTCACTCCTGGTGTGGCTTCCCCTCCAGAACCTTCCTCAGCCTCGTTGCCTTCCTTTGGATGCTCTCCAAATAGTTTCATGCTTTCTTATATTGTGGCACCCAAAACTACCCCCAGCACTCGAGGTGAGGCCGCTCCAGTGCAGAGCAGAGCAGGACAATCCCCTCCCTTGCCCGGCTGGGGATGCTGCGCCTGATGCCCCTCAGGACAGGGGTGGCCCTCCTGGCTGCCAGGACACTGCTGACTTGTGTTCAACTTGCCTTTGACCAGAATCCCCAGGTCCTTTTGCACAGAGCTGCTCTCCAGCCTCTCATTCCCCAATCTGTCCAAAAATCCAGGGTTGCTCCATCACAGGTGCAGAATCCAGAACTTGTCTTTGTTTAAACATCATGTGGTTGGTGACTTCCCACCCCTCCAACTTGTCCAGGTCTCTCTGAAGGGCCTCTGCCTTCAAAGGAGTCAACAGCTCCTCCCAGTATAGTAACTCAGTACACCTTTAAGTCCTGTGTCCAAGCCGCCAGGGAATAGTCTGGATCTGATACTACAAATCATCTGTTGAGATTTCTGGCCCAAGCTGCAGATATGCTCCCTGAAAGAGACAACAGTATTTCTGCACCTATTCGGTCACGTGTGCACCTTCTCAAATGCCACTGGGACTATGCAATGATTTTCACTAGCTGCTGGCATGCTTTTAAGTCTCATATAATGCAGCAGAGAGTTAATTATTATAAAATTATTGATAAAGGAAAGAAAAAGGTCTCAGGAGTGTGGTTCATGAACAATTATATACTTACCTATGCCAGGTTACAGCCACCTAAAAAATCTGACACTGTGATGTTTGGTCCAGAACTCTTACAGGCAGCCTTGATGTTTAATAATTAGTGCTGAGTCCTGCTAGGGGAAAGAGACCATGAAAATCATTATTTTAACTGGAAGCCATACATAATATGTGCTCTTCTATGTCTTCTGCCAAAGAGAAAAATTGTGACTCCAGAGGCTTGTGCATTTGTCAAAGCTCAGGCAGACCCCTTACACAGGATGGCACCAACTGAACTGAAGGAGTTCCTTCAGCATCCCCAAGAGCTTGCTCAGCCTCATCTTTGGTGGTTCTTAGAAGCTACAGCCATCCTGGAAAGCAAAACTGTATCACGAAGCACATGGGAAAAGTGTCATGCATGCCATTGATCCTGCTCCCAATGTTAGCACAGCTTCTGGAAAGCTGTGGCTGGCGCTGCCCAGTAACCTCATCTGGCTCAAAGAAGCCTTTGCATTGTTGCAGGTATTTGGAACTGAAGGAAAACATACTTGTCTCCAGGACCCTGGGAGACAAGACTTCACAGCCGGCTGAACCGTGCTTGACACACCGTGCCAGCACTCATCCCACCCTGCCAGCCGTGCCAGCCCTGTCCATGGCTGCAAGCCTCGGGCAGATGGAGAGGCTCTCCTTCATTCCCGCGTCACCGCTGCCGAAGTGGCTGTGTTTGGGCATTCCCGGCGAGGCGCTGCCCTTGCATCTTACGACTTGCTCAGCAAAAAGGAGAAAAGGTGAAAGCTCTGGCTCGCCCTGGCCCTGCCCTCCCTACAAAGCCCCGTGGCTTCCTCAGAGTGCAGGGAGAGGGTGGAGACTCCCCAGGGTGACGGAGCACAGGGAGCCCAGCTGGCAGCGAGTTCTGCGGCAGATGTGATGATCCGGGTGACACAGCCCTGCCCAGCAAGCTGAGCGAGCCGTCGGGGCTGCGCTCCTCCACACCACGCTCCTCTCTCCCCTGGATCCTGCATCCCTTCCAGCGCCTCTGGCACCTCCTCAACAGCGCTGCAGCGCTGCCCCGGACCTGCAGCTGGTGAGTGAATCGGTAGCAGCACTTCAGCCCTTTTACTGAGACACATTTAGCTCGGTGTGGTGGTTTGCTTCCCCCTCCATGAATTGCTTACACTGCCATTGCTATGGAATTATATTCAGCAGCTGTTTTTCTCCAGCAGCCAAGGAAAGCCCAGCAAAACGCTAGTCTGCTTTTCAAGGGTTTTTATTGGGAAGGCAGAAAATCAATGAAAATATGTTTTACAAACGGGGGAGGGGGAAAAGCTTTGAGACTTAAATTACAAACAGTAAAAAGGTGAAGGAAGAGAATATTTTGCAGGAACAGCCATCCTCGGTGTTCCCTCATGGATGTTAACAGGTGTGCAAATGCCTGCACGAAGCGTGCTCCGCTGGTTTGTTCCCCAATTAACACACAGGGCTCTTTTCATGGAAGGTAGGTTACAAATCCCCGGTAAATCGGCTGGCAATTAACGTACAGATTGCCTGAATCGCATTATCCTTATTTACTCAAACGGTTTTAATTTCCTACGCGTGTTCCTGAGAAAGGGGTCTGTATAGCCTGGCCTCTGTGCATCCCCACAGCCATTCTTCTCTGGTCAGTCCACATCCCTACAAATGGCTAAACAGGGGGGAGAAAAGGTACACTTATCACTTCGTGTATACATATATATATATATATACACCCAAAGTCCAAAATGCACATACAGTACTGTTTAAGCTTGCAGGTTGCAAGACTTAACTTTGCACCCATTAAGAGAAATAATAGCACACTTAATTGTGGTTTCCCTGGCATGTTCAAGTATCCAGAAAAAGAACAAAAGACTGTTTCTAAAAAGGGTTTGAGGAAGCTTCCCTTAGAAAACTCTGCTGAAACTGCTTCTGTCTCTAAAACTCTTCCTCCTTAAGTAGCTTCAATGCTTATTCTCTACTGAGATAAAATCTTTTGAGTAACTGCCTGGATTTTAAAAAATACATGTCTGAATTTTGCTATTCATAATTTTTACTACCCCTCCTATAGTATTGTTTTTTAGTATTGTAGTTTTTTCTATTTGGACTGCACATCTCTCTGGTGCCAAAAGCTTTGCAGAAAGACTGGCAAAAATGAATGTTCCTTAGCTTTTTATATAGACAATATATCATAAGGAATAAAAATACATTTACTGAAACTTTTTAAAAGACTCCAGGTAGGATATTTCTGTTGTTCAAATGGGTTTAAATCAATTGAACTTTGTAACACATTTTGTTGTTTGATGTTTTTGTTTAGTGCCCCGTGTACATAGCAAAAATGAAACTTCATACTTAACAAGTCCTAGAAGAATACACAGGAAAGTGATTGTACTGAGACTTTAATTTTCTCTGAATTGAAACAGTGGGCAAAGAGTTTTCTTGGTTGTTTTTAAGAGTTTCATTTTGCCATTAATAAAAGGTTAAATCGCTGGATCCAGTACTTTGTCTCCTGACAAAATTTTCTGAGACTAAATATCTCAGAAGAAAAGGATTTTCTATTAGGCTTGAACTGAAATTATGCTGAAATCAGTGGCAATAAAATATTTTAGAACTATTTGGCGAAACAAACCAAATTTGCAAAATTTCCAGAGAGTTTATAAATTTTATATTTTGCTAATGCAACGTGTATTATACCCAGGGTTAATATGAGGATATGAAACACTTTATTGAGATTAATAAATACTGTTGAGTACAGCAGACAGTACATGTTGTCATTGAATCACCAGCTCATTTCTGATCTAAAGTCAATATTTGTAAGCCATTGGCAATGAAATCTGAGAAACTTCATTTAAAATTTGCACAGAAATTGATTTGATTAACATTCATCATGATTGTTTCTTTGTCCTGCACAATCTCTGGTTTAAAATGTTTCATGGCTGTATGCCACACTAAACTCAATAAATTATTTTTAAACAATTTAAAATTGCAATATTTTAAAAATTCTGTTTCTGAGGAGCAATTGCAAACAGCTGACAATTATATTAGCTGTGAAGGGGCATGCCCCTGTGGTCCTCTGGTGAAGTTTATTGATAGATCAGAAATGGGAAAGTTGATTTGTAAAATGCCAAACTGGTTTCTCGCTGTGACACTTTACTCCACAGTGAAAACAAAGCATCCAAAAAATCAAATCAAATCAAATCAAATCAAATCAAATCAAAATAAAATCTTAATTCTACAATTTCTTTCTACAATGAATTCTAGTAGCTCTGAAAATGTGAAATGCTATTTTCAGTATTAATGAGGTTTGAGATAGTTTGGGGTTTTTTGCTTTGATAAATGGAATGTTCCCACAAATACAAACTTTTCCTGAAGGGAGGAACAGAGCACAGGTAAACCCACGTACCAAGCGTTCCACCTATGTCACCCCACCCTGTCCCTGCAAGTGGCACAAGCCCACTGCAGCCAGGGAGGGCTGTAACAACTTACACCAGGGGTCCAGAGAGACCTGAACCCAGCCTCTGCTCACAGCTGCCAGTAGTTAATGCCTTCCCAAGGGACAGTAGCAAAAAACTGAGTTTTTCTCAGGCAGATTTGGGCTATCAGTGGGCTCGAGCCTTCTTGAACTGTAAGTTTACTGCTGACAGCTGTATTAAATAGCCATTGAGAGACTGTTTGCTATGGATATGTGTAATTCTTCTCATAACTGATTTATTTATATAGCTTCTGCACACATTTTTGCAAGGATGTGTACAATTTCATCATAACTTGATTGGTAGATTAAATTTGACTATGACAGACTGTCTGTTCTTAGAAACGACACTGTGAAAGCGCTGTGATCTGTATTGTGAAAACAGTTTCTGATTCTCTGCTTACTGTCTACCTGTCTAGTTCAGTCTGGAAGACTGAATTTCTTTAATTCCTAAAAAAAATGAAAGCTTGTTTTCTAAAGAGCATTTCAGAAATTTCAGTGCAAGTGTTGAGAAAGGTTTTTATGCTGGTCTCTGGAAAAAAAGACAAAGAACCAACAAAATAACTGAAACAAAGGAAAATGCAACCATTATTTTGATAATGCCTGAGGTCAAACTCTACCTAATTTTTTTCTCATTTGCTCATAATGTTGCATCAGTAATGCTGAAATATTAACCTGAGAAAAAAATGTGACCAAGCAAAATACTGATCCAAACACCTTACTTATATAGTGATATATCAAGGTTAGAGTCACACTGTCTCCTGCCTTCTGCACTCACTTTGTGCTGCTTGGTTATCCGACAGCTCAAGGGATTTTCTAATGTCTACCTGTTGTGTTGCCCCTGTGGCTGAGTATTTGGTGCCCGGCATGGCAAACATCTGCTCAGCACTTGGTGAGCCTTTAAATGAAAAGTTCCCACTGCAGTTCTGAAGTTACCAAGGCATCCTTTCAAAAGGCGATGATTTGATGTCCTGCCAAATTCGGATAACTACAGGATAAATAACCTTATAAAATTACCTGCCCTCCTTCAGGTAGGAAAATCTTCTCTGGCACAAATAAAAGTGTGTGCAGTTTATCAGTAAAAGGCCTCTATATTTTGAGGTATGTTTGATTGATGTTCAACTTACTTAAAATGCATTTTAGCTCCAATTAAAGCTAGACCCACTGTAATTACATTTGGAACACAGTTTCTTTGCACTGAGCCAAGATTACTGGTTACTAAAACATTAAGACCTTATATTTTTGTCAGCACAGAAGACTGCAGCTTTCTCAGAAGAGGCAATCCTGGGCTAGATTAGAGATAACACCACTGGGAGACAGATGAACCAGCCTTTATGTGCAGATGGGCCTGTTGCTGAACAGAAAGCTTCCAGGGGTTTCACTGTGCTGATAGCCACAAAGGAGAGCTCAGCTCTCTGTCAAGCAACCTTTTTTTTTTTTATTACTAACAGCTCTCAAATTCATTGAGCATGTCTGAAACTGCCTCATCATTTGCTTCCTTTCTTGCTGTCAGCACCATAACCGTGCTGAGGCAGGGGACTGCTCACCACCCCACAGCTCCCAGCTGCTCGTCTACCCTCTTGATTCCCATGAATTATTGCATTCCTAACATTTGCCATAGTAATTAGACCCCGATGAGTCAGCATGGCATATAGAGAGGCCAAGATCCTACCTCTCACCTAGATGACCCTTAGGAGGCACAAAGGTCTGCATGCACAGGGACAGCCAGGGATGCCCCACAGTGCAGGTGAATGGCTCACACGTGGGAGCCTGCCTGATGAGGGAGGTGAGATAACTTTAATTACTCCACAATTACCTTCTAGTTTTCACATGGAAATCAAACCCAAGGAAGAGAATTGCTTGTCAGCAGTGTCAGTTTCCATGTTCCTATAATGGAATAATTTTCCTTTCTCTGGAAACCTGTGTAAGAAGGGTAAAAGATGTTGTTATTCAGCAGCTGTGAGAAAGGAGTGAGAAAATGTGGGAGAAACAGCTCTACAGATGCCACAGAAGGAGGTCCAGGTGCCAGAGCAGATATTCACCTCAGAGGGCAGCTGGGTGGGCATCTGGTGGCCAGCCAAGGTCAACCCACCCCACCAGACTATCAGGGTGAAGGGAGACTCTTCTATTTCCCTAACCCTGGAAGACCCAGATCCTCATCAGCTTCATGTCATCTCCAGCTCTGAGCCCACAGGTCCCAAACTTCCTATCCAAAAGAGCCACTCCTTGATGGACATCTTCCACACCCACTAAACACTGCGCCCAAAAGTGGCACCTTTCCTCTCCACAGCTAATCAAATCTTCCCTTTCTTGTTTTTCATTTCCAGAGGAAGGATGGCAGAAGGCCAGCCACACCTCTGCATTCAGATGTCAGATGCCAGCACAAATGGCATTCCCAACAGAAGGCCGTCCTCGCCAGACTTGGCTGGCAGGGCAGGCAGCGTGCTCACCTTCCACAACATCTACTACCGCGTGAAGACAAAGACTGGCTTCCTGTGTTGCAAAAAAACGGCTGATAAAGAAGTTTTGAGAGGTGTCAAGTACGTGTTTAAACATCTCTTTAGAGTGTGTGTATGTCTTGTTTCTATCCAGACAGCTGTGTTCACTCACTGAGCCATTAAGCACAATATACAGATCAAGATTTAGAACAATTTATTTGTGTGTGTGGTTGCTTTGTGTTTGCTGCCAGCTGTGCTTCAGCCCATCCTGGTCACGGGGCTGAGCCTGTACATCAGACAGCTCCGTGTCCCTGGTCCTGGGGGCACAACCCTGCTGGCTGCTATCAGCACGGGGCACACCAACCAGCTCTGCTGGCTCCACACTGCACGACAATCCTCCCACTGTGCCAGGGTGCTTAGCTGAGATACCAACAGCCTGTCCTCCATGGTTGTGTCTCCTTCCCTCAGGCGGTCTTGGGAAAGGTTAATTTTTTGGGGAGGCTAACTTAAAACATTTAACACATTAATATAAGTGAAGATTAGGTTAACTTTGAAGAGATGTAAAGGTGTCTGAGGTTTTGGCATTTTTTTGTTGAGTTCTTTTGGGGTGTTTCTCCCAACACTGAGCACTGCTGCAGTAAAGCAGCCATGTCATTATGGCCTTTGTTCAATAATCGGTGAATAAAGTTTGCCCGTTCACAGTTTAGTAGTTAAACTTAGTGGCAAGTGCTCATAAAATATGGCCCTCCAAGTCACCCATGACTTTCAGCTCTCTCCAGTTTATATCATAAATATTGACCCTTTTGTGTAGCTCTGTCTGTCCTGCTCTTTGCCCAGGGAATTTCCACCCCTGCTAAACATGAGCTCTCAAAGGCTTTGGCGCTTTCCTCAAAAACCATGTGTTGTGGTGCCTCAGTTGATTCACATGGGTTATTTGCAATATTTTCTATCTGGCTTTTGAGTTTCATGGGGCTTAAATGACAGACACAGAGAAACTATCAACTGCATTTTAAGTACAGACAAATCCCTAGTTTATTCTGTCTCCAGGGACCATTATTCTCTCTGTTGAGAGAATAATATCTTTAGAACTGAATATGGTTAAAGCAAGTGCATGATTCCCTTGTAGAGATCCATGTGGTAAAAATATATATACAGATCTTGTTACATTTTAGTCATGTTTCTGTGCTGTCTTTATTATATGAACATTAGCTCTTCTTGAATCAGGAATACAAGTTAAGGTGACGTTTGATCATAAATATTGGTGGTGATTAGGCAGCTTCATTAATTCCAAAATTAATGGGATTCAGAAAGTAGTTGTACAGATAAGTTACACTGGCCTACCCATTGAAACAGTAAAAGAAATAACCCCACCCCAACTATTATGTAAAACCTACCTGTTTTGTCTTACAGTGGCATCATGAAACCAGGACTGAATGCAATTTTGGGACCCACTGGCAGTGGTAAATCTTCGTAAGTGCCCCCTTTACCCACCACAGAAATTACACCAAGGAGAAAATGAAACTGCACATATTTAGCAGTAATGGACTTCTCTTTCAGAGAAAGATTGAGTTTTTATTTAGCTCAGTGCAAATCTCACTGTTTCCTGAGAAATACTTGAATTCAAGAAAGATAGTCAGTTTATATTGACAAAGGTGAAATCCAGTTGTAGTCCACACTTTGCTGACAGTTGCTCCTTACACATCATTCTAGCTTAAACTCAAATTATTGAAAAAAATGGACATGAAACTGCACAGATCTCATTCCCTTAGGAAACCAGTACAAAAGAAACTTAGTCCTTGAAAGTTGCTGTGGGTTTTCTAAATTACAAACATTTAATATGGTATTCTTTTATGCAGCTGTTTGTACCCTGAGCTGGGTTTATGCTTCAGAGAGCTTGGCCTCCTGCATGTTCATCTGACAAAGTAACCAACTTTTCTTTTAGGCTACTGGACATTTTGGCTGCAAGGAAGGATCCCCATGGGCTCTCTGGTGACATTTTGATCAATGGAGCTCCTCAGCCTGCCAACTTTAAATGTACCACTGGGTATGTAGTACAGGTAAGTAGTTTTTAGTGCTGTGAATTCCACTGTAAGAAGTTGCTTCTGTGTTGCAAATACCTTGCCTTGATCCAAGGATCTAGGAAAATTCCTTAAAATTGTGGTCAGCATGTTACAGAAAGATGGTCTCCCAAACCACATATAACTCTGAACTGTCTATACCTGACAGATTTACTTTGCAAGAGGCAAGCAGAAAATATCTAAAAGACCTCCCCTGCTTCTTCCTTTGATAAAACAAGTTGGGAACACCTTCACCCTAACCCCCATGGATCCAACCTGTCTTTTCCTTCCCACTTTTCTCCCTGCTCTCACCTGTGGTGGGCTGAGACTGCACTGGCAAACATGCTGTGATAATGACCTGAGCTGTAGCTGCTCCTTAGGTTACTTCCACCCTTCAGTCTCTCCCTCAACACCTCCAAAAAACTGAATAAGGTAAGTATTCATGAGGGATAGTCTTTAATACTTTGCTGTTTATGCATCTTGATATCATGCATGATGGAGGCTGTTCCTCTATGGTGCTGCTTTATGAACTAAGGCAAATACAATTACATGCATGAAATCAGCACTCTGCAATGACACAGGCATTGAAGGTGCGCCTTACTGCATGTTCTGGCTGATGCTACTGTCCCTCTGCGTGCAAGAGCAGCATAAAACATAGGTAGATGCAGTTCTCAGAGGTATGAATAGAAACTGCTAAGCAGCCACCAAGTATCCATCCTTTTTTTCTTTTTAAACTAAGGATGATGTGGTGATGGGAACCCTGACTGTAAGAGAAAACCTGAAGTTCTCAGCAGCACTCCGCTTGCCAAAGTCAGTGAAGGAGCACGAAAAAAATGAACGAGTGAATCAGATCATAAAGGAACTGGGTTTGAGCAAAGTGGCAGATTCCAAGGTAAGGTCTATAAACATGGTGCTTAAACCATGATCCAATAGTAAGGGGTTTATTAATTAATCAAATGGCTCATTGTGGCAAATAAAAAGAAGTAAATTTCAAGAGACTGTTTGAGTAATGCAAAACTCAGTAACATTTTTGTACAGATCATGCTGATGTTACCATATGGGAAGGGAAACATTGCAGGGAAAGGGAAAAGTAATTTGTAGTTGGATAAAAAGACAAGACCTCGAGTAATACTCACATTAAGAACCAGCCTGTGTGTGATATATTTACATCTGTTTCTGAGTGTAGGGCTAAAATTCCTTACAGCTCCCTCCAAATACTGCCGTGTGGGTAGGATGCTGTTCACTCAAGGATTTCTTTTTAGGCCAAATGAGACAAGTTTTTTGTTTTATATCAGGTTGGTACCCAGTTCTCTCGGGGGGTGTCTGGAGGAGAGCGGAAAAGGACCAACATAGGAATGGAGCTCATCACAGATCCTGCCATCTTATTTTTGGATGAGCCAACCACAGGACTTGATGCCAGTACTGCTAACGCTGTTCTCCTGCTGCTGAAAAGGTGACCTCCAAAGTGAGAATTCTTTTCTCACACAGACACTATAAATATGACCTAAATATTTTCTTTTTCATTTCTTGTCCTACCTCCTCACACCTCTGCCACACCAAGTTAATCAGGCTTCATCAAGGCTTAACTGAACTTTCAGATTCTCTCGTATAAACACTGAATCAACTCACAAAGCTGACAACTCTGTCATTCTTCACATTCAGGATGGCAAAACAAGGAAAAACCATCATCTTCTCCATCCACCAACCCCGCTACTCCATATTCCGACTATTTGACAACCTGACACTGCTGGCTGCGGGGAGGGTGCTGTACCATGGGCCAGCCCAGCGCGCCATTGAGTACTTCCAGTCCATTGGTGAGCACAACTTCCAGCAGGGCCAAACTTTCATTGCACCATCTCAAGTAAAATGCCAATAGCTTTGGGCCAGAGTTGGACCCATTGTGTCCAAATAAGCCCAGAATTTTAACCGGCTAAGCATTTCTCTGGGTGTTCCACCTTCTGACTCACATGTGGGTTTAGATGAGCTGTTCTTGGGTGCATTTTAGTTAAGCAAAGCCCAGGCTAGGGTAGGGAAGAGCACACTGCCAGCTGTCACCTTGCTTTTGCTCATGGCTTTGCCCAGCAGTGCTGCTCATCCCTAGGGAAAGGACAGAACTTCCAAAGCCAGCAGGCTGCTCCCTGGGCAGGATGTATGGCTGTGCTCCTGACAGCCAAGCACAGCCTTTGGCTGGTCACACAACCCCACTCAGGGCTCATAACACTGTCACCACAGGCTACCAGTGTGAGCCCTACAACAACCCTGCTGACTTCTTCCTGGACGTCATCAATGGAGACTCCACCGCTGTGGCACTGAACAAGGCTGATGAGCATAAAACAGGTATGAGACCCAGAGCTGAGTCAAATTGTCCTAACATGTGGGAGAATGGCAATATAAGAAACTGTTTTGTTAACTCTCAGCACAGGGAAAGAGCTTTTTCATCTTCAAGGCAAACCAGCTGAAGTCCTGCAGAACAAGAGATGATAAATCAGGGCAATTGTTCCAGTTAAGGACATAATTTGATGCAGTTATGACTTGTAGAATTTACTAGTGGAATGGTTTTTCTGTTGAGAAATTACTATTTTCCTTCCTCTGAACAGGGTGGGAAGTGAGGGTAGAGACAGGGGAGCAGTGCTCACCTGATGCTTCCCTGAAGATGTGCTAAGGCAGAAATTAGCCCCAAACCAACAAATCAGCTCTCACCTATGTTATGGACCATGCTTTCTCATCCTTCTCTGCTGCCACTCATTAGTAGCTTACTTTCTTTTCTCAGGAAGGAAAAGGGAAATGAAATAATGAATACACTGTGTGCCGAAACACAGTTTCACTATATCTTTACCCAAGGAGCAACCATCATTTTACAAAAATGCTGTGATCAGATCTGGCAAATATTATAGCTGGCAACACACATTATATCTGTCATTGGAAAAGCACACACATATTGAGAAAAAAAGGAATTCCAGCAGAAATTTATTTATGACCGAAGTAGGCATTCAGGGTTACCTGGATCTAAAAGTCTGGGAAGTCCAGGATTATGTCATCAGATCTGTGAAACAGATCACTTACAGAAACATTTGGGGGGAAGGGGATGTAAAAATCAAGTTTTCGCTAAAAGCCATGTTGCTGCCAGGTTGAAACACTCGGGGCAGACAAGGGTTTGCCTGGTCAGAGTACTGAGAGGCTGCTGCCTGTGGGACAGGTTGCACAAGCAAACACAGAGGTTTGATCTTATTCATACCAACTTTTTTGAACTGTATGCTATGAGACTGAGTACAATGAATCACTGGAATTATGTGCGCATCTTAATTCTTCTGGTTTTTGAAATCTTTTCAGCAGAGAGGACTGAAGAACGCTCTGAATATGATAAAACCTTGGCTGAGCAGTTAGCAGAAAAATACTCCAACTCTGCCTACTATCAAGAAACAAAAGCACATTTAGAGAGTATTTCTTCAGGAAATCAAAAGAAAACCAAAGGAGTTTTCCGGCAAATCACATATGCCAACTCCTTCCTTCACCAGCTGAAATGGGTGTCCAAGCGCGCATTTAAAAATCTGATAGGAAACCCTCAAGCTTCCATAGCTCAGGTAACACTATTTGTATCTACAATTTTCAGTATACACTGAATTTATTAGAGTCCTGGATTATTAGAAAAGTCATTGAGGTAGTTTTGCCTCTTGATATTTTGCCTGCAGTAAGCATCTGAAGAAAGAGTGTTCAAGGTCTGGGAATCTGGGAATAGAAGGTGTCCTGAATGCTCCCAAATCTGGGACTGTTCAGTAATTATTTTTGGACAACTGGAAGTCTTGGGAAGCAAGACCTTTCCCAGCAGGGTATTCTGTTGCTCCCAGCCAGGAGCACATTATTTTCCAAGTAGTTTCACACATTTGCTCAAGAACATTCTTCAGATTTGACTCTAATTGTCCAGGCTTGGCACTGTGGGGTTTGGCCTCAAATCATCTCCCCCTCCAGGGAAAAGTTAACAGACTGCATTTGCATACTTAGTTAAACTTCAGCACAAAATGAAGCACTGGCTGTTGGCTCAAGTGCAGAGATATTTTTGCAGTTTCGTAATGTGTTTGCTGTTTGGTCATTTGACTGTTCATATTGGTGATGGTGTCTCCTGGATAAGGTGCCATGAAGTCCACAATGGGGTCTAACACCCACCATGAAAGATAAACTGTTGGTGCTTCTTCAGAAGGATCAACACTGAAAGTATTGACTCCTTCAAAGCTGCACATTGCCTTCAAAAATAAAGAATGTCTGGCTGGCCTCTGCAGAATGACTAATCCTTGGGAATCCCCTAATTCATGGGCCAAACTCTGTAGTTACAGCACCACTAAAACTCCCACTGCAATTCTCAGCAGTCCTAGAGAAGCCAATAGAAAAACTGGCCAATAGCCAGGGCTATAAATGATCTTCATCATGGTTTATATAATGAGTGAATAAGTGGCTGGTGTGGAGGTAAAATGAGTCCAGAATCCCTGAGGTTAAAAGGCTCTGAGTACGTGTGTGTGCCTGTACGTTGATACTATGGAGATCCTTAATAATTGCTTTGTAAAAGCTTGACCTTGTGACAAGAATTAGGCTCTCGAGGACCTCCTTAATATCCCGAGGTTAATGGTCCTGACTTGTTTCTCACAATCTTTTTTATCTCCCCACTCTCATTAGGGGTGGATTTGTGCAGCATTCTTTTGGGGGTACATGGCTCATTAAGCTTTTTTTTCATTAATCTGCTCCAAATTGGTCTTGAAATGATCCCTGCTTTCCACTGCAACTGCCTTAGGAACTGAATTATCCCTGACATTTGCTCCTTTTGGCAGGATCTTAGCGAGCGGGTACCATGGATCAAGGGGATTATGGGTTTAAAAGTCATGCACTACTCAGGCTTAAAAATGACAGAACTGCCGGATACCACCAGTTTTCCTCAGATTTTTGTCATTTGCATTTAGCATTTTAAAAATGTGATGCACACACTTCAGTCTTTTAAGTGACATCCTTGAGGCAGTTGTTATCTTTGCTATTTAAATTGTGTTACAGAGTGCAAATACCAGTGCATCTATAGCCCTGTTGTAGTATCCTGTTATAAACAATCCCATGAAAAAAATGTGTGATACAGCCCAGTAATTACACACCATGGAGCATGAAAATAAACTGCCATCCTCCTTGTGGCAGCCAGGAAAACTTTTGAAGCAATGAGAATGATACCTTTTCTCCTCTTTTCTCATTTTCCCATTTAGGTGTTTGTTACAGCTTTGCTGGGACTGATTGTAGGTGCCATTTTCTTTGGAATTAAAGATGACTCTGCTGGACTACAGAATAGGTCAGTAAGTCTAGGAAATGGATATTCAAAAATTTGATAAAGCTCCCTTAAAAGGAGCTTAATACCTCTTCAAAGGAAATGTTTCCCTTCACATCAGTAGATAAAGCCAAGCCTGTGTGACTTGCAAGTGAGGATGTGCTTCTGTTCCTCTAGCAAGGTCCCTGCAGAACTGAGAGGGTTAAAATACACAGATTTGTGGCTATGTAAACCTAGGTAACTAAAGTTTTAATCTTGCAACTGTTTCTATTCACACACTTAAATTTACCAGCAGTAAGTCTCCTAAAGCTAGATTTTTCAAATTATGCTTCTCTATGTATCATTTTGACAGCTGTATGTAGGTGACCTGACACATGAGTTTGCAACTATGAAACCCCTGGGTTCTTAATCCTGAAACAGTTCATACCATTTCCTTAAAAACGGTCCACTTCTAAATTGAGTATGAAGTGCCTTAAATTTTTGTGGTAAAGGTGAAAACTGCTTCTCATGCTGCTTATTCTGCTCCTCACAGTTTGCAGCAGACAAAAGCCTCACAATCTGAGAATCTTTAACACTTCAGGAAATTACATTAAGCAAAAAACCAAAACAGAGCCCCCTCAAAAAAAACCTCAGTTCATTTTCTATCCTTTGGTGCATTTGAGAACGTGCTATTCTTACATGCCAAAAACAAATGACTGTACCACACTTCTGTCAGGCTTGTTACAGGCTCAGACTTGTAGCCAAGACTTCTCCCATGAATTTTGGGATGGGAGGTTAAACACTGCCTAACTTCAGGCACTACAGGTGGATTCATGTATGCTGTAGTGGAAACACTACCTTTACAACCAATTTTTAATGACAGCTCACTGTTTTGCCATTTTGTAGAGTGGGTGCAATGTTCTTTCTGACCACCAACCAGTGTTTCGGCAGCGTCTCAGCTATTGAACTCTTCCTTGTGGAAAGAAAGATATTTATGTAAGTAAAACATACAGAAAGGTTACGAGGCTCTGCTGTTAGGCAGTGAGTTTTTCTGCCCTACTGTAGTTGTCACTAAAGAACAGCTAGTGCAGAGTTTTCAAATTATTTCACTGGTAGTGCTCGTTGCAAATGTACTGTTAGTCTGTGAGTTGTCTGCAAACCCCCCAAATTGTACCTATGATTACAAATGGCTCAGGTTCTAAGATTATTGACATAGTAGAAAAAACAGCCCCTGAATACTCAATTTTGAGATTGACAAAAGTTTGTAACTCACTAGTGATGGCAATAAATACCATCTAACTGGATCCTTTAAAGCTATGCATATTAGGCTGTATAAAATATGAAAATTATTCAAACTTTACCCTCTCTGTCTTGATGACATGACACACAAATTTACTAAAAATCATGTGCACAAATACCCATGTTCATTTCATATGAGAATGTCACCTGTTTTAGAGTGTGTGGCTTACTGGGTAGTTGCATTACAGCCTAAGTATGAAAGATTTTCTTCCAGTTTGATCTAGAATTCATTTGTCTCCAGGTGAGAATAATCATACTGGTTTTTAGTGATTAAATTTGTAACGTGCTGTACCTGTCTTTGTTCCAGACATGAATATATCAGTGGGTACTACAGAATATCTGCATACTTCATAGCAAAGCTAATGGCTGATTTAATACCCATAAGGACTTTACCCAGCATCATCTTCACCTGCATAGTTTACTTCATGCTAGGCAAGTATGGCCTCCTACAGTCTCATTCCAATCCCCTCAGTAAATCAGCATGGCAAGTGCATTTTATAGATGTGTATGTATACATGGATATTTATATAGGCTGAGGCACTACACTGGCATGGCAGGGGCTACTGCACTTGCTTTTAACACACCATGTTGTTTCCTACAGAAAAGACAACACAGATTTAAGTATTCATCACAGAATCTGTGATAGCTCATCTCCACTATCCCTAGAAGAAAGCCATAATCATTACCACATAGGTTTGATATATTTGTTTTCATCTGTGCCTTCTTGGCTTCTGATGACATGTACAAGATACTTTTCTGATCCTGTCAAGAACAGCTGAAACAAAAGGTTTTGTTTTAACATCTTAATACTGTGTGAATTAATATCAGTTTAGTGGCTTAGGTCTGAGATTTTTCCCTAAGGAATAGGAAACAAGGGCACATCAGCAAGAAGCCCTCAGACTGAAACTGGAGTGAGACAGGCCTTGCTACTGAATCCATAGCCCCACAAAACCTGCTAGGTTCTTTAGGAGAGCTCTCCTCTGGAAACTAGGAAAAAGCTGCACAATTGCTGCTCATGGAAGTGCTCTAAAAGTTTCTCCTTTGATAAACAACTAGAAGCCACTTTGGATGTGTGGAGTGCGGTACTCGAACTTCTACACGTTCTGCTATCCTCAGTGTTACTGCAGTTTTGGGCATACTACCTATTCCTGCTGTCTGCCACGGTCAGGACAGACACATAAGGGCTGTCACAAGCACCACAGCAGTCTCGGGTCTCATTGACACAGCCTGCACTGGCAGACAAAGTGTATTCTGTAGGCACGACACGCTAGGAAAGTCAGGATAGAATTAACGTCAAGGTAGAGCTTTCAGCAGGATCATAGTGAAACCCTTCTTGTTCTGATCTTTAAGGTTTGAAACCAACAGTAGAAGCCTTCTTTACAATGATGTTCACCCTTATGATGGTGTCCTACACAGCCACTTCCATGGCGCTTGCCATTGCAGCAGGACAGAGCGTGGCCGCTGTAGCAAACCTGCTCATGACTATCACGTTTATTTTTATGATTGTGAGTAGCATCGTTCAGTTTTCTAGACTGGATCATGAAATGCTAGAAATGGTGAAATGCAGAAATTCTACTAACCCAGAGTTCAGCTGAATTCTGCAAAACACCTGTTGGGGTGAAGCGTATCGTGATTTGTCTGATTTGAATATCCTGATGCTGTGGAGTTGAGTATTTTGATTTGTCCTTTGAATGAACAAGAACTGGAGGACAGAGGGTTGGCTGTGAGGGGGACAGTGGTTCCTCTGCCCTCTTCACAGTGGCTCTGGCAGCCAGCAAACTGCCTGGAAAGTAGGAAAGCCACTTAGGGCTACATTTCATTCTCTCTCCCTTAACTTTCCGGAAGGCAAATGTGTCTGGCTGAGAACATGACCTGCAGACTCCTGCTTTCTGAGACCACTCCCCCAGCTGTCCTCCTCAGCTGCAGAGTCCACCTTGGGCATGTTAAACTGGACCACACTCAGACAGCCACAGTCAGGAGACAGGCACCTTAAATGAGGCAACACTGAACCCACAGCCAAAATCCACCTTGCCTCAGACTCAGGGCACACAAGCAAAGCCCAGAGCACACCTCCAGCAGTCCCACACTGAAGTGCAGCAGAGTTCACGTGAATCCATGTGGGACCCCCAGACAGGAAGAATATGTGTTTATTGCATAGGAGAAAGCATTCCCTGTTACTTATTTCAGGAGAAGGACCTGGGATTATGGCCCCAAACTGGGTAGTAGGAATTATTCCTTCCCTCCCCTTTGCTCTTCCACTGGAACAGTTTCTTCCTCTAGAAATGCTTTCCCATTCCTTTTTATCTGAAGAAGCAAAGTCAGGATCTAGAGAAGAACACATGATGAAAGCATATAATTTGTAATTTGTTTTTGTTGTTGTGTTTTTTCTGGTAATTCTTGCCTCTAGCTTTTCTCTGGTTTGCTGGTCAATCTCACAAGTGTCCAGTCCTGGCTCTCCTGGCTCAAATACTTTAGCATCCCTCGATATGGAATGACAGTAAGTGCTCTGTTTTCCTGTGTACAGACCTGGAAATGGTTTGCTAGAAAGGAAGGTCTTTATTCATGATAAAGAAATCTTCAAACTATGCGGTCTAATGAGCAAAAGGAAAGCTAATTAAGTACAGCAACCTTGGAGTGTTGTGCAGGATCTTGAAACAGGAAAGGCTTCTCATCAACCAGCACCCACTGCTGTTTACAAGACCTCATTTCTGTAATTTGGTTTGGAAACACCTCATATGAGAGACACTGAACTACTACATCCACTGTAATGCAGCGGGACAGAAATGTTTCAAAGTAAAGAACAATGTTATCCCCCCCAAAAAGCTAAAAATCTTCTATTTCTCTTTTCCATTAATCAAGCAAAAACTTGTCAGGCTAAAGCTTTTCTCCTAATTTGTGAAAGTTTAAGCCAGGGTGATGTTTTGCAGAGAAATTTGGGCTTTACTCTGCCTGTGCAGAAATCGTCTGGCCTGGGGAGGTGGTAAAGCCTGTTGTGATGCATGCTTTACATGGTGTGGGCTGCATACATTCCACTCTTGAAAGAAAAAAGAACTCTGCTACTCTGCTAAAAAATGGGAATTTGGCCAATGTAATAGTGATACCATCACATTTTTAGAATGAATTTTAATTGCATTATATCTCGTTAATGTATCACTTCTTTACCTGCTAATTTCTGTTGTCATTGTTTCTTTTATTTTAAAAGGCTTTACAGATCAATGAGTTGACTGGTCTGACCTTTTGTGGCAGCACTAACAACACAGTTTCGGGCAGTGACAGCAGCCATGAACAGATGGGCCAGCCGTAAGTACTTTGGTGCACCGAAATGAATCCCGCCATTGGGAACTTTAGAAGTCCTAGAACGTTATTCAGAGATCCTAACTGATGAGCAGAGAATCTGTGAGTTTTTACATGGAAAATGAATCTTTAACTGGGTTTTTTGCATTCTGACTGCAGGGAATTTTCTGCCTGTTGTCATATTTAGTGTTTATAACACTAGAAATATCTGGCATTATGCTTCTCACTGTTCTTCAAACTTTATTTAGTGAGAGCCATGCACACCCACACTACAATTGTACAGCCTCACAAAATCCATTTCAGCTTCCTATGTGAAACTGGAGCAATAAGAAAAACTAATTTACAAATGAAAAATTAACCACTGACATACAGCTGGTGTTTGCCCAGCCTACCATACACATGCAATTACACTACAACTTCCAGAGATCCTCCTAGATCCTTACACTGACCAATTTTATCAATGTGTGTGTATTTATTTGCAGAGTATGCACTGGAGAGGAGTATCTGAAGAGTCAAGGCATCGATGCCAGCACCTGGGGCCTGTGGCAGAACCACCTGGCTCTGGCCTGCATGACAATAATCTTCCTCACCATTGCCTACCTGAGACTGCGCTGCATGAAGAAGTTCTCTTAAAACGAAGAGGGAAAGATGCAATTCCCACTGTTCAGTAGTTTGGTGAACTGACTCTGCAACTGACTTGTTTATTTTTAAAGAGACATTTGTCTTTTTATTATTACCCAAATCAAGAATGTGAATGCAATCCTTGCATATTAAATACTTACTATTAATTAACTTACCTAAAATGTCTAGCACAACTCACTCCTCTTTGCCACAAAAAGTGTACAGCTATTAATTTCTTCAAGAGACTATTGTTTTTCTGCATATTCTAGCTATGAACTTGTCAAACACTATAACTAATATTTAGTGGCTTAACCGCTAAAAAATAGTGGTTCCATACTTTAATTAGTGCCTACCTTCACCAGCAGGTAATTCAGCCCAAAGTGATGCTTATCAGGACACCAACAGTCTCAGCTGCTTATGTGGTCACAGGACACAAGACACAAGGACAAAATCTCTTCCATCTCAGTGCCCCTTTCTATTTGGGAATCATTACTGCTCTAGAATATACTAATTGATGCCATCAAGCCTTTCATGCCTCGCTCAAGTGGTAGAAGTACTGATTTTTCAAAATAAAGGTGTACTTACTGTGCCAGTTCCCGTAATCCTTGTCCTGAGTTTTGTGTTTCCTCTCCATAACTGCAAGTCATCTTCACTGCCCCACTCATGCTGCTATCATGAGTTCTTCATCATTTTTATGGTGACCAGTTTCAAGTACATGACTAAACAGGCTGGTGCTCCCTTTGTAAGGGTCCATAGATTGCAGCAATCCCTTCCTGGCAGGCAAGTTTTCCCTGGCCATGTCCAGCAATGCTAGCTGGTGTCCTTCTGTATCTGCAGAAGTGTGCATAGTAAATGCATAAAAATGCACAGAAGACAACTTTACAGCTCTTTGTTGGGCTGTTCCTGTTGGTCTCGTTGCTCCCGCAGTGTTTCCCCTGCTTTGTGTAGGTCACACATAACAAATTTACAAGACCTTGTTTCTGTAAGAGACCTGGAATCACAGAATATCCTGAGCTGGAAGGGACCCAAAAAGGATCATCGAGTCCAACTCCTAGCCCTGCACAGGACACCTCCAAGAGTCACACCATGTGCCTGAGAGCATTGTCCAAATGCTTCTGAACTCTGTCAGGCTGGTGCTGTGACCATTTCCCTGGGGAGCCTGTTCAGTGCCCAAACACCCTGTGGGCGAAGAGCCTTTTCCTACCATCCAGCCTAAAACTTTGCTGACACAATTTCAGGCTATTCACTGACACTATTTGCTGACACTAGTTCAGTCCCTTCAGACTGTTGCTGTGACCACAGAGAAGAGATCAGTGCCTGCCCCTCCTCTTCCACTCATGAGGAAATTGCAATGCGGTCTCCCCTCAGCCTCCTTTCTCCAGGCCGAACAGACCAAGTGACCCCTGCCACTCCTCACATGGATTCCCCTCCAGACCCTCCACCTTCTCAAGGCCTCTGCGTTCACATACAGCACTCCTTTGAGGATGGTTGTAGTTCTGTCTATCACAGAAATCATCCAAGGCTGAGTGACAGAATCAAAGAAGCAGAATGAGTGTGTGCTCTCCTCTTGTCAGAAATACTTGGTTTGGAAGCAGTGCAGACCTGAGACAAGAACATGAGGTAGAGGAGTGAGGGTGAAGGAGAAGACTAAAGAACCACCATTGCTCTCCAGCCTCCCTTTGCAAGCCTCGCACTGAGTACCACGGAACGAGACCTCCTACATGTGTGACCTGTAGCTGTGCTCCAGAATATTTCATTGTGAGTTTTGAAACAGAAAATTCTGCTGGGCCTGCGGAATAACATTTCAATCAAACATCATTGCTCACCGTTGAGCTGCGTCAGAGGAAATAGCAGTGGAACAGCACCCCTGGTCTAAAACTGTAGAAGTCTACAGCCCTGCTAATTGCAGCTGGTCCTTATAATTTCAGCATTTAAAGAATTATAAATGTAATCACACAGACTGTATTCCAATCTGAAAACAAAATAGATTTCTGTATACAGCAGTGGTTTCTGAGAAAGAAAATAATCAAATTAAGTTGAACTACTCACATTTTGAACAGTCTTCAACACAGTATTGCAGAGATAATATCTACCACAAAACTCGTAAACTTTTCTTGCTTTATACTACTCATTTCAGCATTTGGTCATCTATAAGAACATATTTACTTAAAACAAATGTCTCTTCCAGCACAGTCCAATACTTAACTCTGTAAACTTGTAAAATTTTATACCTCAGTTGCATGTGCAGAAATTACAGTAGTAGTCACATCAGACCTCTCTGTCACACTATATGCTTTACATTAAGATTCTATTTTTCTCTTTTAATCCAGCATTGTACTTTACATATTCCAGTGAAAGGTGTCCCTGCCCATGGCAGAGGGGCTGGCACTAGGTGCTCTTTAGAATCCCTTCTAACCCAAAACATTGTATTATTTCAGTATATATCTGGTTCTCCCCTTTACTTTGGGACTGACAACTAGATTGCTGGCACAAGCCAGGAGGCATATCATCCCCAGGAACTCAAACATGTACCTTTACAAACACTGTAAGAGAGGGGGGGGACATTGCTAGGAGAAGAGAAATGAGTCCAGAATCCCTGAGGTTAAAAGGCTCTGAGTACGTGTGTGTGCCTGTACGTTGATACTATGGAGATCCTTAATAATTGCTTTGTAAAAGCTTGACCTTGTGACAAGAATTAGGCTCTCGAGGACCTCCTTAATATCCCAGGGTTAATGCTTTTTCACAATCTTTTTTATCTCCCCACTCTCATTAGGGGTGGATTTGTGCAGCATTCTTTTGGGGGTACATGGCTCATTAAGCTTTTTTTTCATTAATCTGCTCCAAATTGGTCTTGAAATGATCCCTGCTTTCCACTGCAACTGCCTTAGGAACTGAATTATCCCTGACAATTGCTCCTTTTGGCAGGATCTTAGCGAGAGGGTACCATGGATCAAGGGGTTTATGGTGTTAAGACTCATGCATTGCTCGGGCTTAAAAATGACAGAACTGCCTGATACCATTGTTTTCCTCAGATTTTTGCCATTTGCATTTAAAAAATATGATGCACAGAATTTAATGATTCTGATTATATCACTAGCTCTACTGAAAACATGTTTTCATGTATGAAAATTCCTCTTTAGTTACACTTTGACAGCAAGTGATTCAATCTGGACTCCTGGAAACTTAAAAAGATTTACTTTCAGTTAGGTTTTAGAGTATTCAACCTGGTTGAAGATTTTTCTTTTACATCTTCCATCTGAACTACTTAAAAATAATTAAAATATATCACAAGCTGAGGGTTGTTTCTTTTTAAAGAGCTATTAAACTCATTTAAATCAATTAGTTTAAACAAAGCTTTATGATAACAATAACCTTACAAGAGACCACTTTTCAATTTTATTCCTTTCAGTACAGAAGCCAAAGTTTTGATATTTCTGTGCCACTAACTGAGAGTAATTGCTTGCTTCTTGTAGTGAATGCTCACGAAGGAAAGAACAGATGTCAAAGTGGCTAGAAACAGCTAATACATCATCTAGTTGAAGTGCTCATGTCCTAGGAAGAATATCTAAAACTAATACAGGTTTAGAATGCCAAAATTCAGAGGAGCCTGAAAAAGCTCGATATTTATTTATTTATTGATAAGAAGAAAAAAGTAAAAGGCAATGTAATGCTGATAGCAACCCAAGGAGAAAACCTGTATTAACTGAGTTTTTAACATGCAGAAGGGCACTGGCAAAACGGAAATCATTGGTATCCAATTTTTACTCTTTTATCTTCTTCTCTGTAGCTAAAAATATTTAATAATCAATCATATCAATTGTTGAAGTAATTCTTCTGGAATAAAGAATTAGTTCAGTGGAATTTGAAACAGGTCAGTAAGCCTGATGGTAGAGCAATTTGAATGGCTTTTAATGAAGAAGCAGAAGGCTAGACAGTATAGAAAATAAACTTCATCTTCAGAATTGCTGCCTGATTTTCAAAACTGATGTCAGTGAGCTATTTAATCTATTCTGTAACACATTTACACATACTTGGACAACTGCATGATATAGGCTGCTGACTTTTCAAATGACACATCTAAAAGGTCCATGACACTGACTTGGGAATTGTGACATATTTTTCAGTGTACCAAGGCCTTGAAAAATTGTATTGGTTCAAGCAAAGATTTAACAAGTGCCCGAGTCCTTGCTGACCCTCCAGTTCTCACCATGGGCCTACATGTTTTGTTGATGAAGCCACTACCACAGGGTTGATGTTTTGGGCTGCATAAGAAATTTCGTCATCATTTTTATTGACTTCTGTGCTGACAGATACAGTAAGAGGCTTGCAGGCCATGCACTCCCCACCTATGAGGAAAGACATTTGTTTAGTTTGGGTTTTCCAGGAGGCATTGAGAAATGTGTTTGTAGAGCAGCATCCCACTGAGGCAGAGAATAAATCAATGAAAAGGTTCCCAATTCTGCGTTGTTCCAGCATAGAGGATTTAAAAAAAAATACCATAAAAGCCACAAAGAATTTATGTCAGGAGGATACTTGAAGTTGACAGCCAATAATTATAATGAATATGTCCACTCGAGAAAGAAGAAAACAATTAAGATAGCAACATCACAAAAAAAATTAAATAATATATGTCTACCTCTTGTTTTCAGAGACTAAATAGTTATAGATCAACTCAACCAACAGTTTCTTTAAATGTGGAAACAGATGGAGAGACTCAAGTGTAGCCTAACCTAGCCTGCTAAAATAAGTAAACTTTGTTTCTCCAGTTCCATGTATTTCCTCCATATTTCAAGAGAAACAATCTTTGCCTCCATGAGGTTCTGAGTCATGTCTGGTTCATTCTCAAGAAAGCTGCCTGGCCAATATCTTAGTCACCCTGCTTCTTCAAGGAACACATCACTGCAATTACTCCCTCACTCTCCACTATTACGAAATAGCCACCTGCCTTCTGATTACTTTTCCACTGACCCAGTGGGCACAGAGTCAAGAGCTTAGGATGTAATACCCTGCTCTGTACGGCTGCAGGCAGGCACTGCAGATGTTGTGATGAAAATTGTTTCTGGACAACACACCTGAATGAGTCCAAGGTGAGTCAAACGTCCTCCCATGGTCCCTGTTATGGATTTATAGTTACATCTTTTCAGTTTGCGAATTTTCTCTGGGATGCTGATAAACATTACAAGTATTCAAACTTTTATTTCCTGGATGAGGAATTTCAGAATTCCCTGCTACAGTGCCAGGTTTTCTGCACACTTTGTATGAATGTTCTTCTGAGAGAGAACATCATCTAATTTGGGGAAAAAAAAAAGAGAAAAGGGGAATAGTTTCCTAATATTAACTGGTAAATGCCATTTTCATAAGCATCAGCTTGCTGTCTCTTGAACATTCAGTGGAAGCGTAAGAGCTCACTTTGTGTTTAGTTGTGTCTTTTTGCACAAAAGGTAAATAGCAGGAGGAGAGAGTATTATCTGATAATGTAAATAACAGCAATGCCAACAAAGACATCTGAAGTTGCTCCCCTGGGTCTTCCATGTAACACATCTCTATTTGCTAAATAATCTGTGATTATGGTTCTTACAGGCATGAACAACTTCTTTCAACCTAAATATTCCCTTTTTTTTTTTTTTTTTTTTTTTAAAATGTGTTCTCCTGTCAGAGCTTATTTTCATCTTCCTGTGCCATAAAAAAAGGGAAAAGTGTCCTGAACATAAATACTTTTCCTCTCCCAGTCCACATCTCCCTCCTTTTCTTGCTGGGCATGAAATAACAGCCAGTTAATACAGTTAAAGTGCTCGTCAAACCTGTTTCTTCACTTAACTGTTTCAAATGACTAAGCCAGGAAACACAGCTGGCCTTTATTACACAGCTGTGGCATTGCAGGAACACTGAGAAATGGAAATTTCTTCCCAATGCTCATCAGCTTTCTGCAGCACAAGGTTTCTCGTGACTGCATCATCCTTCTACACACAGACATCTGAGATGGGGGAGCTGGGAACTCAGTCTGACAGCATCCACCTCGGCTCCGGGGAAAGCTGATGGCAGTACAGGACTGTGCTTACCTCAGACTTTGGAATGAACTGGTAATTGCAAGTTTAGCCTGAAAGGAGCATTCTTTTCCTTTGAGTGTTTCTCAGAGTTTAAATCACACCACTCTCCATGCAACAGTGTGTTATGAACAGTAGCCTGTGCAGTTCACACAGGCATTTCTGGCAGTTTAAAGGTTTTATTTCAAAAATACCTCAAATGTGACTTCCCTGAAAACAGAGCCTAACTCTTCTCACTGGAAATGATTTTTTTCAAAAGTAGAAGTCTTAAAAACTGATCAGGAGTTAAAACAAATTCTAACTCTGTAAAAGTTGAATATTGTTGATTTGTTTTGTATGAAGAGTATTTTAATAAGCATTTTGTCCCCTGTATCTGATAATCTTTAACTCTGTCCAAGACTTTGCAAAAAAATGAAATTACTGGTCTAATCTTTCGTCAAAACATCACCAGCAAAACTGTGGCTGATGAAAATTGTCATGATCACTCCTTTGGAAATCTTACTGCACTTATTACTACTGGCATTTTGAGATGCACACAAACCCAGTACAACCCCCAAATCTCAGAACCATTCTTGCTCTCTTCTTAGCATCCCACTGCTGTGGGTCTTACGTGTAAGCCTGGGCTTTCCAAGCACTATTCAAACCCTCCAGTGCCGTAGTATTCCCTGAAACAAAGGGAAAGATAAAGGACAATAGAGAAAAAGAAGAGTTAATTTACACAGCAGATAGCAGAAACACAAATCTGAAATAACATGTTTTAAAAAGTACTGTTTGGGCAATGAAACAGTAGGATGAGCCTGGTCCTCTGTGTTCATTTACACCCTCTACTCCCTTTATTAGGTAATCTGAGAACAAGGTATGAGACAAAAGTAATACAAATAAAATGTAGGATTCTTCATGTTCCATCATAAACAAACCAGGTATAGGGCACCATATTTGCTTTGTAGATTATATAAACTGTTTATTAGGAAGTAAAGTGCTCAGTTTTACAGATCAATACATTCTTGATCATTGTAGAAGACTTGCATAATTAACAGCTTCCTAATAAGATCAAACATTGTACATTACTATGCAAAAACTGTACCATTGTAATAAGTGACAAATGATATTATAATCTAAAATTGAAAAATTCATGAATAAAATGTTTGTAACATTTGTCAAGTGGCAATGCACTTGCTGCAAGGCCCACTGTCAACACGCACGGGTACCCCATGGAAACTTATTGCACTTCAAGATGAAGTTTGTTATCAAGTAACGACACGTTACAGAAATACACCCCAACAAAGACAGCTATTAATGCAAACATTTTCATAATAAACATATAGTACAAATGAAAGATGAACTGCGTGGCTGAATTTACATTTTGAAAGACATGTTTTGGATATGAATATAAAGACAAGGCTCCGTATATTTAAATTGCTTTGGTATTGTATTTTCTATTTTCCTTGCACACTAGCTGGCCATGTGTACAGCTGGTGTTTCTTTCTGGTCTCTTTGGTTTGCAGTTAGAAATGCTAGTTCAACAATGAAAAGCTTTCCTCAGAAAGGTTTCTGAGGTGTAAAACATTTCAATCAAGGCAACAGAGAGCTTAGTCTGAGTGCCCTTGCCCCACACAAATGCCCTACCCACTGTGCTGTGCACTGTTTTGGCAAGTTTATGAGGGCTCTTGTGAAAGGGTACTAATTTCTTCCCAATACAGGACAAGATAACCTACAGAAGAACCCACACAAGAATCACAACCTGTTCTCCCACATAATTCTGTTCCTGAGACACAGCTACTGTGAAATTCCAACTCTGAATTACCTCCTCTTCCACCTTACATTAATTAAGTTTCTGTGCGTATAGTTTCTCATAAACTTAAAAACAAAAGGTCATGAAGTCTATTCAGTTTTAGCAAGTTGTCTGGATACAGGAAAGGCTTTCTGAGCCACTGCACATCCATGCAATGCCCTTGGAAGACTATATGGAACATGGAACCTTTGCCTAAGCAGCACTCAAGAGCTAACAATGCTTTTTGAAACAGAAGGCACCAACATAACACAACATGTGCTACTTATACTTCGTTAAACAGGCATTTTTTCCTCTACATACCCTACTAATAGCTGAGATGTGATTTATTATGTACCTTTCCATTATCCTTTTCACCAGTTCTGAGTCTTTAAACACAAGACAACTGCCATCTTCAGGAAAAAAGCACAACTGACTGCCTCCCTCCTCAATCAGCATTCTACATATGGAAACATACTGCCAGGCAACACTCCAAACTCTGCCTCAATGCTCTCGATAGGAAACCAACAGAATTTCAATGTTGCATGCCTTTCAAAAATAAAGCTTCTCTGACAGAAAGCAGAGAGAATGAAATACGAAAAATCAGTGATTATACTACAAACACCTTCCCAAAGGGATCACGTGTTGCACCCCAGCAGGAAACCCTATGTAGAAAGGTACCTAATAATTTTACAAGCAGTTCAGCTACATGTAAAACAGACCACAGAGTTGAGATGTGATTAGAACTTTGAATGGCACAGGATTGGACTTTCCCAACTGCCAGCAACTTATCTTCCCCCTTCCCTCTCACACCCAAGAAAAACTTAGTATTTTTCAGTTTTGTGTGCTTTTAAGTTATGTATTTTCTGCAAAGTATCCATATTTGCCTAAGACCCTCTGGAATGTTTATCCCAGGAACATTTAAATCATGAAAACATAGCATTAAAAAATGGGTGCTTTGCAACATAGCTGAAAATTATTTTGTTAGTTGGGTGTGAAGAGGCAGTTTGGAAATATTTCTTCTGAAATGCTAATTATAATGCATACAGTTTCTACTACAGAATTATGTAGCTTACAGTCATACCAACTAAGTGCACTTTCTGCTGTATAAAGAAAGGTAGTACCTCTCAAAAACAGGAAAAAAAAATTTAGGTAAAATGTCAGTATACCAAGAATAACTCAGAAAAACAAGTAGAAACTCAATTTTTTTTAAAAAAGTGCTGTTTTATCTCTTTGAAAACTGTCAGCTGTTATAAAAAAATGAGACAAAATGATGTCATCATATTTCAAAAATTGTTTTTAAAATCAATTAAAAATTGTGTTTCACAAGAGGAAGCAGAAAACTCAAAGCCTTTTATGTACTGTGCCAGCCACTGCCCATTATTTTGTGTGAAGCTTGCTGCCCTCTCGTAAGTGTTGCCCATAATGCCTCTGTGGAATCAGATTTCTCTCCCAATAGATTTTGTCACGCCTGATATCCATTCAGTTTCCTGTGTTTTTGTTCCCATGGCTGACACTCACTGCCAGTGCTACACATGGCTTACACAGGTCTGAAAGTTATTTATGGAGTGAATATTTATACTTTCCCTCCAGTGAAAGTTGTCCTCAATGGTGTGATCAGAATGATCCCCTCATGCTGGGGAGCAGCACGGGGTACTTGCTGGCTGAGTACTGACCGGAAATGTGGAATCACCTACAAAGCTCAACCTACACATGGATATTGCTCCCCCCATTTCCTGCTCCTGCGTCAATCCCATCTGACTGGGAAGAAGAGGGCCGGGAGTTCCTGGAGCGAGGTTGGCCGTTCAGTCCAAGAGGTGTTCCCAGCCGATGGCTCATTTGGGAGGCTGTGTCGTCCGACTCCCAGCGCTCCAGCTCCTCCCGCACCAGCCGCTCCATCTGTTCCCTATGGATTTCACTGTCCCGGCCCAGTCTTTCATCCTAAACACATTAAAAGACACAAGCTGGAAGTGCAGCTTCCAAACAGCAGTCTGGGCAAACCCCTATACAACCACAGGAAATTCTTACGCCACTCGACTACTTCCATAGGCTAATGGGGAAACACAGCTCCCACAGCAAATGGTTTTATTCCCAGTACTGAAATGCCCAGGTTGCCATCTAGGAAAGTACAATTTGTATTCCAGCTGACAGATTTTAGCAGCCTCAGAAATAACACATTTCTCCTACTGGCCACTTCCAAAGGGCCCTCAAGAGAGGGTGAAAGAGGAAGAAATAGGAGCCAGGTAACCCTGGTGACAGAAGTAACCTACTCCCACCTGCCAAAATTCCATGTTTTAAATTTCACGTTTTCCTAACACCTAACTGAAATCTATCGCCCGCTGCCAAAGCACCCAGTTCCTCTTTATCACCACTCCTTCAATCCTGCCATGCCAAGCAGTAGGAAGAAGCGCCAACAGCAAGGAAGCCGTGCAGGTTGTGACCAGACCACAGTGGGTTTCTCACCTCTGTCACTCCATCTAACAGTCTTCCCAACACATCTCTCCTTTTGAGCTTGGCCCTCTCCATGGCTTCCAGCTTCACGATAACGGCATCGATCTTGGAGACGATACTGCCGATGGAATGCTCCATGCGATCCACCCGCCTCATGAGTCTGAGGGCAACAAGTGGGAGTTTCAGTGACTTGGACATTACCCAGTCAGCACCGTTCTAGCATGTCAACACACAGAGCAGATAAGGATGAGACACCACTGGTATCCATGCACGCATCTGACTTCCCGCAAATCAGACCTGCTGTCCAGGAGGGACAAGGAACACCAGGGCAAGAAGGTAAAACAGCTGTAAAGCATCTGGGGGAAAAGAGTACGTTTGACTCTGCTTTCACAGCATCATCTTGCAAATTTGTTTGTTCCAGTTACACAGTTCTTTATGCAGCTAATGTTGCTATAATTAATTAAGATGGAGATCTATCATTTCAGACAAAAGACACACTCACCAGTAACTTAATCTTATTAAAAACAACAGCTGAAGTCTCAGTGAACCTAAAATAACCTTGAGGCGTTACTACTTAAAAAACCAGAAAAGTTTTTTGGCATTATTGTAACATGACCCTTTTCTCTGACTTTTCAATGACCAGGTTTTAAGGACAGGGGTTTTGTTGCTGGTTTTTTTCATTTGCTCTGATTTTCTACTTTCTTACCAATTCCCATGAGGCTCTCCAAGGCACTTCCAGTTCAGATATTATTTGAAAGCCATTAAAAGTAGTGACTTATATACAATAAAAAATATAAAAATTGCTTTTATTAATAATTTGATTAATATCAGAGTTACAGGAGAGAATACTAAATAAGCTAAAGAAGAAAACACACCAAAAAACCTGAAACAAAAGCCACCATGAAGATTTGTCCCCCTCAGAAGGATAAACTTACACTTGGAACTCTTCATAGGAAACCCCACTAGAGCTGCTGCCCCTCCTCCTGGAACTGTGTCCGCTGTCTTCATCCTCATCCTCTTCGGAGTCGTCCAAGCTCCGGGGGAAGCTGCGGCTGCTCAGAGGACGTGGCAGAGAGCTCCGATCCAGGTCCAGATCCTCCTTTGTAAGAACAAAATCCAGAGAGATGTAAAAACTTCCACCTGTACATGGGAGACGGTGTTATCAAGGTCAGAAAGCTCCTGCCCTCCATCAGCTCCCCTGTGCCATTTTAGAGTTCTGCTCAGACAGCCAGGAATGATAGCAAAAGTGAAGGGAGGCAACAGGATTCTTCTGAGGCAGGAAACCAGCACAGGGAGCAGACTGGCAGACAGGGCTGGTGGAACACCACCCTTAATGCTGAGCTCACCCTCTCTTTCTCCAGGTCATCTCTCATCTGCTGATGTTCATGCTCTGTCAATTCCTGGTCCCCATCCTGGTCATATTTGGTAAATATTGCTTCAATCTCTGCATCTGTGTGCCCCTTCCTGAAAAGACAGAAAGAGCAGTTCCCTTACTTTCCATTTTTCCGATGTGGAAAGAACTCTGTGTATTAGAAAACACCTCACTTTCATCCCCAAGACAAAGATGTCCCAGCATTGTCTATAAATTCACAGTACTGATAAAAACCCCTCAGTCCTCATCTTTCACTAGTTAATAGCACCAATCTCCCCTACACTGAACCTTTCTCCTTCTCAACTCCCTTCTATATCTCCTTGAATTGTATCCTTTCCTTGGACCCCTGACTGTTCACAAACTCCTACAGTAGTCTGACAAAAACATTGCCATTTCCTCAAAGGTCTTAGGTCTCGGTTTCCTCAGAGATCTCTCTGTTTTTCTCCCCAAAACACAGAAATTCAAGGAGGTTGGGCCCCAGAGCTTCAAATCCTTTCTCTGGTATGGGATGGCAACATCAGCCATAGTGCAGAGAAAAGTACTCTGCTGTGTGTCTTTATCCACATTAGTGTACTTTTGCTAGAGGAAAATCACATCCAAAAGTTAACATCACATGTATCTGGGGATCCTATTCAAAGTAAGAAGTAACAACTCCCTTACCCTTTTAGATCTTGCCGAAGTTCATCAAAATTGAGTTTTCCTCCACCTTGTCTCAGACTTTCTGAAATGTCATCAACAGTTGTTTTCTTCAATTTAAGTTTGATCATTGCTTTGTTGTAGCCCTAAAAGAGAAAGTGAAATTTTGTTGTTTCACATGAAATATGAAGACTTGATTTCGAATATCTTTTTTGATTACAAAAATCAGCTATTGTACACTATCATTCAGTGCGTTCAGTGTGATCATTCAAGGCAAAGTCTCAGATGACTAAAATACATTGTGATGGGAAGTTTTCACTCATTTAATCTACACTCAGCTCAGAGTAATTTATTTTAACTGAGCTGTGTGCTCTCACCAGCTGCTGCCAGCTTTATTTCATGGTTTATATAGTGTTTTATGAATTAAGTTCAGATGTGAGGAATAGAAGGTCAAACAAACAAAACATTACATTTACCTTCCTGATAAGGTCAGACAGTTCCATTTCTGCCTTCTGTTGTGCCATATCTGATTTGACTTCAGAGTAGGTATCATTGATAATGGCCAGAAACATGTTCTGTTCAAAAGAGGAAACAAAGTGTTGAAATCTGAAATTTCAACAAGACTGAGTGAGCCCTACTACTCCTATGACCTTCTTGAGCAGACCTATGCATGAATTTTGTTTTAAAAGACCAGGAGAAAATGGTGGGCTGTTTAAAAAGCAACTAACATCCAGAGTTTGATATTGAAATATGATGTGCTGCAGTATAACAACTTTTAATCAACATCACTGGTTATTAACATAACTGGAGAATTACTTTCCAGAGAGGGTTCACAGCTGCACACAGCAGTGGCGGTAAACGCTGCAAGGCCAAACTTACACAGGTAACAACTGTGAATTAATCCAGGCAACAGAGCTGGCAACAAAAATGCCTCAGGAATCAAGTTAACTATTCATAATGTAATAACCAGCACAAACAAAAGGTTCTTATCTTGTTACACCTCTGCTTGCATTTCCGACTAAAGATAAAAGCAAAAAGCTTAAAAACCAGGCACTCAGCATGTATGGCATGAACTCTGAAAAGAGCCTGGTCATTTGTTCAGAGAAAGGAGAAAATATTGGTCTCACTAACCCTGTGCCAAGCATGTAATTTAATCAAACCATGCTGTCATAACTGGAAGGTCCCTGCTGAACAAGGAGTAAACATGACTGAATTGTAAATCGGATATTGACATTCAAAAGGAATTACTAAATTTACAGGCATGTTCAATGCAGAAAGGCAGTGTTACCCTCTGTTTCCCCATGAGCTTAAAAACATGCTGTGGAACAAGCTTTCAGTGCTCTATCTTTATGCATTCATGCCCAACACCAGAGAAGTAAGAGGTAACTTGACATTTCACTATTGTGCTATTTTTTGCTGCTATTTTGCTCAGCTTTAATAGTTGGTGCCTTCTGCCCATCTTTCCTAACTTAATTTCCAGGTCTCAGACTGGTCACAAGTGGCTTACATCAACATATCATTCAGGCCAAAAGAGAGGTTGTACAGGTATTAATAAGCACACAAATTATAGTGAGTATTTTGGATAACCTGCTCTGACTTCACTGTCCAATGCTTTTCTGTTGCCCCTTAGAAAAAAATATTTCTTTCCCTTGCTGGACACTAGACTCTGTTCCTCTGGAATGTGCGAGGTGCTAAAAAGCAAATAGGAAACCTGCTTCATGGGCACTTCGGCCAGAGTGACATGTATGTTGTTTTCCCATTGATTCCTGGTCCATCTCACTGAACACTTAAAATTATCTCCTTCGTTACTGGTGAACATTCAAGATGAAGTGTTTTCCCAGAAATAAAATCTGAATGCCATTCCTCCTCATCTCAAACAGTAACAAAAAGCCACACTAAGTACAAGGGTCACTAAATAACTCCAGAAGTTATGATGATACAGGACTGCTGTATAATTTTAAGGTTAGTAAAATCCTGCATTTATCCCTGCCAGATAAGAGAATATACAAAAGATGAGCACTCACTTACAATACACTCCCTGACTTACTAGTCAGTAATGTCTACACACTGCCTCTCAGGTAAGCTGAGCTTCTTGCAATTCTTTTTGAAAAGTGTACAGATAATCTGCATTGGGGAGGGAAGAAAGGTAGGGCCTGACTCTGCCCGGTAGAAGTAAAACAAGTTATAAGAGAGGCAAACCTGCATATCTGAAAGCTGCTGTACTGCTGATGAACCAGGCTCTTCTAGCAGGCAAAGCTGTGTGTGGCATGTGAGAACCAGGCTGTTGTAAACACAGCCAGCCACACATCAGAGCTCTGTATGAACCAAGAGACTGCATGGAACAGTACAGCTACTTCTCACCAAAAGATACAGCCTTGCTGAGTATGCCAGCCAGGCACTATTCAGATTTCAGAAACAAAATGATTTGTAATAATAATAATAATAATAATAATAATGATAATGATGTTTGAAAAACACAATGTGGAGCACTACATGACAATGACAACAAACATACAATGAAGAAAATGAAGAAAAAAAGGAAAAAGTGTAGTGACCAGCCATGTAGCAGTCAGGCCCCTTCACGGGCCACACATTCACCATTATCAGAAAAAGCCCCAAAAGCAGCAGGAGGAATCAAAGAAAAAGTGATGCAAAAATAGCTACTGACCCACCCCACATAACCAAAGCATACATACCAAAAGAATGAAGAACATAAAGAACACAAATGTAGTGAAATAAATGGGTCCCAAAATTCGATTAGCTTCTTCAACCTCTGTGAAGTTAAAGTCTCCCAAAATGATGCGGAACTGAGTAAATCTTAAAAAAAAAAACATATCCAGGAGTTGAAGAAAACATCATTGGAGCTGCGCAAGGATTTACAAACTATTTTATTCTAGCAGTGGGATGGATGGGTTGCAGAGAGGTCTGCACTACTACTCGATCAGGCACTGCAAAACCAATCCATCAAGCACATCTACAGGCATAACCAAACTCACAGTCAGGTACCACACAGAGAACAAAACCAGAATGGTTACTTTTGGTCACAACTGATAATGAGGGCAACAGGAAGCAAAGCAAATCAATAATTATTACTGTGAAGCTTTGAGACTCACTCCCATCTCTCTCACGCACATACAACCCCAGTCTTCTCCCTCTAAGCTGGAAAATCTTGGTAGTTTACAGCATCATCAGCATATTTCCAGTTTGTTTACTTCTCTGCGAGAAACTCTTTGCAGTACTGCCCCCGTGTAAGGGGGCAGGGGAAAATCAGTGATTGAACAACCTGTTAACATCCTCAGTTACAATCAGGTTATACTGCACCAAATCAACCAAGGAAAAACTGATCAGCAACCTTATTAAGTCCTCTCTCTCTCCTGGATTGCAGATACTTATACATTTTAAGGTTGGCTAAGATGGATTCTGTTTGAGTCAAGCAACTTTGAACACTATCAGGAACACAGCCTCATTACGCATCCAACATTTCAGTATGCATTAACCACTGAACATGGAGCCATTGCTTTGTCTAGGAATGTGACTAACTGCTGTAAAAATCATGTCACACCAACCAGACCCCGTCATTTTTAGCTCACTGCTCTGACTATAGTTTATTTTTAATCTCACAGCAAAACCAGCAAGATAAAAATGTTAAAACCAATGGATTTGATACGGGGCTGCAGCAATATGTCTGCATCTTACATGTTTAGATGGATATCGCAGGATTCACCTCTGATAAGGCAACCAATTAATCAATGCACCAAAATCTTCTTTGCATTTTTATACCTGTACTTACATGCAGTCCTGGAAAGTGCTGAAGTCGTCAATTTGAGTGCCAAAGACAAGATAGGCCAACTGAGCATATGCTAAGAAAATAATAAAGAACATAATGGCAAAGCCAATGACATCTTTGACACAGCGAGACATGGTGGTGGATAACTGACTCATTGTTCTGTTGAAGTTAACAAATTTGAAAAGCTGTTGAAAAAAAAAAGAAAAGAAAAAGCTATAAAGACAAGGAAGACAATTTCTTAACATAATTGCTCTCCAGTCATTTACGTGAGATGTCTTACTGAACACAGCTGGAGACAAAGCAGTACCTAGTAAGAATTACTGACTTATCAGTTGAGGAATAATAAAAGCAATTTTTAACATGTCTGCTGACAAAACACTAGCACAGACTACATCTTCTAGACCTAAACAAGAGCTGACTAAACCTGTGGCAAATTACACCCTTGCTTTTCATCTGTGAGAAGCTAGCCCCGTGTTCTGACTTTCTCACACAACTGACTTTGGGAGAAACATGAGTAAACCTCAAATAAATTATCACGTGTAACTCAGGATACTGCTGACATTCTAATGTCAGAATAAGGATGTGTGTCCTTAAGGATGTGATTACCTTAATCCAGACAAAAAACACAGTGACTGCAGCAATGTTGTTGAATTGCATTTGCCAATATGCCAAAGGTTCAAAATTGGGGAATGAGTTCTGATCTTCCAGCATCTTCTTCAGGAGCGTATCAACAGTTGATGTCCTATAGATGCTAATTGCTATAGCAACCACAGAGAGCTGAGGACGAAAGAAAAACGCAGATTTACAAAATGTTATTAGGGCTTTAAAACAACTTGCTTGAGCTGCATATGTCAGATAAAGTTAAGATACGAGGAACTTCATGCATTTAACAAGAAAACCATTATAGCCCTGGACTACACACAAAGAATCTGGGAGGAAGAAGATTTAGAAGACAGTTCCTTGCCACACAGGTGAAGAACAAGACAAGAGTGACACCTAGCAGGCTTACAAAAGGGACACTGCCACAGAAAAGAAAATATAAGGAAATATGACAACTCAAAAAGATAAAGGTGAAAAAGAACAAAGAGCAGGAAGGCAGCAATAGCCAAAAAGGTACTACAGTTTTTCCAGAGCACAGACTGACCAGCAGTGCCCAGAAAAAGCAACAGCAGAGAAGCTGTAGTTTTACCATACAGGTTTCTTGCTTTGATGTGTGCATATGTGCTGTTCATCACTGTAAGTGAACACTTCACCACGTACAGAGCGTCATAAGTATATAATACTACATTTAAACAATGCCCCTCAGGCAGGGTATAAGCATAAAATTTTGACCCCTTGTCTAAACTGAATTTTACACTCACACTTAAATACTCTTGGCCGACTGTAACAGCAAAGCATCTTACGCCTGCCCCCAGCACTACGAGTAACAAACAGCACACAGTTCATGTAAACACCTTCCTAAACAGCCCTACATTTGCAAAGTACTGCGATGCAAATATGATTTCCATGGATTACAGATGCTAACTTCAAGACTTGAAACCTTTGATTCATCCAAGCCTGAAGATACAAAATGAGTGTGGGACTGGAACTGTTTCAGCACTTCTGGCTTTGTATACTTTTGGTAAGCACAGCTTGATATGAGTCCAGAGAGAATTATATTATGCAGCTTTAAATCCAAAGCTCATATTTTCTGGGACACTAACATTACTGATGTGCAACACAGTGCACTTTACCAAGGCAGCTGCTAGCACTCTACAGTTTTGAGACACTCCTTCAAACTTGGTATTAGCTGGTGAGTATTTAATACCACAATAAATCTCTTTGTGGTTCTTTGCAAACATATTCAAATCCCAGTCCCATTCCTTGAAATGCAAATCACTTCTTCAAAGCAGATGATTTTCTTACTTGAAAACCAGTGCAATAGTCTGTACCAGATATATGGAACAGAGGGCAAGTTTGTCACCTCCAATAATAGCTATGTCTGTAGAAACAAAAACTGTGAAAAAGTATGATGGACAAATACCCTAACTTTGCACCAGGTTGAAACCATTGAAGACAGAACAACCAACTTTGCAAAACATACCAACATTGCAACACAGACTAGAATTGTCTGATTCAGACTGAATAGCCTAACAGTCTGTAAGTATTCTTCCTAATGATGGTCCTATACCTTAACCCACAATAGGAACACCCAGTAATTAATGTCTCCCACAAAGTGCATTTTAGAAAGCAATTTTAGCCTTATGACAAAGGTTACTTACCACAATGATAAGGATATCGAGGCAATTCCAAAGACTTCTGAAGTATCGCAGTCTATGAATGCGAATTTCTAAGACCTCTTCCACCATGTAATACAGAACAAAAAGACAGAAGGACATTTCACAGGCTAACAGGAAAAAATCAAAAGTGGAGATGTAATGAATCAGCCTCACAGGCTGAAACTGCCAAGATGTAACAAGGCCTCCAGTGGCTGGAAACTCCACCAGCAACCTGCATTTAAAAAGAAGGCAAAGAAAAAAAACAAAATTAATTTAACCAGAATTGAAGAAAAGCACTACTAAAAGACACCTAGCTTTATTTTTATAATTATTTAAATAATAGAAACAAACCCACATATGATTCAGAGAAGACACCACACGAAAGTTACAAACGTGACCACACTCAATTTTGACTAAAACCCAAAGCCTTTCAGGAACAGTGAGGAAAACAAGACAGATTTGTTTTCATCTGTGCCTGTTTCATGCTGTCTAAACTAAAGGATGATGCTGTATACCCAAGCATTTACTTGAATAAGCCAACTTCCCAGAGATGTCTCCTGCAAACTGCACCCAAGCCATTATGGCACCAGGAAACTCCATGGAGTCTCATTTCTTTGACAGGGAGGGACAACACTTCAGTAGTCTGTCCCCTTTACACAAAACGTACACTTACCCATGTCCCTAAAACAAAGCAATCACAAGAAAACCCCAAGCCTACAACCTACACTGTGCAACTGAACACCATCATGGTTCTGTTCATACCTGACCACGCAGAATAGGTTAATGTTCGCATTGTATACAGAGAAATCAATGAAAGCTGCTCTGGTCCCTCTGTCCAGCCACAGGTTCTTCTTCAGGCTCGCAATCTGCAAAGCTGTCACTTCTCTGGTCCTCGAGAGGTCTTGGTAATAACCAGCCCCACTGTATGTGGCAATCAAGCCCCAGTGGCTGCTCCCATTCAAATCCTTCTCATTGGTGTATGTCCAGCTAGTTCAGAAGCAAGTGAAACAGGGCACATTGGTCTTTCCACCTTCAACTTATAATCAACAAAACAGACACCAACAAAACCTGACCAGAAAACATGCATTAGTTACTTAAAGGTTTCCTTTCAGAGATGCTTTCTACAAAGTTTTGATGTACCCACTCTCCTTAAGTTAACAAAGAAGTTACACAGTTCCTTTGACTAACACCATAAAACGAAGGTAGAAAGACGGGTCACAAGAATATTAAAAAGGAGTATGTGTCTACAAGAATGCTACATACGCAGTTCCATTCCGAAGTCCAAAAGGAGCAGTATCTTCATTAGCTACCGAATAGACATCATAGCAGTCTTTGATTTCGTCCTTTAAATCTTCAGGTATGGAGCACGAACCGTTTCTGACTTTCAGCTGCCGAATGCGAGGCACCCCTAGGAGCAGGTTCTCATAATAAATGAAGCTTTTGTTTTCTGCCATGGTTTTGTTGTTGTACCACATCTCCCAGTAAAGGCCATCAAGCAAAGGGCCTTCTGTGAACTGGGGACGATGACAGAATTTTAGTTTGCACGTTGCTAGCACTGTTTTTGTAGATCTTCATTCCACAGAACTGTTAGAATAGTAGTTGGTAATTTTTCTGACATAAGGCTTTACTGCTACCTGTCCTCTAAAGACACCCCACAAACTTGCCCTACCCTGCCCCACCAACTTTATTTGAGTTCTAAATTTTCACATACTAAAGGCCTACTTTGAACCATAGCTTTGATATTGTGCACATAGATCTTCATGCACAAGCCCTACCATGTTAGGAAATAAGACCTGCAGGTTAAATTTACAGATCATGACAGGACCAGCAAACCACAGCAACAAAGATACAAAGACTTGTTTTTAGATTACCTTCCAGAAGTCATCCATCGTGGACAAAGTTTTGAAATCAGTTCTCTCTGTTTTTGACACAGGTGTTTCCAGAAACAGCTGCGACATAACCCTTGTATAATAGTACATACTGGAACTGACTGTCCCATAAGTCACTGCAGAAGATACGGTAAGGAGTGAGAGATCAAGGAATGAGGGAAAGAGAAAAGAAAGGTGAGGGGAAAAAAAAGGCACTTTGTTTGTTTTGAACACATCAGGTTGTATTTGTGCAGATTTCGTAGTGGAACTATTAAGCTGCAATACAAAATCTGCACCAAGCAGCATTTATCGGTCAGAATAATCTGTTATCTGTGATTAAAATACAGAGAGCAGTGAAGGTAGACTGATCAATCAGTTTAAGATGCTCTCTTCTCCTTCCCCTACCTCATTCTATTATTAATGCTTCTGCAAAAGCTGACCTCTAGGAAAACAAAGGTACAATTCAGCAGCCTGAAGAGAGGCAGGGAGAGCCTTTTCAGGTGACTTGTGCTATTCAATGCATGCATGGAGAACCGGCAGAGATGGCACTAAGACCTCAGAAGAATGATGCTCTGTTTGAGCAGATAATGACAGTCAACCAGGATATTGCAGGGGACTGGGAATGACAAGGATTAGGCAATGAACCTCCAGCCCAGATGTGCAATGCCTTTAAGAGAAACTCCCCACAGAAAATAAGTGACTGTGTTACTCCTTTTCCTCACGCTGGGCCAAACATTTGTCTGAGGGCCACAGAGCATAAATTATAAAACAATGTACAAAAACCAAGATGGCTTGAGGGAACAGTCTCTGGCATGGATATTGTTACCACCTATAAATACTTAAACCACTCTATGTCTAAAACTCAAAGGAGTTTGAAAGATTAAGCCTACACTGAATAACACTGTCAGTTTTGATAGCTTTATAAAATTTATAAATTTTGTGTTTCCCTTAACAACCAGAGAACAAGAACTATTTTTAGTAGTTTGCTGTGCAATACCTGGATTCTCTCCACATAGGTACTCTCCAACCCACAAGAGAACAAGAAATGCCCACAGCATTTAGCCTGCACTGGAAAGCTCTCTCCTACAGCATGCCAAGCCACAGACCAGGCTGACCTACAGTTATTGCTTATGTGAAAAATAAAAAGGATAGTAACTAAAAAATACCAATGAGTTAGCAATATCTCTAGATATTTAACACACTACACTTCTCCTTTGTTCTGTTAGCAAAAATCCTTTTCTTTAGCAAAATGAATAGTTAACAGCCTGTTAAAAGTCAGACTTCTCCTGATGAAACAAATTTCACTTTAATGCAGGCCCCTCACTGCTACAGCTCTCTTGGTGCTACAGTGTGCCAGCCACAAGCAGCCTTACACTACTTTATTCATAAACCTGCTCTAAGCGTTCTTAAATGACTCAGGAAGAAAAAAACCCCATTATATTTAACATATAAACCACCTGCAGTATAACATCAAAACAGTTGCATCAATGGTATAAAATTTGGGCTTTTTAGTAATTCTGCTACATTCAAGCAGAGCAGACATGCTCTCAGAGACAGTCTACCAATCTAGTTTTACATCTGCTTTTCTATTCCAAGATTCCCTCTCACAGAAATTAAAAACATCACCTTGTATTACAACTGATCATAAATGGCAACTTCAGGGTCACTGACACTTCAACTGTTTAAAGCAGAACTGTCCACACTAAAAACTGGAGACTTGAAACATACTGGCTTTCTAAAAGATACACTAACTCAATGTACACATTTTGTTGGTTTTTTCCCTAGCAAACAAATAAAACAGATATTTTGTAACTCTACAAGAAGTTCTTTCATTTTAAGTTGACTGTTACTCTGTTCTGTGTTCTGTAATGCTATGATACTTCATATGGTATCAAGACAACAAATGACACAAGTTACCAGCTGTGATCTGTACATAACCTTGGTGATGAACTTCAAACTTGGCGATTTAATTCAATTATTTGTCCTAGATGACTAACTCCTCCTCTTTATATTTACCAGTTCTATTCAGTGATTTCAAAACATGTAGAAGAAGCATTACATTGCAATGTGGTATGACAATAAAAAATTGCTCTCTAAAAACAAAGAATATTATCATCCTGCCTAAAGGTTTGAAACTTGTTAAGGCACAATATCAAGCAACAATCCATGAGCAGAAACAAGACAAATATTTGATTCCAAGTATTTGCCTAGACACCTGCCCACTAATTCCTCTCCCACATCAAAGAACCTTCCTTCTGGAATCACAGCAAGCAGGTAGTACAGAACTGGATGCACTGCCACTGAACAGTACTTACAGACACACAGGACCACGAGGAAAACCATGTAAGTGATCAGCTCGCGTAAAACACTTTTCAGGTACCGTTCTCTGCTGGTGTTGCTCTCTTCCATGAGTCTTGTCCCCCAGAGACCTTAAAGGAAAATAAATTTAAAAAAACCCAATAAAACATATATGTATAATGATGTGCACAGATGTCTGGTACTAGATACACAAGTGACATGAGAAGTAGTGTTGAAAGCTTATCCTACATCAGGCCTGCTGCAGGTTCCTCTATGGAATTTAAACTGATCTAAGTTTAAGCAAGAACAACTTTGTTCATGGACTGAACTCGGCCTGGGACAGTATTATCTATCCATGAGATACCATAATAATTTAGGAACAGCTCAGCAAAATTCTAACAGAATCTGTGAAAGATTTGCAGAAGTGCTGTCACTTAGGAGCACATGATATGAAAACAGAACAAGGATACAGAGACAAGCACAGCCATCCTTCAAGAAATGGAAGTGCAGTGCTTCATTGTTTTTTTGGGTTTTTTTAACATGAGAAGCATTGTTAGGTGAATGAAAATTGACATTCCTTGTCAAACTTTTATCAGTCGACTTAACCTGCTACATGAAAGGAGGATACATGAGTCAAATATATTTTTAAAATACTCAAATCATAACCTTCCTCTCCCAGATAGGCAGGAGACACAGCAGGGATTTTGGTGAGCATTTCTACATGACTTCTTTCCCTGCACAACAAAGAGCTGCCAATTAAACATCAGCAGCATCATAAAGGAGCAACTGCCATCTAATCTAGCTGTCAGATCAAGCAACTGCATTAAGCTGAACTGTTTATGCCTCTTCCTCACTTCATATTATGCTTGACACACCTCAAGAAGACAGTAAGAGAAGCTACTGAACTTTGGTTAGCCCTTCCTAAAGGGTGACAGAAAAGCAAAAGGATATTTTAAATTGAGCTTCTAAAAGAAACAACCATCTTAAAACAAAGCACTGTTAGGAACCACCATACTTATTTCCTATGCCTGTTTCAGAACAGAAAAAAAGCTGGGAAGAGCTGCTGATGCTCAGGCCAGAACTGGTACCTTCCTTCATGGAACTTCTCTTCATTTACACCTAAAGCAAGGCAATTTGACCTTTTTTTCTGGTGACAGAAAAAGCATATAAAAATAAAAATTCCCTCCTCCAGAACTGCACTAAACTTTCATCATTTTCAGGTGTTTTAAACAGCCAGCCTTTCCAATCATCCTTTACATTCTCAGCCAAGGGAAATGAAGTAACTTCAAACTTCCTAGGAAAAAATCTTGGATCCATCAAACATACCACAGTAATTTGAAATGGAACAGTAACAAGGGATAGCCAAAACACATTATAAAGCTGACAATGAAGCATGAGTTCAGTCAATCTGCAACCACTGCTGTAAGACTAAGACAAAGGGTGCTGCCTGCTGCAGACCTTTGTTTGCTAACAGAGATGGGAATAAAGAAGCTCTTCCCTCTACCTGCATAAATGAGAAAAAAAACCCAAACATGTCAGATGTTTCTTGAAGCCTTTCAGCTACCACATTTTTAAGTTGTGACATAAACCTGGAAACTTCTCTTGCATAGGCACAGCAAGCGCTAACAGTTTTAGCATTAATCTCTGTTCACATTGCTAAATTAGTAACTTGCAACCTTCCCTAGTGTCAGCTCCCCAAAAAAGAGCTTTGTAAAAGCTCTCTTATTGGCTGAATTTGGAAATTTGCAGATGAAGACTGCAACTTTACTACACAGAATGCCAAATCCTCCCCATTAGGTCATTCTTAAAGACAAAAACACAAATCCAAGAGCATTTACAGAGTCACTAAAAAGAGCTCAACAAATTCAGCTTCTAACACAGCACTATGTTACACTAGCAACCCTCATAATAAAGCCAGGAAAACATTATGGAAGAGAGGAAGAAAAGGCTGGAAAAGCCAGTGAGCTAAGCTGGCAAGAAAGCCAAGTCCTGGCTGTCAGCACATTACTCACCAATAAGAAATGTGGTGAGCAGAAGCAGAAAGCTTCCAAACTCAAACTCTGTCATATTAGACTATTGTTATGAGTCAAGTCAGCAAAGAACAGAAAGTTACAGCAAAGAAAAGAACCAACCAAAGAGTACCAGGGATCATACAATGTTCTTTGTACCAAATGAACTCTGAATTTGCCCATCAGCTAGCTTGGAGCTTTCATTAGCTGTTACATTTTTGCAATATACAAATATTATTCCCCCTTTTGCCTTACTAGAATATTGATTTAGATGCACCAAGCACAGTGGAGTTAAGCAGTGCTGGATTTGACAGTGGCTGCAAGCACCAAAACTGTTTTGTTTCCTTATATAAATTTCCTATTCATCAACTTTTTGACAGAATCTGTGTACTTTTATCAAATAAATCTGCAGCTAACAATTGCTCATACTCATTCTGTATGCAGCATTCTTCATGAATGTAACAATTAAGGAGTGCCTGGGAAGGGTATTTGGCCCCTTCCTTAAACAATAACTAAGAAAACCCTTCAAGAAATGCCCAACATACATCAGTGTTGGCACACGCGAGGACATGGCAGTACTGGGTGACCAAGTACAGCTCTACAGGGCAGGATTACCTTTCCACCCTGGCTCTGGAAACTGACCTTGTTTTTACCCATCAAAACCTCTGATAACTTTCTCCTCAACAGAGTAGAATAGTCAGCCCCTCTTCTCTCAGCATCTGAGATCTTTGTTGAGATCTGAAAAACTAAAGGACTAAAGCCACTTCACAGACACTCACATTAGAATCTGAAAAGAATTCACAAAAAGAAGAATCTAAAATACTGATAGTCTGAAGTCGCTGACTTTCTATTCACTTGGTAACTCCTATTACAGTTTTTCCAACAGCTGCAATTACAAAAGCCCTAACACCTTAAATCCTCTCCACATTTTTCTTTCATAACTGACATCAAGTAAAGCGTAAGCTGTCACTGAACATCCTTCAGTATTGAATGGCACCTTTTTTGCCATGGTAACACTATTACTTGTGATATCCAAAGGATTAATCCCTCTTGTTAAATTCTGTCTAGTCAGATGGAATTTCATTAAATTAATATATGCCAACTTTCCTGTAGTCATCTTGAAATAAAAGATCCTCATGGATATCCATGGAATGTCAGAAATACAGAGTGCTTTTTCTAATATTAAACCCTCAGTTATCCTTCAGGTGCCCTACAATAATGTCAGGCTTGCAATCAGCCCTATAACTGTGCAGCACAGGGACCACATTCTTCAGAGAAAGTGTTACCTATTCCACAAGTAAGTACAGAGCCCTGCAGCACCTCCACAGCACCAAAGTCTCACCCAGACATTTACTATTCCCAGGAATTTATGGCAACATTCTCCTCAAAGAGTCAGAAAAGGATCTGTCTACTACAGTAACTCTAGCTACACCTGCATATGGATGCAGGTTATATATCAACAGAAGCTGTTTTGAATATTCCTGCACAAATCAGGACAGAGATCAAACAGGAGCAACAAGTGCCAGGTTACCACTAAGTCACTCTCACAATCGCCTCATGTACAAACACTGCTGTTTTTCACCACAGTTAAAATCATACACAGGAGGTTCCTTCTTGGCAACAACTAATATGAAGGGAGCATCTCAACTTAGACAAAAGTTTTTATAAAAGGACTTTACTTTCTCCATGTGAAGCAGCTGTTTTCCTAGGCAATTATACATCTCAGCAACAGACTAAAGTAAACACACCGCTGAAGACTCCAAACAGAGCAGTGCCAGTTCATGCACAACACAATTATTACTGGTATTTTTTACTGGTCATTCTGGTTTCTTGTTATGAAGTGACTTGGGTCATTGAACATGGTCTCAATAAAATCTGCTAAAAAGTAAACATGCTTTATTCCATAATCTCTGCAAGTCTGACTTGCATACAACTAAGATACTGCAATGTCCAAGAGGGATTTATGTTGGCGCATAACAGCTGATGCCAGAGAAATCATTAAAGCAAAAGATCTTTGCATGCACATGAAAATCAAAGAGAAGGTACAAATCCTCATTTAAAGTCAAGTTTGTTTTGATAGTTCCACTGATGTTGAGGCAGCCAGTAACAGTACTATCTACCACTTCAGAAAATCCACATTTCAGAAGAAGGAATTTTATTTTCTAGATATGATTTACATTTCCACAGCTTTATAACTATGAAGATTTTATCTGACACTTAAACCAATCCTCTGTTTAAAATCCCCCCAGTTTGAAGCTGACATTTTAAGCTTCTCTGAAAAGAAAGGAGGGTTTTTCAATGTGCTCCCACAATCTTAAATCCAAAGGACTCCTCATCCAGTATTTTCTCTATGTCAAATCTACCCTGTACAAAGCCAGCTCAGCAGAGTGTTAACACAGTAAGCTTTGAATGACACCCCAAATGTTCACTTGATGTGTGCCTGGTTTGGCTTCAAACTCTGTCTCTGCTAACCAGCTCTGTGACAAGAGGCAGCTCTCAGCTGTCGAGGGCAGCATCAAGACACTGCACAATACCGCAGAAAATCAAAGTGAATTAAACACCCTTCCAACAAACCCACCCCAGGTATCCTATGACATTCTAACCACCTCTTCTATGGATTAGGGGATGCTGAGGACAAGGATTCTGCTCCAACTCTCCAAAGACCTCATGCTGGGACAGAGAGCCAAGGCTGGAAAAGACCTCTGAGACCATTGAGTCCAACCTATGACCCAATATCACCATGTCAACTTGGCCACCAGTACCACCAAGAACCACATCCAGTCTTTCCTTAAACACCTCCAGGCACAGTGACTCCATCAGCTCCCCGTGCAGTCCATTGCAATGTCATCCTTTCTGCGAAAAAATTCCTCTTAATGTCCAACCTAAATTTCCCCTATGCGGGAGTGTCTTACACAGAAAGCAGCCAGGAGTAAGACCTGGGAGGCAGAGACGTGGGGAAAGGAAGGAGAGAGGTGCGGGCGCATCTGCGCGCGCTGAGGGGCATAACCGGAACGGGCATCAGAAGATGGATGTGCACGAAGGGATGGGGACACAGAGACAGGGGCAAGGATGGATGGAAAAGGAGACGGGTAGAGGAAAAGGAGGACTACGGACAACTACAGAGCAGAGACTACAAACAACTCGACAGCGCGCAGGAAGCGGCACCCGCGCCTCGGGAGCTGGGTCAGGGCGTGGGGCTCCGGGGCCGCGGTTCTCTCACCTCGCAGTCTCCGCGCCAGGCGCTTGGCCCAGGCCGCTCTGCGCGGCGCGGCTCCGTCGGGCGGCCCGGGGAGGCGGCCCGGCCCNCCCTTCCCCGCCCTCCGGCGGAAAGCCCGGGGTACGGAGGGAGATGTAGTCGCCCTGGCTCCCGGCGGGAGCGGCGGCCGGGACCTCCTTCCCGCCCTCCTTCTCCTCGTCCCACGCCTCTGAGGCAGCCCCGGACCGCCCCTGCAGTAGCGGTGCGGGGGCCGGCGCTGGGTGCTTGGAGTCCCTCATCCTCGGTGCAAGCCAGAAGGAGGCCTCGCTGAGGGGTTGTACTGCTTAAATTTGTGGGAACAGCGATTTCACATCATTTTAAGAAGAAGTATTAAAGCTCCCCAACCCCAGTAAACAGTAACGCAGGTACAGGGTTTTGAGGGTTTATTTAAGTCCCGTTACAGCAAAACACCGCCCGGCAGCGCAGAGAGCAGCGTGTCCGAGGGGCGACCCTCGCCCCGTGTGTCCCACAGTCTTCGCCGGCACAGCCTCGGGGGCCACCGGCTCATGGACCGCCCCGAACCCCAAAGGTCACCACGCGAACTACATTAACAGTCCCCCGAAATGAAGCTACTCCCCGCTTCCCTTAGGCAGCTATTGAAAAAGAAGGGAAATACTATTTTTGTCTCCCTTTAAGGGGTGACTTCGTTGCTTTCGATGCTGTGACGGTCTTCAGAATCCTCGGCACTTTCCAAGGTTTGGTTGCTGATATAGTCAGAAAACTCAGCTGACACGCGGTCCTGGCTCTCCCTGCTTTCCACACTCGGGTGGCTGTCCCCTCTCCCCCTGCTTTCCACACTCGGGTGGCTGTCCCCTCTCCCCTTGCTTTCCACACTCGAGAGGCTGTCCCCTCTAACACCAGACTTGCTACTGTAGCCTTCTGCCTCGTGACTGTCGAATTTGTGCCGGCTGTCGTTTTCCAAGCTGCGGTCACGCCGATTGCTGTCCAGCTCGCTGCTGTCCCGCCCGTGGCTCTGGTCCGACCATACTATGCTGCTGGTGTACTTCCTCAGGGAGCTGCGGGAAGCAGAATCCTCCCGGGAGACTGAGCGCCGGCTGTCTGCGTCCGTGTCGCTCTCATCTTCCTCAGTGGCATCGTAAATGAGCTGTGTTAGAGAGCAGAACAAGAGCCATTGTCACTCCTGAGGAACTGCTCCATCAAGTGCAGCACTAAAGCAGGCTACTTGGGCTGCGGGGTCACTCAAAACCTGCATGATGCACCTCTGCCTGGAAATACTCCGTTTTTTTTATGGAGTTACATGAACTTTTCACATTATGAGAAACTCGTATTTGATCCTGGCCTCAGTTCACGTGTGCAAGTATATCATGATAGTGCAAATTGTAGTTTTGCACAGTTTGCAGCAGCGGGCTACACTCCTGCCCTAGCACATCTGCAGCCATCGAGACCCCCTGATGTGTGGTACCCAGAGAAAGGAAATCCATTCCTTCCCTTATGCTTATTTCCCCCACACCAATTCTTTTCAAAACTGACTCCTGTGAAATGACATGCCCATTTTCAAGTTCATTCTCCATTTCCAAAACCATGGGTACCACTGCTCAGTGCTATTTACCTTTTTGGCAGCTTTGTGGAGTTTGCTAGGCTTGAACAGTGCAGCTTTTGCCCTCATCCTGTAGGCCACACTGTCACCTCTGCCAGCATTGTCTCCTTGGGTGAAAGGGAAAGTTACTGGAATGTCTGTGGGAAAATTCGTGACAACCTCATCGGATTCATCTGTGTCATTGGAATCATTGTCATCGTCATCATCATCCACATCTTCATGGCTCTTGCTTGACACATCTGGAAAGTGCTGGAAAACATTTATTATGCATCAGGCAAACTAACATGGATGTGAGAGGTGCAGACTGGTGTCTGTTCCATTCACTCAGGGCTCATGCACTGTTGAGGAGCTATGTGCAGGCATTGCTCTGAATTCACCTTGTTTAATTTTGGGAGAGATGTTACTGCGAGAACCACACCTGACTGAGGAAAATGAGAGCTGCTACATGCTGGCTGCCCTGCAGCACTCAACTGACATGTTGTCCTTCAAAACACTTACCAGTTGTACTGGGACATCCACGCTTTCTTCTGAAGAGTAAAGGGTCTGAAAGCAAGACAAAACTCACTATTAGTACACAAAGGCACATACAGTAAGGCTGATCATCATGTTGACTATTTATGCGCTTAATAATAACTTGCAAATTTTGGCATAGAAAGATGCTTAGGTGCGTGTACCTGCTGAGATGATGCCAGGTCACTCTGTGGGTGCTGCTGACTCTCCTGAGACTGAGAATTCACATGGTCATTGTGGTATCTGTGTAAGTGATGGCCCCTGGAGTCCTTTGAGAGAAAATAAAAGGGAGGGGTTAATCCACAAAGGGGCAGGCAAAGCTGCCTGCATCCCAATCTCTGTTTTCAGGCAGATGTGGCATTTGCAGTACACAGTCCTGTATGGAATGTGTCCTCAGCTATTCATTGCAGTAGGAGGAGGACTCAGAACAAGCCATGGTCCCAGATGAACATTGTACCCTAAAGATATATAGATGTGCCTCTCCCACTGGCAGAGCCTGGGAAAATTCAGATCAGTTTGTCCAGTTTGTTTTTACTGAGTGGAATTTGGAGTTATATCTAACAATCGGTGTTTCTGCTAATTCTTAGGTCCTTTTCCAGAGGATGATTTATCTCCCACATCATGAAGGCTCTAAACTAAATGCAGTAGCTGATTCTCAAAGCAAAAAACTGATTTTACAAGGTTAGGAGCTGGCAGTGGAGTATGAATCAAATAGCTGTATACAAAAATAGTGTAATTCACTTACATCACTCCAAAAAAATCAAGGAAATTGGATTAAAGTGCTCTTCAAACACCAAATATTGTCATCTGATCCACACTAACAAATGTGGGTTGTAGTAGTTTTGTTGTGCTGAAGTACTTTCCTCCTTTTAGCCGACAGCTAACATATTTCTCATTAAAAAAAAAAAAAAAAAGAAAAAGAAAAAAAAAATTTCCAGTGCTGGTCCAGAGATAGAACTAACAAAAGTTCCCAATCAGGACACATGACACAGGAAAAAGTCCGTGAACATCAGTGTCTCTCTGCTTTGAAACTGGCTCAAAAAAGCCAGATGATAACATGTTTTGCCAGCATCTGCAATCACAGAACAAGTACCAGAAAAAGTGTTTTGGAGGAAACAAACAAACAAACAAAAGCAAGAATTTATTAAAGAAAATTAATAGAATGACAAAAAGAGCTTACATATTTCTCTTCGGAGCTGGCAGAAATGGCATGCTGCTTGGATTGAATCACCTTGAAGGGAGAAAAGACATAAAGAATTTATCATTATTTCTCGCTAATATGCAAAGGAAATAATGCAAGTTGTTGGTGATGCATGTTTGTGATTTACTCACTGGCCATGCAGTGGTGAGGCTGATAAGACATAAACACAGAACTGCCACCTTCATTGTGATGCTTTACCTAGAAAATATATTGGAATGGTGAGTCAACAAGGTAAAATACTACAATAATGCTATAGGCTTTTCCTTTTTCCTGGTGTACACTGTGCTGAGACCAGGTCCCTGCTGTAGATTCAACCCACCCATGCTGATTTTATTTCCTCTGTCCTCCATCACCACTCCCCACACAGCTGGTTTGTAATGACTTAGCAACTCAAAAGCTCCAAAAATTTTAAAACTAAGTACTGAGAAGAGCCTAGCAGTGGTGAGAATAGCCACACCGAGAAAGTGAACTGACTCCTGTCATCAACTGACTTGCACAGGTAAAGATTTGTGAAAAACTATGTGCTATAAATATCAGCTTTGGTTTATCTTTGTTCATTTAACATATTTTTTTCTAAAAAATGTAGATTAAGGCAAACTCAATTTGGATTCTTTGGTCAGTTATTTTAAAACTAGATTTTAGGATTACTAACTTGAGTTGCTGGGTTAAATCTGTTTATATGAACATAAACTGCTTATATTGAGATACCTGTATTTCCCCCTCCCGAAGTTTGAACAAAAGAACCTGTGTTTCCAAACAAGAGATTAAGTGAAATAGGTGCTCATATTGCAGCTTTACCAATTTAATAAATAACTGATTCCTGCTGAAATAAGAGGAGCTACAGTAAATTTTGGTGCTAAGTGACCAGTTCCCAGAACAAGGACCATCCCAGAGAATTTAAACCAATTGACAGATGAACAAGAGTCATTCAAAATTTTGGTAAATCACAGCAGGAAAGAAAGTTACTTAGGACATTTAAAATGCATTAGTAAGGCTGTCCCTGAGACAGGACACTCTAACAGAGGTGTTGCAATTTCAGCTTTCTCAGAGACGGGTGACTGTCCCATCTACTCAGGATCATGCAGCACAAACTGTGAGCCTGCCAGGAGAAACAAGGATGCTGCCAGGCAGTGGTTACGTGAGGAAGAAAGCTTTCTGTGTTCAAGCACCCTCTCTGAGTTTCCAGCACATGATTCAGTGGCAAGTTTTCAGTAACCTACTCCCAACATCTATCAGCACACAAATTTAAAATTGTGATTATGTGTAATATGTGGCATTGCTAAAGCAACCTTGTTCCTATAAAAGCACACCTTTTCCCACAGAGAAATATCAAACACCCCTGCCCAGTGAAGCAGTTTTCAAAGATCTGCTCAATGTTTCCTAGACTATAGCTGAAGATGGATTGGCACATACCAGGTAAAAAAAGCAAAAAAATTACCTTTTCTGGTGCTGGAGGAGTCAGCCACAAGAAGAACACTCTTAGTGATCCCAGCAGCAACTCCAGCCAGTTGGCTCCCAGAAGCTCTGGTTTCTCCCCTTGTCCCCTGACTGCCTGACATCTCTGCGCTCCGGGAATTTAAACCCTGTCCCAAGCACAGCCACCAATCCCCATGAGGCGGAAAAAGATGAGGTCATGAGGCTCCTGGCCACTGTCCTGCCCACATTCTCCTACACTTCCTCCTTGGCTTTGTGGCTTTTGGAGCAAACAAAAACCACTCTAAGGTTAAAACATTACTTATGGGCATGATCATTAACCAGCAGGTCTGTTGAATGCACAGTGTTTGGTATCGTGTGGGAGGGCTTCGGGGCACTTCTGTCCTCATTCTGTGAAAAGCCAGAGCCCAGTTTCCCAGAAATCTTTTGTGTCCTATTCTGCAGGGGGTAGGAATATCTAATGTGTGCTGGAATGAATAAATCTGAACATAAAATTCACCAAAGAGGTGTTAAGGCTTCCACAAAGTTGTAGACTTGCTTTCCAGGGCATGCATGGTGCAACAGGAATTGCAAGGATCATGCAGAATATAGCCTTTTGCATTTTTTGGTCTGACCTTGGTTAAAAAAAAATAGCATTAGTTGTTTCAGTAGGCATTGTGCATCCAGGAACTTGTTTGTAAAGGTGTACAAGACCCAGTGGTGGTCTAATTAAAGAAGATTGGTGCATCTTTATGAGAAATTATGAGGAATTCTCACTCCTTTTCTATTCATTTGTATTCCTTCTGGCTCCTTTCTCAGGCAGTTTCATCAAATCTGTTCCAGCACCCTTTTCAGGGACCAGAAACCAGGTATTTTTCAAGACAAAGAAACCCCCAACCAACAAAAAAACCAAAATCAAAATGAAAAAGGGGAAAAATAAAAGCACCTATAGCTCCAGCATGAGGAGTGCCATGAATGGCGTTGGGAAAGAGGGGACGTCATGGGATAAAATTCCATGTCTGCTGTGGAGCAGTACATTGGCCCTGCTGATGGGCAATTGTGGCAGCTTGGATGTTGACAGCTTTGGACTGATTCTGCATTAGCTGGGATGGGCTGGAGAACTCTCAGACACTCTTCTATTTGGTGTTTCTTTAAAAGGACAATGAGGTGTCATTCAAATACAGGCAAACATTCCAAACAGCCCTCTCAGAAGGCAGAATATTTATAACAAAGTAGTTATCTTTCTTCTCATTTCTGACACCCAGCAAATGTTTGCTGTGTCCTTAAGCAAGCAGACAAGAGAGACCTGGTTGTACCAACTCCTGTTACCAGTTATCCTGTGCTTATTAGGACTTCTGCAGGATGTTTAGAGACATCAGGAGTAACACACATGTATTAGCTCAGCACCTGCCCATCACATCATCACACAGATTTAGCTAAATATATTTTTGAGCTGAGATCAGCAGCAGCTGGAAGTTCCACTTAGTCCACTTAAGAGAGTGTTCTAATATCCCAGAAGGAGAATCAAATGCAAACATAGTATATAGCATGTAATTACTAGTTCTGTCTGTAAGGATCCACCTGAGTGGGGATTATCCTAGCTTTTATTTTTGGATCTATGTGACCATTGTTATATGGTAACTCGGGAAAGACTATTCAACCAAAAGCCTTCAGTAACTAGGATTCCAGCAGCATAATCTTCTGCAGGTTTAGACAGATTTATCATCTCCCATTTATCTGCAGCTCAATGCTGCTGGAAATCACTTTGCTGAAGCCCTTGAATGCAGACACAGGACTCCATCTGGAAGTTGGTGGTCTTTGGAAGTGTTGGTTTGAGCATCACACGGTAACTGATACTTAGTTACTAGGGTGGCTTCAAAAGGCCACTGCTGTTGACTCCAGGGAACCCCAAGCCAGGCCCTTGAGTAGCCAAGTACATTTGATCCCAAACACCAGTCCTGACCATCAGCAAAAAAACTACTTCTATCTGACAGAGTAAGAAATGGAGACAGAGTGAAGCCAGTGGCTCACATCACTGGATGTGGGACTGGATTTGCTGTGTCCTGCTCCCCTGTACACACCCTGGATTAAATTTTAAGCCTGAAAAACCTAGTTTCCCAACAAACCATTCATCAAGAGACATAGAAATGAAAAACAACATTATGCTGAAACATCCTCTAGACCTGCTGTCTGGCCAAAACCAACACTTGCCATCTGCACAGTGGCGTATCACTGTGTATCAGACTGTCAGGAAAATATACATTATGTAAACAATCTGTTTCACCAAGTTCAGCAGCAGTTATCAGTCATACTGATGGAGCCATTAGAAACAGAGACTTCCTGCAGTTTGTTACAGACATTCCTGTGCAGATCAATTATCACTGTGGCATCTCAAGGCAAATGATTTGTGAGAGCCTGTAACACGTCTCCCGGCAGACTCTCTACGCGCTTCCCAGGGAGCTGTTTCTGGCACACAATTGATCTTTCCAGTGTGCTGGAAGATGACAGTGTTTTCGAATATGTTGCCAAAATGAAATTGTTGATTTTGTAAGAACTAAGGAACAACAGGGATGTTTTGCAGTAATCCAGAAGCAGGATAAGAAGCAACAGCTATTACTGAATGTCTTCAAGATTAGCCAGTACAGAGATGTAGTAAATTTAGCACTTGTCTCATGCCTATCATTATGTGGTTATTCCTCCTGTAAATCATTTTGTCTAGCTGAGAAATCCTTTGCCTTGGTAGGATTTGTGCTTCTCGTAGTCTCAGAGATAAGGAACAAGCAGGGCAGAAAGCAGGGAACTTTTACCATTTTCACCTCTCACATTAAAATCCCTAATTCTGGAGAGAAGACTTGTCTGCTGGTGGCACAGCAAAAGCAGCTTACTTGAATTAGTACAGGTGGGAGGGTACATGATTCTGGCTTTCAAGAGCTGTCAGGGTCTGTGCAGGGCATGACTGTGACAGGCTGTAATTTGTTGCATGTAGGTGATATTTTCTGCTTGTCTGCCCTGTCGAACAAAGCTTTTGACCACAATTCCTTCCATCCTGGGCTGTGTTGGAAATGTGGTTAGGCTGCCGTTTGGTGTCAAGAAGATGTATCAGTGCCTCCCTGTGCCACCTCCAGCACCTACCTAACGTCTTGAGCTGGGACATCAGTGTGATGCCCAGCGATACCTCGGGCTGGCTTGGGAAATCCCAGCCTGCCTGCAGGGACCTGTGGAGCTTAGTCAGCTTTTAGGACAGCTGGCTTTTGTTTTGTTTCGTTCACCAGAAAACAAGTCTAGAGATGAACGTGAGCAAAGACTAGATGGCGAAGACTAAGACTGGAGGAGAGAGGCTAATTCCTTCAGCAGCATTAAGAATGCTATCAAATACTGTCTTGCAACTGGAACATCCCAAAGAAAAGCAGACTTAGTAAAGACAGGTTTCTGTGAAAGACAGATAAAAAGCAAAACTATCTTGCATTGCCACCATAAAATGTTCTTTGGAAACTTAGTGTGTCATGCAACACAACATATCTGCAAAAGCTGTTATGTCTTCCTAATTAAAGCTTCAAAAGTGAGGAAAATCTTACACACAGCAGTGGGTAGACTTAAAATGAAGTCTTCTGCCTCTTAAATGGACTACACAGATCACCACAGTGTTTGTGTCAAGGCCCGGGAGACTATTTGGTATGCAGAAGAGATATGGGTGTCAGATCCATTTGATAAAGAAATTACAACAGAGATTTGTTTAAATGTGTGAGCAGGGCACCCTGATAACACAAGATTTGCAGCACATCTAAGTATCTTTTGCTTTGCACCTGTTGGAGCAATAAAAGGAGTTACAGTCTCACTTTCCTAGAGTCAGCCCTAGCAGTTCCTGGAGGAATTGCAGAACTGGGCACAACACTGACCTAAAGCTGCTGTAGGTGATAAATTGGGACAGAACAGTGATTTTCTGGGAAACAACCCCACCACAGGCTGACAGTGTATTAGGAAGTGCCAGTGTCTGACACATTGCACAGACTTTTGGTCTGTTCTTATCTCCCTCTACTCAAAGAGAGCCCGCTCCTTTGTCTCTCACTTCTGGGACTAGTCACTCACCTGTTTCCATTTTCAAATGCCTTTTTTAGAACAGCTTTGGAAAGTGAAGAAAAAAATAATATTTGAGAAACTGCCATACAGCTGTGGCCCACAAATCCTGGAGGCCAGACAGTCTCAGTCAGATCCCAACTTTCAGAGAGGCCAGCAGCTGCTCCTGCTGCAGCATAAATACAGTCCAGCTGTCTACAACTTGCTCAAATGGATCCCCATTGATGTTTCCTCCCTTGACTTTTACAGCTAATTAGAAAAAAATCCAGATTTTTTTTTCCCTGTTGAAATTAATGTATTTTAATACTGAGGTCCATGTAGCAGCAGGAATTAAACTGGCACAGAAACATTAGGTTATTTTCAGGTCAGCAGAGTTACCAGTGTGAAGAGCAAAACACCAGCTTTTCAGTGCTGGGTTTGTGGCTGTGCTTCAGCTCTGAATTGACAGAAGAAGAATAGCATTTTTTTCAACTGGAAAATAACAAACACAACAATAGTCTGAAGTACTCCTAGAAACAAGAACAACCAGTGAAAGGATATGTGTTTTCATAACTGTGTTATGTGTATATGTTTTCATGTTTTCATAACTGTGCCATTTTGTAATGTATGCAACTCTCAAAAAACAATTTTTTGAGAACAGGAGGATGAGACTTTCTCATCTTAGTGGGAGCTGAAGCCTGCACACTGCTGCAGAGATAATGCTCCAGGATGAAGGAAAGCACACAAGGTGTGGGTGCTTAAATCTCATATATGCCCATAAGATAGCAACCATCAGTTTGCCAGCTCAGGACTCACAGTTTGAGTGCTGAGGGAATTTGACGGCAGGAAACAGCCTGACAGAATATTGCTTCTCAGACAAGCATTGCAAAAACTTTGTGACAAGTTGTTTCCTTCTCTCTCCCCTGCTTAGTCCCCTGTTTCCTATCCTACTGCAAAATTTTCTCCTCCTACTGAGAAAAGACACTAATGGAAAAATCTGAATATGCAGAATGGGTATGGAAAGAACAGCATCTTCCTGCTCTGCATTGTGAAACTTGGAAAGTCACAAGATGCCTGTTCTCCCTAGTGCAGGGAGTTTTGGCAGGGCACCAAAGGAACAATTCCGCACATCCAGCACCCCTCCAGTTGCATCTTCATGAAGCTCTGCTGGCAAGGCACAGAGAGCCACCCCCTTGCTGCAAGGAGCAGAGCAGATCACAGCCCAGCAAGACAGAGAAGAGGTAGACAAGGAGATGATGGGCCAGCTCCTCTGTGCGCTGCATCTGTGCATACCCGAGACGAGCATGAGAGTCCTAACTGTGTCCTGGGAATCCTTATCACACAGCAGTCTTGATTTCACATTCCACGTGTACCATGTTGAGCTCATGTCTTGTTTCTACACGCAGCCACAGAAGGATCACAGTGTGAGGAGCAGAGAGCTCAAAAAAGTTTGTTCCCAATCCCAGGGACAAACCGTTTACAAGACACACTTTCTGAGTGCCTCCTGGAAGAGGCCAGTGCAAAACAGACAATTTGGAGAGGTGCCGTGCATTACGCAACCCAGGATTCCACCCTGCATATCTGTGGTTATCTGTACACAAGGCATCTTTTCTGCTGAAGGTCTGGAGCAGGGGAAGCATGTGCTGTTGTGCGTGTTGTGACCCTGTCAATAAACTTGACCTCAGACACAGCCTTGGCTGCATATCAGAGACCTGTCAGATTTCACGTGGCTTCAGCTTCTGTTGTGAGCAGTTTTCTTAACTCTCAGCCCAGGGCCACTGTGGTCTGGGGTGGGACGGGTGCAGAACTGAGTCAGTGTGAAAGCAAACATGTCCCAGGCACTGTGCCCCAGGGTGTGGGGGCCCTGCTGGTGGAGTGGGAGGAAAAACCCATCTGTGGGCCTAGTGAATGGAAATTAAAGAGTTGGGGACTGGGCTTGGGGAGGAAATTGTTTGGCCAAGAGGCTGATTTGATTTTGTGGGAGAACCAAAAATCAGCAGGCCGGGGTCAAGGCCTCTCCTGTCTCAACTGAATCATGGAGAGAGATTCCCCACAGCTTGCTTGAGCTTGGAGGTGATGAAGTTGTTTTCCCCTAAAGCCTATCCAGGCAGGAGCTCTACAGGAACCATGCTTCTCCACTGCAGCAAGGAATCATTTTGGTTCTGGCTTGGAAAGCTAGAACATCTCCTGCATGTCCATGCACTTCTTTTAATTAGTATTGGGGTTACCACCTCTTGTGCAACAAGCAATAAATGTGCCAACAGAAAGCATCACTCAGACCCAGCAATTTCTCCTTGTGTTTTGCATATTAAAATTTTTAAAACTTGAAAGGGTTTTTTTTAATGAAATATTAGGTAGTAGCTCACACCTGACAGGTATTACTATCAGCAAATCAAAGGAGATATTTTCTTAAATGTGTAATTTCTCAAGGAAATAGGATAAATGGAAAGATTGAACAGTTCAGCTACAAGTGTCTGGGAAAAAGTAAAGAGGTTTCTTTTCATTTAGCACAGAAGCACAAACAGTTTTGGCAAGTCCCTGCTCTCCTTCCTTGCCTACCAACTCTCTTTGGAAAGGAGCTGCTCTTTTGGAAATACACAGTGGAGAGATAATCACATCCAGATTTAGGAAATAACATTTTGCACATAATTCATACTGTCTACCTAGACAGATTATTGGTTGAGTGTGTAGCTATAAATTTAGCAGAATAAATGGCAAACTGTGGTTGCCATACAGACACAAAGCAGGATGCAAACTGCAGCTATACATTAGAGGAAAAGAAAGCCTAAGAAATTCAGTTAATCGGCAGGGTCTGAAGCAAACAATAAAAAGGGGCAACTGAGGGGGCAACTAACCATTAAGGAGCATACACAGCACCAGAGCTCTTTGCATTAGGAAGAACATTACCAGTCAATAAATAACAAGCCAGCACTGCTTTTTGCTGGCTGAGTATTGTTTATCACAAAGAAGTCAAATGACTTCTCCTCACCCATGGAAAATGTGAACACAGAGGATGACAGGCAATTTTGGGAAGCAACATCCGTTCTGTATGGAGAAACTTGATCTGCTATACCCAAAATAACTGGTGTTGAAACACAGATTAGATCTCATCTCAGCAATCGATTAGGCAAAAGGAGGAAGCTCGACTGCTGCTTGGAGGTGAGTTGGTCTCACCTCAGGCAGCAGGGCAGTGACAGGGCAGAGACACGTGGGCTGAGCCAGGCTGGGAAATGCAGATCTCAGGAGGCAGGCTGTCAGCACATAACTCTGTGCCCTCAGCAGGGCTGAAAAGAAATTTTTATGACACTCAGCCCCTGAAGGAAGCACTATAGGAACTCTGGCACCTGTACCTTCATTGGCACTGACAGTCTCATCCCAGAGGAGTTTGCCCCATCCCTGACAAGTCCTACTTCTGCTCTACTCTTACAGTGCAGGTAAAGGTACATGGACACAGCTGCATTCCCCAGGCTCCCTGGCTGTGCTAAACAGGGAAAAAGGAACACTGTGGCTATAGCACAAACCAGAGCTGGCTGCAGGTCAGCATTCAGCTAGCAAAGCTGTATCAACAAATTACTTCTGCACAATGGGATCTTCTGTACTCACCTTTGGCAAAAAGAAGCCAATTTCCCCTGGGACCGGCTTTGGTACAGTGAGACACTCCAGTGTTTGCTTCCATGCACCAGGTTGCTAGAATTCTATTGATTGAACGTTGCAGACATAGTTCCATCCCAGGCTGAAAATCTGATCAGAGCAGGCTTCCTGCATTTGCTTTGGCTCACACACACACAGATAGATGTGCATATATGCAAACATACATACATACATATGTTTAGTATTTTAAATTCCACTTTCCAGACCAAAACAAATTCTGGAGTTCTGAGTCACAAGGAAGTAACACAAAACCCCCTAAAAAAGCAACAGCAAAGGAGAGTGCTGGACCACAGCAAGTCCCAGTGGGATTAATCCTGGTCCCCTGTTTCAGGCTTAAGTAAAGACAGAAAGAGGAGTGCTTAATTTCAACAAATATTCATGGACATGGGTATCTCTTTTGCCTCTCTTCCAGGCAAAGAAGCCAGGCTGGTACACTGGGCATTTGTGTGTATAGTTTCCAGTCTTTTGGGTCAGCAGATTCATTCATTCTACCTATTTTCTACATAGCTGCTCTCCTGAGTGAGCAGTGTGACACAGCTGCAGTCCCACTGGACAGAGATTTCTACAACAAGAAAGGCAGGACCAAATCTCAGAGCAAGGGTGACAGAAGACAAGGTGTAATGCCTAGGAGATACTAAAAACTCACTCTGAACTCCAACTCTACTATCATTTCTTTTAACACATTGATTTCCCATCATAATTGCCATGGAAATCAAGGAAAAATATGGAGGCAAAATAGAAAAGAGAATTAATCAGTCCAAGTAATTACATTCATTGGCTGCGGGTTTTAAATATCTTTCTTTAGCAGGAAGTCTTCTACATAGACTTCAGCAAAGAACAGCTCTCTTTGCACATAAACAGTTGCACGTGGGAGGCAAGGAAAGAGATTTTGATTACATGGGCTCCACGGATGCTGCAATTGAAGCTTGAGACAGCAAGGCTGCTCCCCTTTCACCACGATAAGGCCTGCTGACAATTAGCCTGTCTGTTTCCTTCCTATGCCATCCCTGCTTGGCAATTAAGGGGGCAAAGGCAAGCCTGTGGTCTCCCTTGTTACATGTTGGAACAGCTGCTGGGGCTATCCAGGGGGTCCAGGTCAATACCCAGAAAATCTTTCCTGGAAAGCTGACAACTCCCCCAGGCCTGAACTGGTAATACAGACAGACTAAAGAGTCAATTACCGCAGTGCACAGGTGATACAAACCAGAGGACGAAGATTCGTGGATTTTTAAAGCTAAAACAGGCCATCTTTTACTCTGACACCCCTGCACACATCAGACTGAAGGACAAACTTCACGTGCTACTGAGCTTGCCAGCTTGCATTTGGCCAAATGCAGTCATTCCTCCTGAACTGCGGTTGTTCTGTGTTAAAGCTACTTTCCATAAAGCCACATTGATAAGCACTAGCTACACCACCCGTTTGTAATTCTAAGAATTAAATTATGCACAGGCCTTTGGATTTCCCTTTGTTTTTTGCAGCCAGAGAAGAGATTATTCTGGCCATTTATACAATTCAGCCAAGTATAAACATAGCAGCCTGGCTCACAATTATCAGTTCTATTCCAGCCTCTGGTATTTACAAGTTATATTCTAACAGAGATAAGCCTGATGGCAATGCTGGTGAGGTTTTTCCAGCACCCTTTTGGTCACAGCTGGGAAAGCCGCCCCCAAACACTGGCTTCTCACCCTGCTCCGGCTGCAGATTTTGCTGCCAAAGAAGTCTATTTTACTGTATGGCAAAGCTCTCTGTGACTTCTAGGGGAATAGTAGCTTCCCCAACTCCATTAGGCTGCATGCACATCTCCTGGCTTTCTGGAAATAATATTTCTCCTCCCCATGATCAACTCTAAAAGACAGGAAGATGTTCAAAGTAGCTGAACCACTGATGGAAAATGGTTAGAAACATATGGATATTAAAAATTTTTAAAAAGTGAAAATATCTCTCCATTCCTTTCTCAGTACAATACAATACAATACAATACAATACAATACAATACAATACAATACAATACAATACACTCTCATTTCTCTTTCCTCTGCAAAAGCTTTTCCTAACTTCCTAAGAACACCTTGTTATCATGCAGGGCCTGTGCCCAACAGGAGTAATGCTTGTGAAGGTTTTCCAGCTCTTACTCTCCAGAAAATCTTGTCACCGGCACAGGCCCTACTTTAATAAGCAGCAAGGCGGAAATTAGGCTCTCCAATGAAAACAGCTATTGGTTTATTTGTTTGGGTTTTTATTTCAACATAGTAATCTCCCTACAGGCATTCTAGGAAAGCACAAGAGGAATGTTTCTTCTGTGAAATGTAATTAACATAGTTTTCTTCCTGTTGCAAGGTATAATTGCAAATATAAACCAACACACGAGAATGGGGTTATTTTGGGTGATGGTTTTGTGCAGCAAAATACTGTGACAAGTTTGGTTTGTCCAACTGAAGACAGGGCAGACGTCTCTCTCCCTTCCTGTTTAAGCCAGTGGTCTGGGAAGGGCTGCCATAGCCTATAATGACGGGCAGCTCACCCAAAGAAACTTGTTTTCCCCAATCTATAAATGCAGTTTTTCAAAGCCTGAACATACACCAGAACATGCACGTGCTTTGTGATCCTGTGTGACATGGCAAACCCTGCTCTGATTTCAAGTTGTGTTAAAACCTACATAAAAATGCCTCAGTTCTGACAAACCTGATGCCTTTCAATACCTGAGGGGATCCTACAAGAAATCTGGAGAGGAACTGTTTACAAGAGTATAATACAAGAGGGAATGGGTTTAAACTGACTGAGGGCAGATTTAGATTGGCTGTTAGGAAGAAATTCTTTTCTGTGAGGCTGGTGAGGCACTGGCACATCTTGACCAGAGAAATTGTGGAAGCCCCACCCCTGCAAGTGTTCAAGGCCAGGTTGGATAGGGCTCTGAGCAACCTGGTCTAGTGAAAGGTGTCCCTGCCCATGGCAGGAGGATCAAAAATAGATGGTTTTCAAGGTCCCTTCCAACCCAAATCATTCTGTGATTGTATATACTTTCTCACACACAGCTCACAAAGGGGTGTGGAATATTCTTTCAAAGTCAAAGAAATTAATCGAACTTTCATCTGCAAAAGCATTTCCGAAGGACTTGACCAAACATGGGGTCATCTTCACATTTCACTGTGTGTTTGCAATTGCTCTTCAGGTGGCAAAGCACATAAAGCTGTACACAGCAAAGCCCCAAGAGCCGATGGGAGCAATGGAGTGTGGCACAGTGGGACTGGATGGCTGCAGCCTAGGAAAGCAGTGGTGAGTCACCTCCTGGTTGGAGGTCACTTTACCCAGATGGGCAATTCCCTGCAACGTGTCCCCACATGCAAAACGTATAATCTGAGATGGAAGCAGGGGACTGAAATAACAAACGGTTTACTTCCCCCTGCTCTCCAGACCAGGTCAATCATTAAACATAAATGAAAAATTACATTCTGTCAGTGCAAAGCCTCACTAGTAGAAGCAGGCATTTGCTTACTGAACTTGTTTGGATCTGGGCTCTATATTCATTACTATAAATCTTTTTTAAGCCAGTCTACCTTAAAAAAATACATATACAAGGGTTATAATATAAAAATGAATACTCTGTCCTCCATCCATAGGACAAGACACTGCAGCACAAGAGGCCTGGATGAATAAATCACTGGGGAAAAGCAGGCAACAACACTGAACCCCGAGGAGCTGCAGACCAGTCAGTCTCCCCTCAGTGCCTGGCAAGATCCTGGAGCACATCCTCCTGGAAAGTATACTAAAGTACACAGAAAATAAGGAGGTGATTGGGGACAACAAATGTGGATTCTCCAAGGGCAAATCATGCCTGACAGATTTGGTGGCCTTCCACAACAGGATTACAATGTTGATGGATAAAGGAAGAGTGACTGACATCATCTACCTGGACTTGTTCAAAGCATTTGACGCTGTCCTGCACAACATCCTTGTTTCCAAACTGGAGAGGTGTGGTTTTGGTGGATAGACCACTCAGTGGATAAAGAAGTGACTGGATTGCAGCAGGCAAAGTTACAATCAACAGCTCTTTGTCCATCTGGATACCCCTGATGAGTGGTGTTCCTCAGGGGTCAGTTTGGACAGGCACTGTTTAAGTCTTCGTGGCAGACACGGACAATAGGATTGAGTGCAGAGTCACCAAGATTGTTGATACCACCCAGCTGTGTGGAGCAATAGACACCCTGGAGGGAAGGGATGCCACCCAGAGGGATCTGGACAGACTTGAGACATGGGCCCATGTAAACCTTGTGAAGCTCCACAAGGCCAAGTGCAAGGTCTGCATCAAAAGCAGCATGGCCAAAGGCCAAGGAAGGGAATTCTGCCCCTCTACTCCACTCCTCTGAGACCCCACCTGGAGTGTTGCATCCAGCCCTTGGATCCCCAAGGATGAAGGACAAGAATAAGGACATGAGGACATGAATCTGTTGGAGGGAGTCCAGAGGAGGTCACAACAATGATCAGAGGGCTGGAGCAACTCTCCTATGAACACAGGCTGAGAGAGATGGGGTTGTTCAGCCTAGAGAAGAGGAGACTCCAGGGAAATCTTACAGCACCTTCCAATACCTAAAGTGGGCTGCAAGAGAGCGGAGAGGGACATTTTACAAGATTATATAAAGGACATGAAGGAAATGGCTTTAAACTGACAGAGGGCAGGTTTACATAAGATACTAGGAAAAAATTCTCTGCAGTAAGGGTAGTGAGACACCGGAACAGGTTGATTAGAGAAATTGTGAAATCTTCATCCCTGGAATTGTTCAAGGCCAGGCTGTATGGGTCTCTGAGCAACCTGGTCTAGTGGAATGTGTCTCTGTCCTGGCAGGGGGCTGGAACTTCAACCCAAACCATTCTGCTTCCTGACCCCAGCATCCCTAGGAAGGGGTCTCATTTCTTTCCACTCTACAGTTCCCTGGATAAGACGTGAAGCTCTGTAACAGTCATTTTGCCCCTGACAGCATGATCTTTGAAACCATGGAAAGAAACCAAGGCTAATATTGGCTGCTGCTGAGGTTTTTGTACCATGAGGTATTTTATTGCTGTCCCTAAAAATCAAGTGATTTAACCTCATTGGTGTCCTAATGTATACCTTGTTAACTGAATCTCATTTTCTAGTTAGCCATGAACTATCAGACTGCATTCATGCCTTTAAACAAGCAGGACTTTCAGGGATTAAGTATGATGCAGAGCTTGCTGTGCCAAACCCACAAGCACGTCCCCCTCCCATCAGGTGTGCCAGAGCAGGCTGCCCAGACAGTGTGACCCAGGACAGTGCCTGGCCACAGACCTCAGACTCTGGGACATCAGCCCCTTGATTTTCCCCTCCTGGAAGTGGATGCAGCAGCCAGTGCAGAGAGGATGAAATTTTCTCCCCACCACAAAACTCTTCCGGATGACACAGACTCCCTCCAGTTCCCCTCCACATCCACATGTGGAGAAACACAAGCCCACACCCCAACAAACACCTCCACCTCCCAGCTTGGGAGGTTTCTCTAGCTCTGAAAACCCAGGCCTGGGCAGAGTTTGAGCCGCATGGAGGAAGGACACAGATTGGTTTTTCCAGTGACCATAGCGATGCTTTGCTCTTTTCTGGGGGCTTGCTTTTTGTTTTAAGTGGCCCAGAGCCAGGCAGCACTAGGTAAGCAATAGCAAAGGTATAGCATAATTGCTGTTATAAAGCTACTCCTGGCTCAGCAAACAGGAAGCTAAACCTTCACCGCCTTCCTCAAGCACACCTCTACAAAGCCCCTTTTGTAGGACACACTGGTTAGGGCAGGCAGGACAGCACAGAGGCAGGGGAAAGCATACAGGGAGGGGCTCTGCAGGGTGGAAACAGGGAGTGGAGACATCCTACTCTGCTGGGAGAGGGCAAGAACCTGTTAGACCTTGCGTATTGTAGCATCTCACCTTAAACACACTCGGAACCCCCCATAGCTCCAGATGGTGACTAAGGTAGAGGGCATGCAGGGGGATCAGAGATCACTTTTTCCCCAGGAGAAAGGCAGAATTTCCTGCTGCCCATACATTTCCAGGAGCACTTACTCATTGCTGCTGGGAAGTGCTGAGAGCAGCAGCTGTTCCCCAGTTCCTGCGCAGAAAATTGCATCTTGCCCCCGGGGCATGTGTCAGAGCCTGTTTCCAGTGACCCATGAGAGCTGGGAGGCCACAGCATTCACTGGGTCCAAATGAGACAGTAAAATAATCATCATCTGATTGTGACTCACTTCAAGCAACTTAGCTTCGGGCAATTAGCTTGGAGACCAACATTCATGCCTGTTAGTGATTTATGTCAAGAATATCTTAACCTTTGGGCATAGGAGCTCTCTGCAAAACCCAGGGAGTCTGTCCAGGGAAACCCAACCTGAAGGCTCCCTCCTTACCTGCAGCATAAACCTCCCCCTGCTGAACGGAGACAGGGCCTGTGCAAACTAACCTACAGGTCTTCAACATCAACTTTCTCGTTACCAGTGTAGCTGTTATTTACATTTTTACAGGAGACTGTTTCACAGCAAGAACTATTCCTTTGCACTAATGATCATGATTCAGATGCATTAATGATAAACAGGAATAAAGGTAAAAATTTTCCAGGCAACAAAGGAGACTCTGAGGTATGCCAGGCCACAGCAGCACTGGGTCTCTTGATGTTCCCCCACAGCCTTCCCTATGGCATCTTCCTTTCACTCCTGTTTTGGTTCATTTTAACAAGCATAAAATGAAGCTTGGAAGCTTAAAACTATCAGATATATTGAATAGGAGACTTGCACAAAACTGATATCCAAGAAATTTCATTAAGGAGTCCCTTGACCTTATTTGGGTGAGAATTTTGGACAGTCAGAGCAAGGAGCTAGCACCAGTTTACTCAGGTTGAGCAGAGGAGGTGAGCACTGACAGAGGGCAGAGCAGGAAAAAATGAAATGCCAGGGTGGAAATGCGTAGTGGAAAGGGCAAGGCTGGAGAAACAGTAGTGGAGAAAAGGGGTTGAGGTGAAAAATGCCAATAGACCAGAAAAATCAGAAGGCTGACAGGGGACAAGGCTTCAAGCACAGGTTCCTGAGGAAACTGGGCTGGAAAAGGAGGAGAGAAAGCAAATTAAGAAAGGAATCCACTCTGTAAATCAGAACTAGTCCATCAGAGGCAGAGCTTAAGCAGAGGGAGAGAGCATGACCCCAAGTCTCCCTGTCCTCGCCAGCACTACACAGGCTTCTGCACAAGTCTGTGGCAATGGTCCTTGCTGGGACAGGTCTGCCAGTGTCCGTACTCTTACATCAACTCTGCTCTCATGAGTTTGATTGCCTAATAAATATATTAACCCCAAGAAATCAACTTTGCAAGCCCTGTCTTCAAGCTTGGTGTGATCTCCATAAAAAAATTAGAGTGAAAACGTAACTGCTGTTTGTGGCACAAATCTTGATGTTCATGCAGTGCTCTGAATTTCCATAGCTTTTCTAAGGCTGTCCCTGTTATCTCTGGCATGTGCAGCCTACACTGTCATCAGGACTTCAATTAAATATATGCCAACTGCAACTATTTTATCAAATTTCTCTCAGGATGGAGAGCAAAAGTGCTGGCAAAGGTAAAGAAGTGTTGAGAACTTCTGCCTTTTCAGTGTTGCTGGTGATTAACTCACCTCTCCTTTTTAACAGTGGGCCAATATTTCCCTTCTGTTTCTGCTCATTGTTTATGTATCTAAAGAAACTTTTCTGCCAGTTTTTGGGATGTCTAGCCAACTTCAATTCGAGCTGAGCTTTTGCTTTAGTAGTAGGAAGAGATGCTCCTTAGCAAGGATGTGGGATTATGAGCTGACCAAGACAAAATGTGTTTAACATCTGATAGCTGATCCACATCACCACTTCTTGCAGCAGCACCCTTGGTCCCTGCCAGGCAATCATTACATGCTTTTGTTAGATTTCTATATATGCTCTTTTCTGTAAATTTAAAGAGGACCTTCCCTTCCAGTAAATTACAGCTTTCCTTTGGCTTTCAGGCCAGTCTGCTGCTCATGTTTTCGTGCAGCCCGAGCTGCTTGCGTTTGGCTTTTCTGAGACGCTGACTGTGGAGAAGATTAAGCAGTTTAGTGGTTGAGTGGCTGGTACAAAAACAAACCTACAGATTTCTGATCCAGAGCACCAAAACAACACAGTATAGAGGAACAGCCCAGCTGGGGTCAAGTATACGTGCTATTGCATTACGCACCCCCGGTGTTTATTTACAAAGCAAGCCAAGTTGGGCTGCCATCCCTCCTTAAACGTGTACTTTTCATGCCCAGAAATTGTCCTTGGATCAAGTTTCTGGTGGGTGGAGTGTGGAAAGCAGCCATGCCTGCAGGATCTGCGGCCAGCAGGCTTCTCCACCACATCTTCCCGGAGGTGGAACACAGGTGTGAAGGGCTTGTCCATGGCTGCTGCAGGCTCTGAGATACCTGAGACAACAATGGGGTTTTGGCACCTGTGTCGCAGGCAGAGTGGGAGCTTCAGAAAAAATTTATTAGAGAAGCCATTCCAGTAAGTCACAAGTTGTGGAAAAAAGCCCCTTGCTTTTTGAACTCCTCAGAGAGGAGCCTACATGCAGTTGAATCCAATACTGGGCCCCAGATTTTGCCAACACTTTATGTCCAAAGGATTATACAGGTGTAATTGAGCTTTTATACAACTTTGTCCAGCAGGATTAAAGGTGGCAAACCAAATATTTTTATAAAAATAAAATGAATTATTAATTTAAATTGGTTGTAATAATGAGAATGATTTTTTTTGAAAAGGGGCTTAATCAGAATTATTTACAACACAGTGTAGGTAGCTATAATTACTAGTATAGTGCACTGTTTTTGAAGAAATATTGAAGGAGTTATAATAAAGTAATTATATTGAAGCAATTATATTAAAGTCCTTAAGCTTACAATCCTTTCAGAAGGAGAAGAGCTTCATAGAAACTGGAAGTGCTCCTGTCATCACCTAACAGCCATCAATGGAACATTATAACCAGGGACAGGGCAAGAAGCACCTTGGACCATAAACAAGCTGTCTAGATACATACAAATTATTCTCAAAGAAAACAATTGTCTTTGGCTGTGTGCACAACCTGCTGCTCTTTCAATCTTCAAAGCACTGAAATAATGACATTTTCAGCAAAACATCCAGCTGAGCGTGTCCTGAGAAATAGAAGCCCTCACTCCCCAAGCAATGCCTGTTTCCTTTCCCCTATACAACACACACCACCACAAGAACTACAAAGCTTATGCCTTCAGCATTTCCCCCCAAAATCAATTACTACAGCGTGATGAAAAGAACAATCACTTCTGACTGATCAAGCCAAGGGTTTTATTTCCACCTGTTAAATGAAGTGTCTGTCTACCAGCAGATTCCAACATAGATGAGCAGACAATTATATTTGAATGAATAAAAATTTATTTGTAATTAAATTCAGAGAAAACAGAACCTTATATAACAAGAACTATATACACAAAAATAAAAGCTCTTTATAGCCCCTATCCCCCAAAATCCATCTGAGCCTGCCTTGAAAAATAGAGGTACTTATATATAAATGGGATGGTATTGTTCTGGAGTGAGATCTGTCCAGCAGGTTGGGCAAAAGCTGGCAGTCTGAAGGGCAACAGGGAGGCACTGACTGCAGAAGACATGGCCACACAGTGTTGACAAAATCAGTCGTCCAGTTTGCACAATCTGGAAGAAAGGAAGTCACAACAGGAAAGAATTTGAGTTTACTGGCAGCAGGCAAATAGGACTTGGAATACCTGCAATCTGTCGGTTACTGCTCAGTAATGAGGAACACATAGATTTGGCAGTGTGTCCTTGGCAAGGGTTTCTCCCTCTATGTACACCAACAAGAAGTGACTTTTGGAACTCCAAAGCAAGGTCCATTCTTCAAGGCAGCTGCCCACAGCATCCCACAGGGGTTGCACAGCTCCCCCTCTGCCATAGTCCCCTCCAACAAAGCTGGAAGAATGACAACATGGGGGTCCTTACCTGTGGGTAAAAATCCATGCAGATCAGGCACCTAATAGTACCTGCTGGCCAAGCACTAGAGAAAAAATAACCAGAAAGATCATGTGGCTGTTTAATTCACCACACATCAAGGGTCACTGACATGTAAAATGTAATGTAATCATCCAACTGCACTGAGCAGTCATGACACATTTCCTTTGAAGAACCTTGCCTATCCTTAACTCTCTCGGTTTGCTGTATGTAATAAAGAGCATGGGCCTCCCCATCCCAAAGGAAACAGCATCTTGGTTTTCATTGGCAGAAGGATGCAGTCAGGCACTCTGCTTTAGGGTTTGAAGTAACAGCAGCTTTCAGCACTGGGCAATCTATGTATGGCAACATCTATGTCCAACAGGTCATCAATAACAACTTTGTAACTAAAGCATCCAGCTGTGCTCTGGAAAGTATTACTTTTAAAATGAACAAGGTCTGACACTACAGAGTAAAACTGCAAACAGCTCTGGCAAGAAGGACCCTTTGCTCAGTGTTAAGTGCTGCTCTTCAACCTCACCTAAACAGAGCAGGAAGACTCATGCTGTAACAGAGGAGCTTGAGACCGAAGGAAAACATTATGCCTTTTTTATATTAAATTCTCTCCTATGTTGCCTTGCAGTAATCCAAAAGGCTCAAAGCTCACCAACTTTATTAAGACTTGCACAGAATTTGTCCAGCTGCTGCCAAGCCATCAATACCAAAGAAAGTATTTCCATATCTAATGGCACTACTAGAGCCTGGCATGAAAAGAAAATGCAAGTGCATTGTGAGCTATGGTCTGTGATTAATCACCCTTTCTTGCCATACCCCCAAACTTGTCTTTAAGGTTGTGTGCAAAATTGTCCATCTGCCTTGGGCTGTCTTTCTCTCCTAAAGTAAAAGTGGTACCATTTGATAATCACGCAGCACGGGATGTGGTCCTCATTGAAAGAGGGAAATAAGTAGAGTAGGCGAAGGTTTCAAAAACAAGCCAGGTCATAGCAGTATAACTTAGCCTTGTCTGTATGAAAAACAAAAGGCAAAATTCAGTGTCTGGTAGATCATGAGACATACGTACTCTGAATTTTCAGTTTCCTCCTCTGATGAATCCCCTTCTTCAGATGCTGAATCAGTCACAGACACATCATTATCTGTTGCTTCATCATCACCACTCAGTACAGATCTGTCCAACAGTAGCTGGCTGCTTTGTTGTTCACAACCTGCAATTTAGTTTTGATATTATTTATAATATCTATTCTCTAAATCTATTATTTACCCTCTGTCTCTCCCTGGAACTGTCCTTGAAATGCATTATTATAAATGGTCTGTAATGGTTCCTATTTGAAATGGACCCTATTCAACTGGGTTAAAAGCAATCTTAAACACACTACTTTCCCTAAATATTGAGGCTGAACCCTTCCACAAATTGAGATTATTCTGCTGCAGACCAACACAAAACATTTGCTCTATTGACCCTACAAACACCTAAAAATGTCACCTGAGAGATTCTCAGTGTCATATGTTCCACAGAGTTACACTACCTGTGAACAAATCTGCCTTATTAAGTGAAGCTCCCTCACACAATTCTTACTAACACAGTCTGCTGTGGTCCTATGGTGTTAAGGTAACTTGAAAATGGACTTATAACACGTATAGTTCAAAGCAGATCCATTTTTAATGGCCTGGTCTGTGACATCCAAAGGGTGATAAATGCTGTTTACTTTATAATTCTCAGAAAACACATGCAACAATGATCTCTGCAACTCCCATGTCCATGTAACAATAATCAAGCACTAATCAATTTAAATCACAGAAAATGCCACCAAATTAAAGTCCCTTCCTACATACATATTGAGCTGCAACTTCTGTTGCAGAGATTTTCCATCTTGTTTGATAGCAGCGATCAGACACAGATGGGATCCATTCTCTAAGACACTGGCCAGAGGCTTTAGCACTGTCCTTTTCCTTTTGCTAAATGCAGTTTCAATCCTGCTGCCTGAGTTTATTGGAAAAGACATTGAAAAACTAAGAATTAAGATTATAACAATTCCATTATCAATGGTAAAATGTAAACTCACCTTCAAGGAGCTTGCATCAGTGCATATGGGAAAAGAAGGAAAAGAAAATACCATTAGACTTTAGTGTGCAGCCCTGGCGTTGCATTCCAACACCAGCTCAGCAAAGTAAATACAACAGAACAGATTAAGAAGCTAGGCTATTGCCCTCTTATTTCGTTTAAGCCTTAAAAGTAGTTTATAGCTGCTGCCCTGAAAACAAGTAAGAGGTTGCCGCTGGTTCTGTTCCTGCTGTTGGAGCAGAGTAGAAACAGAAGCATCTTAGGAACCACCTGAAAACCTTCCTCCTTGCTCCCATTTCAGTTCACAGACTGGGCTTAGGCTGGAGGTGCTTCTTTCCCTCAATTTTCCCCAAACAGGAGAATTCATGTTAGATGAAGTGAAGAAAAGAAAAAGAAGAAAAGAAACCAGAACAGGGATTGGGAGGAAAGAATTCCAGTTTGCTGCTCTATGACAACCTTGGCAAATAGGACTTGAATACCTGCAACCTGTCAGCTCCTGCTATAATAACGAGGAACACACAGATCTGCCAGTGCCTCCTCAGCAAGGTCTTCTCCCTCCCTCAGTGGACACCACTAAGAAGGGACTTGGAGGGATGAGCTACTTGAAGCTTCACAGCAAGGGCTGTGCTTCCAGCCAGCTGCCCACAGCATCCCACACCAGCCAGTTGAGCTCTGCAGTTCCCTCTCTTCCCCATTCCCCTTCCACAAAGAAGAAATGGTGACAACACATGGATCCTTACCTCTGAGTACTCATCCACCCAGTTTGGAGAGCTACCAGTACCTGATGACCATGCACTAGAGAGAACACAACCAGAAAGAACATGCAGCTGTTAACCTCACCATGCATCAAGGGTTACTGGTCCATAAAACACCAGAAATTAAAACATCCCCTACTCTGATTTAGCAACATCCCAGCCCACAACACAATCAATCCATGAACTTTTATGTACTGCAAGCGTTTCAGTGTATCTCAAGCCATAATATAAGATACATTCCTTAATGCCTTTATGAACAGAGAAGAAATGTTTCTGCTGGATTTTGCTAGGATTTTTTTTTTACTTAGTTCTCTTTCAGACTGGATATTATATTCTATGTCTGAAGTTTTTGCACATAATTAAGCAGAACCCAGAAACTTGACAAAAACCTCTTTCTACCCTGTGCCAGAAATTAGACTTTAGAGAGACATTTTGTCTCTCACATACCCATCACTATCTCTTGGTTCCACGTCATCATCACTTGCCAGGAGCACGGCTGAATTATCTGCTGCTCTGGAAACGAGTAGGTACTGCAGGTTCTGTTCCCACTGCTAGAATGGGTTAGAGACAAAGCTAACTTAGGACCTACCTGAACACCTTCCACCCTGCTACTCTGTTTCAGTTCGCTGATTGGATTTAGGCTGGAAGTATTTCTTTCTCTCTTTCTCCCCTAAATGAGCAAATTCAGCTGGGATAGCCATAAAGCCTTGTATGAGATGATCAGATGTTGAATTAAAAAACCCAAACCCAAACACACTCTTATTCTTTCAGAATTGGAGCTGGGTTATGCAGATGGTTCCATAAAGTTCAAGGCCTTTTCCTGTTGCTGTTGCATGTTTCTGCTTTGCACGGCAGCAGTGGCATCCCAAAATTCAGGGGATAAACTACCTTGTGGGCTGGATCTTTTCGAAGTACTTCTTGGAGTAATAAATAGAATTGGATTAATAAATTTTGAATACTTCTTGAAGCAATAAAGAGTTTGTACCCCAGCCAGCTACAGTTGTGCTTTGTACCTCAGTGACAGGAGTAACTCAAACAAATGTTGCAGCTAAACACTTCATATTTGGGAAGTCAAAGGCTTTCTGTCCTCTCCTTTTTCCTTAAATCATTGGTCAAGATGTCTTGGGTATCTCTAGAACAGCTTCAGCTTTAAATTGTTTCCTTCTGTTTCATTACCCATGATTGCTAAACATTCTCCCCAAGTTTTGGAGCAACAAGGTCTTTTAAATTACTCTTCCACTCTCTGCAAATGATACTCAGAGATGCTGAGGCATTCACAGGTACATTTGAGACTGACTCTGTCTAAAGTAGGTAAGTCAGAACTGTGTTTCAGTCCTGGAGATCAGACTATTTGGATGCCATAAGACAGGCCTGGCAGCACAAGAGAAGACTAATTTGACTGTAAGATAGAGTGAAGTGTGTCATTTGCTACTTACCACAACTTTGTCTTCAGACTCAGGAGAGTCAGCTGTGACATCTATGAATTGTTCAACAGCTGAAAACCAGAATGTTAAAATCAAGATTTGAAATTGCAGAGGAATGAAATGGACAGCCCCAGCAGAACAGGCTGAGATAGGCTTCAAGGGTGCCCTGGGTATCTTCTTTTCAAGAATTTCACTCAAGCTTTGCTCTCAACAGTCCACAGGAGAGCATTAACAGTCCTATCCTCTGCAAGGAACAGTGGCTGAGCTCCTCACACTGTTCTGTTGGATGATAGCAGCTTGCAGGAGGTACACACCAACATAAGATTTATCTAACATAGGGGAATGTTTATCACACAGGAAAAAAAACTAAACCAAAGCTGGACTCATAATAGGTATCCTAATTTTACAGCACCATGCTGTAAAATTATGAGGGATGGGGCACAGCTAATGATGAATTTTCCTTATCTGCTTCCAGCTTCGGAGATTCCAAACTTAGTTTGTCACCCTTTGTAGTGGCAGCTGGGGCAACTGCCAGCTCCTTGGAGTAGACATTCAGGTGTTTGAGCAGCCCTTGGACCTTTGCCACACAGCTCATCTCCCACAAGCAGCCTATGTATTGCAGCTCAGTAACAAACCCGTGTGCCTGTCAGGAGCCTTGCTGTTTAGAGATGCCGTACTAGGTGCTTCCTAAAATCCCACGTTTCCCTTGCTCCCCACTAAAGGGTCTAGAGACAAGCAAATGCACACATTTGGCTGGACCCCAAACCTCCAGTAGCAGTTTCTTTTCTTACCAAGCTCAAAAAAATGTGTACGACTTTCTTTGGGGTCTACTGTCTCTGGTTCTGAAGCTCCACCCGTTCTAGAAGCCAGCGGCCTGCTCTGTTTCTGAGCTTGACCAGAATCATCTGATTCTCCACGACGTTTTTGCTGATTCTAAGAGGGAGAAAAGCTTTAGTATTTTCTGTGGGAGTAAGGATAATGTGGCCCTCATTTTTTCAACACCAATGAAAGCAGGAGGATACAGAAAACACTGATGCAAAGGCTGGAATATGCATCAAGTGGTGCTATGGGTCATTCCTCCCTGAGCACATCACATCAAGGAAAAGGCATCACCCTAAATCTCTTACCAGCTGCCTAATCAAGAAAGAGCCTATCCCAAAGGCTTGAAAATGAGACTAATTTACAATTTTATCAGGTCATTGTTCACACTCTAAGCATTTCTGAACTATTTCTAGCACCCAGAGAGATTAAAAATCTTCAGTATCCCAAAACATGAAGTTACATGAAGTCTTAATAGGCTTCTGTTCCCTTGCATTTGCTACAAACTCCTGAAATCCTTTCCAGAAATACCCCGGACAATGTGTTTTAGGAATCAGATTTGCCTTAAGTAGTAAAGTACTCACTGTGCTCATGGCCTTTTGTGACCTAAAACCACTGGAAGAGTAAGCGGAACAGGCACCAGAGAAGGAATGTCAGAGAAGCTACAGCGATTGATCCTTTAGATTCCTTTAGATGGCACACTGCTACAAACCCCTGATTTCTAGGGGTCAGAGAATGATGTTCTTCCAAACCTACCAGAAGAGAAGAGAAGACATTACCTATCTGGAATATCTGTTCTCTTAAATACCACCCCTGCTTCAGGATTCTCCGTCCTGTGTCACCAGTTTCTGTACAAGTTCAGTACTGGAGCCTCAGACACCTGCAGCAGGGGCAGAAGCCCAGAACAGCCCCTCAGCATCAAAAAAAAATTTTGATTATTTTCAAGAATAATCTACACTTACATGTGCAGTCAGTCAAGGTTTTTCTCACAAATGTCAGCAAATCACTGTTCTGCTCCCAGTAGGGACAGAGAAGATGGACACTGTGCAGAGGAGACGGACACTGTGCGTCTGCTTCCCAGCAGAGGCTCCATCAACTGACTTAACAGACTCCAGGTCACCTGGGTTGCCTGGGATGGAACCCTTGTGACAACAGTTTGGCAGTGGCAACTGTAGCAGAAGTCGTCTTTGCACTCTCATGGTGTCCCAGAATGCTTTGCCTTGGAAGGCACCTTAAACATCACCTGGTTCCAACCTCCTGCCATGGGCAGGGACAGGGCATCCACAGCTTCTCTTCTCCTCCATGTTTTTTAGCCTGTGGCTGAAAACTCTTATGAGACTGTTTTAACTTTAATCCCTAGTAAAGAGAAATTAAAATTAAATCAAAATATTTTTGGTGGTTTTTTTTTCTTTTTCCTAAACTGGTGGAAGTTTAACAATTTAGATTCTTATTTAAAGTCTCTGAAGTCTTGAAGTGTTCAGGTGTTCAACTATTTATCTGCTGAGCTTTTCACAAGAGGACTGGAAGGAGGTTTGCTCTGATACCAGGGACAGCACCTTCCCCTTAAGGCCCTGCTCTGCTATGAAAGGCAACACAGCAAGAAAAGTGAAATTAAAATTCAGTTTTTCTTCTAGCCAGTCTGCCACTGGACCTACTTTCAAAGGGTTTGGCTGGTGCTCCTGAGAGCAGCAGCAAACCCACCCCAGCTCTGCTGTGTACAGGGATGGTCCTCAGCCCCTGGTCCCGTGGGTGTTCTTGGGCATGGGGATGATGGCGGAAATTCATCCAGTGCTGTGGATAGCATAAGGATATTTTCAGCTCGTACTCTACATGAGGAGGATCATTTCTTGAAATTATTTTAATTTCTCTGTTGATACATGCGTTTCTTTTAGGTAGTTGGCAAAGTGTCGGGTGTTTAGGGATGGGTGGGCATAACTTTCCCATTTTTCTCAGTCTTGTGACTGGAAATTGAAGCAAAGGCTGCTTTTGGTCATCATACTCACATCCTTAATTTCTCATATTTAGTGCCTGGTATGAAGTGCTTATTTACTCATATATTAAATATGTATTTGGAGTTATTCTAGCACCATAGCATTTTTATTCCAAGCATTAAATCTCCTTTAGGATTTTTCTCGTCTAAAACTTTGCCCTTTGGACCCAATTTTTTGGACAGCAGGAGTGTTTAAGCTGACCTGAAGCAGGAGCGGATTTACTGGCGAATGAAACATCCCATGTGTTAAGGCAAGGAGTGTGTTCACTCACATTGCAGTGAAACTGAAAAGGCCACACAGCTATTTTATCTCCTCCTGTGCAGGCCAGCTTTGAAGCGAGGTGTAAGATCTCTGAAACACCCCCTGCCATTTCATTTCATGACAGAAGAAGTTTGTCTCTCTCAACTTCCAAAACTTCAAAAGTTAATTATAGCAAACAGTCTAAGCTAAACCTAGACTGACAGGCTTGGTGCATTAATCACCTGGAGGAGCAGCATTGGGATTTTGACATGATGGCTACAGTTTGCCAGGATTTTTTGGCAGGAGACATTTTTTTCCAGAGAACTTCAGGAAGTGAGAAATCCACAGCTCACTGGCCAGGGATTGTCAGCTTTGTAGTCTCCCAAATCAGGGTGAGGATCAGAGCAAGGCACGCAAAGTAATTAAAGCAGGGTGTGTAGTATAGGGTGTTGTATACAAAGTATCCAGCTGCAGTGCAATTGCTCCCCAAAGCAACCCTGAGGACCAGGTCCTCTAAATCCACCATGAGGATGCAGGGAAATAAGCAAAGATTACAGAAGGAGGTCCCAAACAGATTATAATATTGACTAATAATATTTTTTACTAGTCTCACTGAGATTTGCATTTCACTCTGCGTGTCAAAATGTGCCTTTGCTTAACTATAGCAATGGTTATGACTTCAGAGTATGTTTTCCAACGTCTCTACAGGGATGTGCTGGTGAATGGTCTGTTAGAGACTTTTCAGAGGGAAAGTCATTATTGTCCTGGAGCTGTGCTCCCTCTCTTTTGAGAGGTGCTGCTTTCAGCTGCTCCCTCTGGCTGTCTGCTTTTGCCCTCTTCTGAAAAATCATGGTGTTGCAAGGGGGAAGGCAGCCTTGTGTGTCTTTGCTGTGCCCACTGCCACCACGCAGCCAAGGAAACATCTGAGAAGAGCTATTTGTGATGGGCACCACCTGCTCCCTCAGCACAGCTGGCATCAAGCTCTGTATCTAAAAACATGCACTTCAAAACTCTGTTTGGGTGGTTCCTCAAAGCTCACCATTGGTTTTCAGACTTCTTTTAAAAACCACTTTAGCAGTTATTTGCAACCTTGCTGGCCTGAAGCACTAGTGTGTACCTATACTTGCCTGGCCACGTGCCCACAATCAGCGTTCACAAGAGTAGCTGGGATTTTTAGGAACAATTTGGTTTTTTGCTCTGTACCCCTAGAAAGTACATATCACTCTTCACTTGGGTTCACTCACTTACAGGGTGGGATAAAAGACCCTAAATCACTTCAGCAGCTGTCTCTGCTGTCCCAACATGAAGGAACACTGTGAATAAATCACTGCTTCCCATGGTTTAAAAAAACAAAAACCAACACACAGAATATGACGTAAATGTATATTTATTAAAAGTCTAAAGTGAATTTTTCCTCAAAAACACACATCTCAGCAGAGTCAAAGAGCAAAGGGCCACAGAGGAACAGATCCCAGACCTGGTGGCCACCTCTAGCCCAGCTGTAAGTTTGCTGTGGGTGTTTGAGAATGAGGGGTGGCAGTGTCACCCTGCCGACTCCCACCCTGCCAGCCCTCCTCTGTTCACCCTTCATTTCAAGGAAAAAACAGCACCCCAATTTGCTCCAATACTCGGGGAAAACCTTTCCTTGGGAAACTTGCAGTTTTTATGTTCAGAGGCCACCAGCATCAGGCAGAGCTGAGCATCATTCAACAGGCGCAAAACATTCACAGCAACAGTCTTTTTATTCCACTAGACGGTGCCCAGCCCTGGTTTAAGGATGTTGCTTAATCGTTCGGACAAGGGTGTGGTCAGGACTGAGGCACTACGCCCGGGCTGCAAACCCCTTAATTCCAACCCTGCCAGCAACGAAACCACAAAGCCACCCTCTTCATTTGCCAGGCAATCATGCCGAGCCCTAAATGGCCAGAGCATTGCCACAGTCCATTAGTCTTGGGGTGTGATGTGCCATGGCAATTCTAGGGGTGAATTGCCCAGCCCAGGCGGGCAGCAGCCCTGCAGCACCTTTCACTCTGAGCCGGCTGGGCTAGCACAGGAGGTCCATGAGCCTTTGGGGGTCTTCTGCATGCTGCCCCGAGCCTGGGAAGCTGCAGGCAAATCCCTGCCACAGGCTGCCTAAGTCTCCATGTCCCTGCTGCACTGGCACCAGGCTATGTAAAGCAGCTTCCCTGGAGACAGCAGGGCCTGACGCCCTGGTGGGGGCATAGTGAGCACATGCAATTTTTGACCTTCTCTGCTGGAGAACAAGGAGTAGCAAAGCAGAGTCCTGAAAGGTGGTGTTAACTGATAGCACCAGTGAGACACACAGTGCTATCCTGGTCCTCGTGTTCCAGCATGAATCGACCATGTATGATCCCTGAGAACCAAATTGCCCCAAAAAACAGTGGATGTGCCATACCTGGAAGGGTTCAAGGCTGAACCCTTGGTTGGGGCTTTGAGCAACCTGGTCTAGTGAGTGGCATCCCTGCCCATGACAGGGGAGTTGAAACTAGATGATCTTTAAGGTCCCTTCCAACCCAAACCATCCTGTGTCGTCATATGTCACATGTCACACATCGTCATGTGACATGTGACACGCGATACATGAATGACATGTGGATGACATGTGGATGACATGCAACATGTGAACATGTGAATGACATGTGTCATCATACGATGTCATGTGTCATAACATGTCACATGTTGACATATGTCATGTGTCACATGATGACACATTACATATGATGACACATAACATAATATGATGACACATGACATGTGACATGTGACATGTGAATGACATATGTCACTTCCCTGTGTGCAGAGGGCAGGGCAGCAGGAACTCTGTGAGTGCTCCACTGACATCGTGGCTGCTCCTGGCTGCTCCCACTTCCTCCCTGCATGGGCACAGCACTGGTGGGGACGCCCCTCAGCATGTGCTGAGGCATCACCTCTCCCCTTGAGGCTGATGCCTCTCTCACTGTGCCATTCACTCCAGTGTGCTTCTGAACACGCCTGTTTTAGCAGCTTCTCGGACAGAAAAAGCAACCTGCAATTGCATAAATAGTGATTAACTTTGGGCACCACTTACGGCATGACTCCAGCATGTTGAAGTCCAGCCTGGCTTGTGTGAGGGGGCCAGCAGCAGGAATGGCCATGGCACAGCTCGAGTGTTAAGGTGCTCCTGGTAGGACAGCGTGGCCAGGCAATGTACCATCAGGAGGGTATGATGGGGACTTCTCACTGCAGGAGGCAGATGAGCTGAGAGGGAGGATGCTCTGTGAGCCTCCCCAGCAAGCCCAGGGAGGCCCTGAGCAGGAGGTGGTAGGGTTTTAGTACCCCAAGGGAGGGATGTACGGGGCTCCTTGGTCAAACTGCAGCCCCTCAGGTGGTGGCTGGGCCAGCGATGTGCTGGGGCCAGAAATCCCCTTATGCCCAGGGACCAGCCCACCCCCCAGCATGCTGCTTGTGACAGAGCAACAGCCTGAAGTCCCACTACAAACACCAGAGGCAGCAGATCCTCAGGTACAGAAATTACTTTATTTCTCCAGTAGGCTGGAAGTGAAACCGCAAGGACAGAGGCTTTTTCTCACTGTACTTTACTTGCTTCGCATCAGTGCACAAACACCGCTACGCTATGCCGTGTAGCATGGCTGCTGTTCCCTGGCTGTCTAGCACAGCACACTCATGCATCCCTGCCGCTGTGCCACGTACAGCCTCCCCCAAATTAACAGCAGATTGCATGAACCAGTGATTTTTGGCTCCTGGGCTGTGAAGCAGCATGTGCCCCCCAGTGACCTGCCCCTCACCCAGGCAAGAGCGGAGCCTGCAGTGGGGATGCCAAGGGGGGGAACATGGCATGTGGGACCCCCCAACCCCACTGGTGGAGCCTGCCGGGGTGGATAATGGCCGCGCCTCAGAGGGGCCCCTGGATCCACCGGCCTTGGGGGTAGCCTGGGGATCCCCACCCTGAGGGCCGCAGTCCCGTCTGTCCGCTCTCGCTGCGGCTGCCCCTCTCCCCCTCGGAGGACTGGCTGCTGTCAGCACTCCCAGGCCCGGGGTAGGGGCCCTGGGGGCCACTGCCTGCCCTGCCAAGGGTGTAAAAGGCCCGCTCGCGGACATGGAGCTCGTCAGCTCGTTTCACCTGGTCCAGCTGCCTGCTGCGGCCCAGTGCTGCGAAGGTGCCTGGTGCCCCAGCCCCCGGCCTTCTGCCCTGGTGTCCAGGCAGGCGGCCAGCCCCGACCCCTGGCACTGCTGCCCTGCTCTCACCATCTCGCCCCCGCTCCTGGCCCCTGCCTGCTCCCATGCTGCCCATGTCTTGCCCTGCCTGTGGAGCTGGGCTGGCCCCTGCTTTGATGGCATGCGACCTGCCCCCAGCATCGCCATCATGGCCACCAACACTTGTCTGGGCCCCACTTGACGCCCAGCTGCTGGGTTTCCCACTTGCCGATGGTGTTTTGTCTGTCCTGGGTGTCTTGTCCAGTCCTGTTCCCCCGGGGCGAACCCTCATCCCTGCCTCGGGCCGTCCTTCCACATGGGGTCGGGGGGTGGCTGTCCCCACTTCACCACTCCCTCCTCTGCCCAGCACAGTGCTCGTGACTGTCTTGTGGCTGTTGGCTGTCACTGATGGGGTGGTGTGGTGCCCCTCAGTAGTGGCCAGGCGGATGCTGGCCCCCTCAGCTGGGACAGTGACAACAGCCTCCTTGCCACCCCACTGGTGGGGTGTTGTGGTAGCCACACGGTCTGGCATCCCCTTGAACCTCTGCCCCTCTCCTCTCACCTCATCATCATCTTTCCCACGGATGCTGGGCACTGCGGGGATGGTAATGTCACCAGTAGTGACTCTCCAGGGAACAGGGGTTACCAGTCCATCGACACCAACGGTAGTGGCACCTTCCTCATCCTCTCCAGTGGGACGGCCATCCCTGAGGCTGCTGGTGACGTTGTCCCCACGGGTTGGGGTGGCTGTGGTGGCCGGCCCTTCAGGCTGCCTGCGAGCAGGGATGCTGTCATCATCACTGCCACTGGGTGCCGCAGTGACATCCAGCCTGGGGAGGGGGCTGCTGGTTCCCACAGCAGGGATGCCGTCATCCTCGCTGCCCTCTGTGGCACCAGCCCGGGTGGTTTCCTGCTCCCCGACGTGGATGTTGGCCCTCCCAATGAAGATGTTGACCTCGTCATCCTTGTCTGGAGAGACCTGCATGAAGCTGGTGTCCCTGGCTGTGCTGCCCAGGCTGCCACGGGTGATGGTGACACTGCCTGAGTTGGGAATGTAAGCATATTCATCCACACCTGCAGCATCCACTTGGACATCCTCCATCTTCTCAGTGACAGAGGCCAGAGCGACATCTCCCATGCCTGTGCCCTGCCTGACACCCTCCTGCCCTTGGCCAGAGACAGTGGCCTCCCCGCTGCCCTCATCCCCTGCCCCTCCATTGGCAGGGGCCCTCCCCCTCTCGGCAGCCATGGCTCCCTCCACTGGAACCACCCTGGGGCCACCGTCATCCTTGTCCTCACTCCCGACATTGGATCTGTTCCCCACCACAACCTCACTGGGGCGTTCACCCTGAGGGAGAACGGGAGCATCGCCATCGACTTCCAACACCAAATCCAGATCGCCACTGCCCTCTGAGCTGGACAGGGTGGGACCTGGGCCACCACCACCACCACGGGCTCGTGTGCCAGTGCCAGGGCGAGGGCTGGGACCATCCCTGCCAATGCCCGGCATGCTGTGGTTTTCAGGCTTGAGGACAATCCCGTACTCGATTACTTCAGTGCTGCTGTTGTCACTGTGTTCTGGGGCTGTCCTGGCTTCTGGTGGCTCCCGCCTGGCATTGTCCTCATCCAGCTGGCGGCTGGGGATGATAGTCTGGTGATCGGCCTCTTCTTTCTGTGCAGGACACACATAAGAAGGTCAGAGCCAGCCCTGGTGATGGGACGGCTGCTGGGGGCACTGCAGCCAGGCCAGGGTCCTGTCATGTCCCCATGCCACTTCCTCACCTTTATCTGCGTCTGGTTCCTTCGCGTTGAGAATGAGTAGACATATTTGAAAATGTAGAAGCCATGCTTGGCATTACAGCCTTTCAGAAGTATCTGGTGGGGAAGAAAACAACCAAAACCCACAATTCTCTTATTAAATGCGTTGGCAGGAGTTTCCCTCTCTGTGCCTGGCACTGCAGTAGGGTCCCAGTAGTACTGAGGCCCAAGGACATGGCAGAGGGATACATACCCGGTGCTGTCCAGCACAGTTCCCGGCAGATCTCCCAGGCAGCGGCAATGGCACCTGTGGACAGCAAAACACAGGCAAGAGCTGAGGAATCAAACACTGCCACAGCATCCAGGCAGCTGCCAGTGCCCTCTTCTGGCCACCCACCCTGCCCAGTGTTCAGGGCTGGGTGGGGAAACTGCATTGATAAGCAAATAAATTCTGGTACTACCTGGGGTGCTGACTTAAAGACAGTAATAGTAGGAAAGGTCAAAACCCCTTTTCCAGGGTCTGAAAAGTATTGCCAATTCTGCTACAGCATGATTGTATTGCATGCTAGTTTTCATAGGGTACTGTTGGTCTGCAAATAGTATTTTATTGCAGATTATTTTTAATACACAGCACCATTGCTCACATCGGAACGCTCCAGCTTCCTGCTTGGATCTGCCTGTGATGGCAGCCTGGAGCTGGTTAACTTGTGGCGTTTCCTAGTGTTTACTGGACAACCAAGCAGCAATCTCTGTGCCCTCACAGCCAGGTTTCTGTACATGCTTGTGGGCTTCCAGCTCTCCCTGATTATCCTGGCATCTTTTGGGGGGTATTGGCCAGTGCACCACTCAGGGTTGGGGGTCTGCTGGTCAGAGCATCCTGTGAGCCCCAAAAGGTCATTTCAGGCATTCCTTATGTGTCAGAAGGAGAGACAACCTCATGGAGGGGATTTTTGACTTTTGGTTTCAGCAAAATTAGTCACTGAAACATGCCAAGCCCAGCTGAAATGGGCAGAAATGTGCCCCAAAGCATTGAATATTCCCACGTTGTTCCATTGTTTGTGAACCTTACTAAAGGCCAGATTATAGCTCTGGTTACACAGCATAGCACTAACTCTCTTCTGTGCCCCTATCTGAAAAGCAAATCTGTGCTGATTTATTGCCTTCCCCTGGGCTGCCCTGCTACAGACCCGGCTGTGAGAACTTCTCTGGGGGGTAAAATACACATGGAGGGGCCCATCCCTCGGGGAAGATGGACCTTCTCTTCCCCTTACACTGACAAAAAGCAAGCGTTTTTTAGGAGCAGACTTTCACTCTGGCTGTGTATTTCCTATGTTGAGCAACAGTTATGCAGAACAGAAATGGCTGCTATTATACTCATGTTAGTTTGCCCTTTTTTTAGTTATATCTGTCAAAATTTCACATGAGGAAAGCTCGAAAATTTTTGCAGGCACCTCTCTGGCCCCTGTTACCCACACTGGTAAGATGAGCATCCTTCCCATACTTCCCTTCCTGTAGCTCAGCTCAAGCTATTCCCAGGCCAAAAGAACTGGGCAGATCCCAGATCCACAGAAATCAAGGGAAAGAGATACAACCACACAGACAGGCTCTTGTGCAGTGCCTTGATTGCTAAACTGAAGGGACATGCTCAGCCACCTCAGTGCTAATATATATTTTTCCTGCTGGCTTCACCTCTGCTTGTCACCTCAATCCCCTCCCCAGGCACCAGAGGTGGTGTAGGCAGCTACAGCTCATGTTTTTCTGCTGCTGAAAGCATGCCAGGATGCACTGGATGGTACACCTCATGTTCCCAGCAGCATGCAGGGAATCTGGGAAAAGCTATACTCACAGGTGTAGCGAGGGCTGTGCTGAGCAGGCACAGGCACAGGCAGGTGAGAGCTGTTTGCATCTTGGGCTGCTCCTGGAGGCACAAAGCAAAGCATTGCTGGAATTTGTCTTCCTGGGACTTGTGGTCCTCAACAGTCCTGGTTCACAGCAACCTGGAAGCTCCCATTATCCCAAAGCTCCCATGGCAGCAGGGTTTCCCAGTGACCCTGGCTTTTCCCAGGCTTTGCGGTGGCCCTTGGCTTTGTCCTGCCTCTCTGCATTTCTCACAGCAAGGGCAGTGCTCTCACCATGTACTTAGGGCACGGCCAGAAGCTCCGAGTGGGTGCTCTGATAGCAGATATTAAAGCTTTCTAACTCCCTCTGTCAAAGCATCTTGGGTGGATATTTGCAATAAATAATCCCCCAAAGTCGCTGCAAGCTAAGCTGTTCATAAATCCAAATTAAAACAGTGGCAGGCTTTCACAGCACTGATAAATGGCAGGAGGCAATAGCTCTGTTGGCTAATAATTCTCATTTCACACTACCACCCCAGCTGGGGCTTGCAGGGCTCCCAGAGGCTGTCTTCAGTCATACAAGCACTGCTACAGGAAACACCAGAAGGAAATACACACACAAGGATCAGCAGTACAAAGCAATGTAAGCTCAAGAGATGTGCACAGCCAAGAACTGGGATGTCCCCATCCCCACCATGGCTTGCCTGGAGTGAAAGCAAAAGAAACCCTACTCAAGGACTGCAGAGCTGAAGGAGCAGGGAGATACAAGGCAGAAAACTAGGTAAGAAGATTACCTTTTCTGTCCGAGGCAGGTCCCAGTGGCAGACCGTGGAGCCTGTGCCCACTTTGCTGAAATTTAAAGTTGGCCCCAGGCGCACAGAGCCAATCAGCTCCTACCCAGGAACATTTGTCAGCTCTGGCAGCACCCGCAGATAACCAGGGGGAGTAATTTCCAGCTAAAAATGTGTTTGTGGTGGAAGACAGCTATCAAATGTTCCACCTGGCTGCATAAACAGAAAGCACAGTTTATAAATATCTGTTCTGAAGGCGAAATTGCTCGATGATTAGCACAGATCTTAGTGTGGCACACTTCCAGCTTGGTTATTGATAAGAGGGTGCACAGTGGGTTTTGGCTTGCTCACTGTGACTGACATGGGAAAGCCGTCAGTGCTGCAGAATGGGAAGGGCAATAGCCTGATCCAGGCCTGGTCCTGGCCATTTGGCACAGAAGGGTAGCAGTGGCCAAGCTGAAAGTCACTACCATGCTATGTCTCCTGGCACTTGCTTTTTGGGTTTCAACCTCAACCCCTCTGAGCTAAACCTGTGCAAGTGCAAAATAGATGAGGCACAAAAAAGAAAAAATATGCATATTTTTCCATGCACTGCTTGCACAGGTCCCTTTGAGCCCACCTTCATTATGAAGTGCTGCAGTGGTGTGCATGATGTACAAACCCTCCCCCTCCCCGCCTCTACTTCTGGTGACATTGCTGGTCACCTATGCCCTTGCCAAGAAGTGTTCCCACTTCTGCAGCCAGCCTGGCTCAGACCCTCACTGTGGCGATGGTGCCAGCAGCTCCCATCCCACTCCCCACTCTTCCCTAACCCAAACCCTGGGAGCTGACACTACTCCTGCATTATCACCAGAAATGCTTAAACCATCAGTATCCAGCCTTGAGCAGGAGCAAATTCTGGAGCCAGCAGGAAATTGACCCTTGCCCACCGGCCCGGGAGCGGCGGTCGGTGGCCACACCATGGGGCAGCCAGCCCATGTGTCTTAGCTCCCAGAGGAGAGATTTTGCCAGATCCTGGGGGGCTGACGCACACAGGACTGGGCTACGTGCCCTGTGGGAGCGGGACTTGGCCCCTGGCAGTGCCAGGGCCCTTTGTCCATACTGGTTCCCTGACGTCTCTGGGCACCCCCTGGGGATGTGGATGATGGGACTCTCATGTCCCCACACCAGCCATGAGCGCATGCAGAGCTCCCCAGTGCTGCCATAGGGATTTGTCCCTGTGGATGCCCATGCTGCAGGCAGCACCCCCTGCCTCCCCAGCAGCTGCAGCCTGGCTTTGGCACACAGAAGCAGTTTTGTACAATGGCCAGCAGCTTGCTGCTGCAGGAATAGACTAGTTCTGCAGATGGACCTGCATCAGGAGCTGAACTCAGGTTTCCTTCCTAGGAGTGCAAGAGCAGCATTGTACCTCCCATGAACTGCACATGAGGGCCATTACTATTCCCAAATAGTGGCATCTGCCTGGAACCCAGTGAGATTTGTTCCATCCCTATCTGTAATGCAGATCTCCAGCTGGCTGGGGACATGCTCTTGTTGTGAAGCGGCCCTGAACAGGGAACCTGAAGACTCTGAGCTGGACATCCCTATCCCTGATGTAGGAGAGGAGTGGATGCACCACTGTCACTGTGACAGCCCTGCCTTGCACTGGGAATGAGGTTGTGTGACAGGGACATTTTGGACTGTGTACTGGTATGTACATGTGACACATGTCCAAGGTGCCCAGCCTTGTTCCCTTCTGCCTGTCACAGGGATGTAGAAGCAAAGCCTTTATTACATGGGTGTGCATCTACAGCTAGTGATGCACAGAAAGAGAAATTAGTGTTTTTACCCTTATTAGCGTTGCCTGTTTTGTGGTCAGGCCATGGGAGGCACATTACCAAGGAATGGAAGATGTGATAAATTTATCACTGCTCACATATTGGAAATTCACATCAGCTCTACATAAATTGTGGCTGTAACCCCATAACAGTGTCCCTAAATGTGCCCTTTCATTTTTCAGAGGGGACTCTACAGAGGCTTTCCAAGTTAACCTTGTTGTTCTTCCCTCCTTTCATGTGCATCTGAGCTGGAATAACAAGATTCAGCCCTGAGCATCACGGGCACCTGTAGCCCCTCAGCCACTCACCAAACACTGTGCTACCCTACTGACCTTAGCAAATTTGGCAGCAAATTTTTGTCACCAACAAACTCAGTTCAGTTGCTTTATTTCATTTCATTTCATTTCATTTCATTTCATTTCATTTCATTTCATTTCATTTCATTATTTCATTTTCACTTTGCAAGATACAAAAAAAGAAAAGCCTGGGACAGAGCCAGCGCATGTGGCAAGCCTGGCATCGCCTCTTTGTGTGCGGTGGCTGCAGGGAGCCTTCAGATGCACCTTCCTGAGTGGGCTGGGGCAGGCAAAGGAAGCACCAGGGCTGTCCCCCGCTGCTCACTGGCTGTAGTAGTAATCCTGGCCATACACGTCGTATCCATGCCCTTTGTAATAGCCGTACTCATCCTCATAGGCCCGGTAGGTGTCCCCGCGTGAGTACTCGTCCTGTTCCTCGTACCCGCCCTCGGTGGTGCCCTCATCTCCCCGGCCATGGTCCCTGGCTGTCACATCGTACTCCCACAGCTCCCCAGCTGTGGTGGCATCTGTGGTGGCATCTGTGGTGACATCTGTGGGTCCCCCATCATCCATAGTGGTTGCCTGGGTCAGACCCTCTTCGTTGGTGGTGCTGGCAATAGTGGTGGCTTCGGTTTCCTCCTCCTCTTCCTCTTCTTCTTCTTCTTCTTCCTCTTCCTCTTCCTCTTCCTCCTCCTCCTCCTCCTCAGCTTCACCAGTGCCCTCCTCGGCCACTGCAGTGCCATTTCCATAGGGTCCATCTGCCCCCTCTGTGGTGTTGGTGCTTGTGCCATTGACACCATTCTCATTCTCATCTACTTCTTCCTCCTCTTCCTCCTCATTCTCATCACTGTCTTCATTTTCAGAATCTTCTCCTTTGCTGGCAGTCCTCTGCCTGATCCCTTTCAGGGTCCAATGGCAGCCCTTGCCCTGGCAGAGGGAAGACAGCACAGCATTATTTGGGCATCAGGAAGCTGCAACTCCATGTGACAAGGGGCAGGTATAGGCAGGCTTAGCATCCCCCCACACCTTGCATGGCAGGACTGTCTTTTTGGGGTACCCCTTCCAACCCCAAGTTAGTGCCTGGCGCTTGGCCCAGCCCTGGGTATTTTCACAGCAGCCCCCCAAGCAGAAACAGGGTGCAGAGCATCCCATGGGTGCAAGCAAACAAGTAGCAAACAGACCCCTCCCCATGGGCGCTCCCTCCAGCTCCCCAAACCACACCTGCAGGGGGGATGTGCTTTCTCCTCCCAGTACACCCTGGCAGTCCCCAGGGGCTGCTCTGGCGAGGTGTCCAGCTTCCTTGGTGCCAGCATGGAATGGCTCCTGCAGGGACAGGGACAGGACAGGGCATGGGGTCAGCAGCTGGAGTGGAGTGCAGCCCTCCCAGCAGTGAAGGGGGTACACAGCATCCACACACAGCATCTGGGCATTACTCCGAGTTCCTTGCGTTCCCACGGGTCTTGTTCCAGGCTGAAATGGAGAAGCTGCAGCAGGGCAGCCGGAGCCGTGCAATTAAGTGGTGGTGGCTGGAGTCGGGTGTTCCCATTCTGGCAACACATTTTGCTTTGCCAAACATCTAAACATTTTCTTCTGAAGTCACCTCTTCTAGTTTCCAGTAAACAAATAAAGCCACAGGCACACTATGTGTGGACACACTGCACATCATATGTGGATGGTCAGTGAGAGTGCGATGACTCGGAGCCAGATTTGAGCCCAAACCCCACCAGCAATCAGCCATCAGCAACACAGCCCAGGGATCAGCAGCAGAGCAGGGCTCTTGGTGGTGTGCATGGCTGAAAAAAGGCAAGGAATAACCCAAATGCAAGCGGAGCCTGGAGCAGCCACTGAGGAACTGGTGGGGCAGTTCTCCCAGTGCCCAGCCTGGGAGGAGGAGCGTGCTGCCCCCAGCAAATGAGCCCAGCCATGGCAGGGAAACGCAAGGTCAGTGTCATCCCTGCCCTGGGAAATCCCTGCTGCTTGCGCGCCAAGACCAAGGACACCAACCCTGGCATTTTGGGCCAGCTCAGACCTTGAAATACGGGTGCACCTGATGGCAGAGAAAATGCAGGCTGCTCTCCTCTCCAATAGGAGAGCCATGAAATAGCACAGTGCAGCCAGTTGTGCCTATAGAAGCGATGCTCCCCATCCAGCAGCTGATATAACAGCGCTGTTTACATACCTATAACTGACCTTGGGGCCTTTCAGCATGATACCTCTTACTGACCGCCCCTGCAGTGAAAGAACATCCCTGTATGGGAGCAGCAACTGCTCTGGTGCCCTCAAAACAAAAAGAGCAGACCCAAACAGCAGGTACATTCCTGCATATCATATAATTTCTTCCTGAGGAGTGAAACTCCACCTTTTACTGCCCATCCCAATACTCAAATTTATCCTTAGAGTTTGCAATGGTAGGGGAGAGGAATAGGCAAAAAGGGGCAAATTGCAGGGAGGTGCCGGGGCTGGCACAGGGGCCACCTAATACTCTATCCCAACCACAGAAAGGCCTCCAAAGGGGAATTTAAAATTAGACTCCCAGGCTTTCATTAAATAAATTTTAAAAAAAAATAATAAAAGACTTGATGAGATCTGACACACAGGTTTCCAAGCATACCAGATCCTTGCTTCAAAGCACCTGTGTGCCTGAGACCACTGGGTTATTTTTGAGGATTTGCAGCCCAATCAGACACAAGAGACTTTTGTAACCCCTTGCATTTAATTTTGGACCTGGGTAACTCTCACCAGGGCAGAGGTGCCCAAACTCATACTGGTCCAGCAAACACGAGCAGCTTTACCATCTGACTATGATAAATGTGTCTTACCCAATATAGCACCAATTTTTGTCTCTCCACACACACACATACAGGGCAAAACTGTATTTTCCATAGCAGTTTTCTCAACACTATAGGGGCAACAAACCCTGAAAGAGGAAGGTAAGAGGAATTCCTAACATGCTTTCTTCCTTGTGTGAACCTCCCTGGTTTGGCCTGTCCTGCTCCTCTCTGAGCCACTGAAAATGGAAACCCAGAGAGTTTGTTTCAGGGTTGCTCTGTGCAACCCCCACCCAGGAAGAAAAAGGAGAGCAAAAGGAAAAAAAATTACAATAAAATAAAATAAAATAAGCCCTAGAGTAGAAAATCCAGTTGTATCCAGAGTGCAAGGCTGTGGGCGGTCAGTGACCACAAACGCTGATGAGCAGAGACTACAAAACCAAAGAAAGTTCCCAAATTCCCGTATTTGTTTTGCAGGCTGCTGGTTTGCCATACTCACCCCCCCTTTCTCCTCCTCCGAGCCATCCCCCTCTTCCTCAGATGAGTCACTGCCCTAAGAAGAGGGAAAACCAAGTTGGAGGAAGGTGGGTGGGTTTCCAGTGGTGTCATGAGTACAATGTTCTGTGCCCAGACCCATGGGCCAGCGGCAAACCAGGCACAGAGCACGGCCCCATCTCATTTGGGCCAAAATCTCTGCATTTCGAGCAGCAGCAGCCCCTCAGAAGCACCCACCTGGTACCGTCGCTGCGGGGGATACACGTAGATGTATCTGTACAGGTAGTGTCGGTGCCGGTTCTTGAACACCTACCGGGAGAAGGAGGGGGAAAATCCTATCAGTCTGGGGACTCGGGTACAGGAGCCATCAAAAAGCGCTCTTCCTCAAGATGGGCCCCATGTGGGAGTGGGCACTTGGGGTGGAGGGAGACCCTACCGCATTCTCTTCTGAGTCATCCAGCTTGGGTCGGCGCAGCCAGCTCTTGACCTGGGGGAAAGGGTAGGATGGTGTGAGCCCTGCACCAGCCCTGGCGAGGCTGTGGAGTCCCCCCTTGCCTGGCACTCACCGAGAAGGCACACGCCACCCCCACCAGGCAGACGAAGACCAGGACACTCCTCATGGCTGCTTTCTCTAGGAACAGTGAAACACATTGAGGGCTCACTTTTCAGCTAGAAAGCACAGACGCTACTCTAAACCACCCACATGTCTGTGTCCACATGGGTGAGTGGGGAGAAGAAAGGCTGACTTCCAGCTGCTTCTCAGTGGGGTCACCTATCCCCTTCATAGACCCAATTCCTTCTTTTCTTCTTTTATTTTTTTTCCTTTTTAAAGGCCTGCCTCAATTTCCATAAATACATTTTGTTTTTTTCTAGAAGTCACAAAATACCAGAAAAGGGAGTTTCACCATGTAGTGGACTCACTGCTTTCCTGCAGCAGGACTACTCACTCCTGCTTTCCCATTGCCTTTGAGGGAGAGGAGAAAGCCAATCCCCACTGGAGATGTGACGGGAACAGCTGGGAGCACTGCCCACTGCATCCTCCCTCCCACAGCTCCAAGACCTGCTTGGGCTCTGCCCAGGGAGCACTGCTCCTGGGAATTACACCATAAACAGTTTAACCTCACAGAGGAAAAACAAACAAGCAAACAAACAATGGAAATAATTGGCTTCTACAGCCCGCCATTGGTAAAAATAGCAGTGGCAAGGCACTGATGCAAAGGGCCCCCTGCAGGTATATCTGGGGAGACTTTGCTTTGGGCAGGCTGGAGCTGCACACCCGAACCACCAAAACACAGCCTGCCCTCCTCCTTCAAGGAGGAAGGAGCTCATCCAATCCTTCCAACAGCACCCCATCTCTCCCCCAGGGAGGGATGCTCCCAGCATCCCCCTGAGCTCAAGTCAGACCCACTAATCTTCCTTTTTCCTACCCTTCTTCTGACTAAACCAAGCATCAGCTGTGGAATTGTTATTATATTTATCTGTGCTGAAATTTTTCCCTATTTTTACTTAACTCAGGCTAGAAAACAAGTGGCCACGAGCTTCCCTGACCACACAGCAAGGCTCTGGATGCTCATCCAGAAGCTTCATGAAGCTACAGACCCAGGAAATGAATAAAAACAGTACCCAGTCCTGCCAGCAAGCTAAGCCCCCTCATCTCCCTGCAAAAAGCAAACAGAAATGCACAACCCAACTGGGATAAGCAGCAGCAAGCTTACCCTGCCCCAGCACCGAGAGCTACCCACGGAGTCAGCCGGCACAGATTTCCTCCCACTGCTGCCCTGCTGGGATATAAGGTCTGGCTTTGCCCCCCCCAAAGCCGGTCACCGCCCTGCCCAAGTGACGCCAGCCCTCCGGCGTGCACCAGAAAACCCCCAAAACTTCAACGCTGGCAGATTTGGTGCACAAACATAGCGCCCCGTGCCGCTGCCAAACCCGGCGAGGTTTGCACTGCGCCACTTAATTGAGGGTCTGGCCTCAGATGAACGGCTGGGAGGCTGAGGGTATAATAACACTCTGGGTTTTAATTAAAATAAATATTGGGAAATCTGTTCCTGGGGGGTGTCCACCTCCCTTTTTGGGAAATTCTGTCACTGTTTTTTCAAGTAGACAAAAAGACCAACCTCAAAGGCTTGGCTGCACAACCACTTGGGCAGAGCTGTTAGACCAAAAAAAAGCTAAATTCAAACAAATCCCTATCCAGGATACCTGCAGAGGCCTTGGTAAGGGCAGGGAAAGAAAAGGGGACTCTGATACAGGTGTCATCAGTCCCCCTTTGAGAGCCATTTCTGCCACTGTGTTTCCACAAAATGCATGTCTGCTTTGTTTCTAATGCCCCACAAACTACACAGACGCAAACTACAAACCACACAGGGGCCAGCCCAGTCCCCTGCTCTCCAAAATCAGGCATTGCTCAGCTGACATCTGTGTATGTCCTCAGCAAAGCAGAATAACTGCCTGGGATGGGGGGAAGGAAGTGAAAAAATCCACCCACATGTCCACTCAAACCTCAGTAGGGACTTTGGTGGCAATTGGATGCTGCCCCCGGCACCCACCTCTGCAGGGACATCTTTTCTCCTTCACTATATTTATAATTTCCTGCTTGGATTTCAGCCACCAAGCTCTCCAGAGCACCTCTGCTCCCTCTTTCCCAGATTTTTCCTGCACTTTTCAGCAAAGGCCCCTGAGCTCCTGCACATCTGGGCTGCAGCAGCCCAGGGAACGACTCCTCACCAAATGCAGCTTTGCTTCCCACAGTGGCGAGGAGAACTGCAAATCCCACCTGATGCCTTCAGCCCTACAGTCCTAAAAGAAGGAAGAGAGGTGCTGAAATATAAATGCCTTCAGGCAGGTCTGTAATGGTCAGCTTAGTCAGTGATAAAACTGGGGTTATTTGGGACAAAAAAATCCACTTTGCCATTAAAGACCTGAACATTAATGTTTCTTCCCAAAAGTAGGGGCAGAAACAGCCTCACGTACATGCAGGGGAGTCCAGCATTGACAGATACACAATGGGGAGTTAATAATTGCTGATGGAATGCTACGCACATGACTTGTTTCTGGGGAGGGAGAGGTCCTGCATAGCCCCCCAAGAGTCCAGCAGCCCTGGCAGCAGACCATGCCATATGCCCACCCACAGCTGCGCCTGCCCCATGGGCTTCAAAGCCCCTTGTGTCACTGTGAGGAGTCCTAATTATAAGGGAGGCCTGGAGCTGGCCGTGGCTTTCAGCTGATGCCTCATGCCAGGAAAACCCACACACAAAAAAAAAAAAAGAAGAAGAAGAAAAAACCCCAGCCATGCAGTTTTTCGTTGCCAACACAGCAGCTTCTGATAAAGAGAGAGATCAGCATTGTGAGGATTCTTGTGGCCCCCCAGCTCCATGGGACTGGAGCAGCTGGAGGGGCTGCCCTGCTGGGGGTGATGCCGGGGGTTCAGGACAGAGACAGTCCGGCTTCCCATTGTCCCCTGCTGTCCTAGGCTGCCTGGCCTAGGAAAGCAGTGAGCATGTGCCCAGCTTTGAGCTTAAAATTTCATCAGGGCTTGGGGACAGAGAGTCCTGGTGGGAGGCAATTTTTAATGTAATTAAAGGGCTTCTGCTCCAGGCTGCTTAAAAAAAAATATGGAAAACGGACTATAAAAACACATATTTCACCCAAGATCCCTAAAAAGCACCAGGATAATTAACATGTGCCCAAGTGCCTTGTGCAGCCAGCACCTATGTTTAGCTCCTGGAGCGGGTGCTGCCCGGGCAGGCCACCAGCAGCAGCAACCTCACCAGCACCATACCGGGACACCAGCAGGGAAGTCAGCCAACATATCCAAAGCACGTCCATTTGAAATTTATTTTTTATTATTACTTTAAAAGCATCACATGGCAGGCTTGGAGCATTGGCCTTGGTCTCTTAATGCTTTTGCAAGAACACTGGCTCTCTGAGACAGCAGGGCTTGGAAGGATCACCCCTTTGTCCAAAAGCTATCTGTTATTTAAAGTGATTGCAGGCTTTGAAAGCTTTATGAAAATTATCTCACCTTGCTGGGAACAACACACGGAACAGCTTATCTGCCTCCAAAGGATGGGGCTTTGACCAACATGGTCTAGAGGAAGGTGGGGTTTGCACCAGCCACTGGCCCTAGATTTATGCTGCAGCTGGGTGGGCTCACACCCAGCGAGGGCACCCTGTACAGTTTGGGTGTACTTGCCTGAGCCCCTGGGGACCTCAGGGTCAGAGTGTCCCTGTCTGGCGCATCTGATGCAGCTCCTAGGTCCAAATGTAATTATTATTTTTGCAGAGTGGTGAAGGAGCAGAGCAGAGTGCTCCTGTCCTGCCCGGACGCACTGCGGGGCTAGGCCACACGGTCCTATTTCCACGCCCTGGAGCTATTCTGAAAGGAAACCTCAGGGCCAAAAATAAGTAAAGAAAACAAAACCAGGACACTTCGAGCATGGTGGGAAGAGACCAAGGTGCTGCTGCAGCCAGGGAAAGGGGCACCCCTGCCATGCAGCTCAGAGGCCAGGGCACCCCCCAGATATGTACAGGGGGCCCCTAAGGCAGAGCTTGCCCTGGCTCTCACCTCTCCCCACGTGCTGTCAGGGACAGGAGTGTGTGTGCCATGGTCACCAGCTGGGGAGAGAAGTGATGAGCAAGAGAGGGAGCAACAGTGTAAGAGTAAGGAATGCCTCTCTTCCCCCTTTCCGCTCAGAGCACAAACACAAATGCAAACCAGCATCAGTTGCACACACAGCTTGTTATTCTTTTGCCAATATTCAATTTTAGAATAAAAGTGTGAGGGGAGATAATCTAAAATGCACCATGTATCAATCCCACTTATCAGTACACAACCGTTATATATTGGCCTGTGCAACTGAATGTTTCATATGATTTTCCTTTCTCTCTCAGCAGAAACCAGAAAAAGGACATAAATTCTCTTTACATGCCTGGCAAAATGCAGGCCAGGAGTAGCTGTGTAATGTGAGCACTTTGAAGCACCCTGAACTCCAGGAAGAAAACCCAGCAAATCACTGAGGCAAGGTCACAGCATTATCACAAATCCCAGCACTGGCTACCACCCAGGCCCTCACATGTTTGAGCAATATCTGTATATTGGATTTCCTCTGTTTTTTTTGCTTGTTTTGCTTTTTTTCAGGAGCAAGAAACACCTCATCAGGCAGAGTAAGTTACCAGGTCTCATCCCACCACCTGTCTGCTGCCTCCATCTGCATTTGAGGGCTCTCAAACACAACCTCAGGAGAAAAAGCCAAATAAACCCCCCAAAAGGCCCTCTTTTCAGAAGGAGAGCAGGAAGATAGCCTGTGTTCATTGCAGAGGCAACAACCAACAACCTGTACACCCATCTTAGGAACTGAGCTCTCTAGCGAAGTTAAATCAGTATCCCTGTACTGTCAGGCATCTGGATGAACTGGAGGCACGCTGCTTCCGTGCTGCACTAGTGATGGCTGCCTACCTCTCTTGTCAATGCACACACTGCTCTAACCTGGAAAAATCCCCTGAGTCTGGGATTAAAAACGTGCCACTTGCAGTAGAGGCAGAGTGTGCTGCATGTGTCAGCAGAAACTGCTGCTCTTGCACTGATTGTTTGTTACCATGTACAAGCATGAGTTGCAGAAGAGTGATATATGTATCCACATATCATGGAATCACAGAATGCTTCTGACTGAAAGGGACCTTAAAGCCCATCTAGTCCCAACCCCCTGCCATGGGCCAGGACACCTCCCACTAGACCAGGTTGGTCAGAGCCCCATCTGAACTGGCCTAAATACACAGAGAAGTATGTGCCTTCTGCAAAAAGTACCTTAACAGTCAGCCACTCATTTAATTTTTTAAAAAGGTAGCTTTGGAAGTTTTCACACCATCATGAAACTATTTTGCTCTGCAGGTGACACAACATTAAGCCTGGGACAGAAAGGGCAGGTGTTGCCTCTGCCCCCCAGGTGCAGGTTCAGCCCCTGTGTTCAGTAACCTGATGCCTTCTGCTAAAGCACAACAGCAGCTCTTTGCAGCTTTGCATTTCAGGGTGTGAAAACAGGAAAATACTGAACTGCAAACCAAACCGCTTGCTCACTCTGCAGCTTTAAGTTTTCCGTCATGAGTTTGAGGAGAGCAATACAGGTGGATTTAAGGTTTCCATCACGAGTTTGGGGGGTGCAGTACAGGTGGATGCTAACACTTGTCCTTTACTTGTACCATCCTGTGGTGCCCAGCTCTTTGGGGCAGTGCTGGGGGGACCACAAAACTCCCAGGACATGGCTGAGCCAGGGATGGGAAAGTTACTTGCCATCGAAGTGCATGGCAGTAAAGGGAGCTGGAAGAAAAATTTCCTCAGAGCATTCAAAAGATTTGTAACATTTTGGGGTTTCACTGAGGTCAGAGGCTGTTTTCCCAAAGTCTGGGATATTTCTTTTGTTCAGATTGATGGCCTCAGTGATTCTGTCAGAGGTTTTTCCTCCCCATTGAACAGGGCAGAGAAATGCAATCAAACTCTCCTGGCCCCACTGCGTGCTTGGAGAGGAGTGGTTGCCACCACAGAATTCCATCACAGGGGGCACAGAAGAGACAATGCCATCACACATGAAGGGACAAGAAAGAGGAAGAGAGTGATGCACTTTTGCACTACAAGGGCATGTAGTGACAAGATAAGGGGGGATGGATTCAAACTGAGGGAGAAGAGGTTTAGATTTGGTATTAGGAAGAAATTCTCTGCTGTGCAGGCAGTGGGGCACTGGCACAGGTTGCCCAGAGAAGTTGTAGGTGCCCCATCCCTGGAAGTGTTCAAAACCAGGTTGGATGGGGCTCTGAGCAACCTGGTCTAGTGAAAACTGTCCCTGCCTGTGGCAGGGGGGCTGTATTGAGATGGTGTTTAAGGCCCCTTCCAACCCAGACTATTCTGTGATTCTATCATGGTTTCTTCCACAGGTATTCCCATTTTGCTAATGACAAACACAGGCCAAGGAAAAGTCCTGCAGCCAGCTGTGGCACTCAGCTCACCATGGGAAGCCCAGGACTGGATGGAGAGGTGGTTTGAAAGTGTAGGGCTCTCTCTGTTTCTCCCACCAAATCCAGGAGAATAAGGGGGTTGAATTAGTGCAGCTTGTGTGGTGTGGCTGCCCCAAGTTCAGCTGTCCCAGCCAGGCTCAGCACTGCTGCCTCCCACCAGTTCAGCCACACCAGCTACTTATTAAAAATAGAATTTTTTCTTCTTGGAAAGGACAAAAAGAAAAAAAAAATAAAAACCAAGAAACCTTTTTTTAAAGATGATGCAAACTCCTGTTTCCACAAACTCAAATGCATCCAAAAATACTTGCTGTAAACCCCAATGCTGATTCTTGGGTAAATCACTGCATAGAGCTCTGGAGGCCTGGAGGCCACCCCCAATGCAAAAAGAATGTCATGTGGGTGGATAATAAAAGCATACATTGACATGGGCATTTTTTATCCCTGTCTAACCCATCAGGAAAACTGACCCTGACAATTTCATTGGATCATCATCCTGGAACTGGAGGCAGGAACATCTCCGGTGATGGCAGAGCCTGTGGCTGACCTCAGCTGCTTTTCCTGCCAGCTCAACAGCAGACAGCAGGAGCTCTCCCCTCTGATGCTCACAGCACAGAGGCACAAGGCACAAAAACCAAACACGACTGCTAAGAATGCCTTAAAATTCTCCAAGAGAGCATCGTTTGGTCACACTCTGTCCATCCAAAACCTCACCCTGTGAAGTGCTGCCGATCATCAAGCACATCCAGATGTCAAGCAGGGTGGCCTTGCTCATACACGGATGAACAGTATTTGATAGGGATAGTCCAGTGCCACCAGTGCCCCCTGAAACCTCGCAGATGCCCTTGTCGGGTTCTGGGCACAGCCTTGCACGGGCCCAGCATGAGCAGATCCCTACCTGCGGGCAAGCAGGAGATTTCCCAGAGAAGGGCAATGCCCAGGAGGGATGGTCCCGTGGGAAGCTGCCCTGGCAGGACCGGCAGGCAGCAGTCAGCTCCGGCACCAGCTCCCTGGCTTTTGGGGAGCAGCCAGCCAGCGGGAGGCAAGTTTTGGGCGTTGTGACCGGGATATGTGCGCAGTGGCAACACGTCCCCGGGAAGGCACGTGAAGGGGACCCACGTGCGGGGGAGCACAGCCGCGTACCCTCAGCCCTGCTGGCGAGGCACTCGTGCCTCCCGCTCAGGCTAAACCCAAGTCAATGCAGTTTTCCTCTCCATGCATGAAGTGAGGAGGACGCGCAGTCCCCTTCCCAGCTGTGCCAGGCTGCTCTGCACCCCAGCACCGCTCGCAGAAGGATGAGGATGAGGACGGACACAGGGTCAGGCACCGACTCGCAAGAAGCAGTTTCACCGCACCCCTGCAACGTCTCGCCCGTCTTGCTCGCAGGCTGGGCTCACTGCAGAGCTGCACTCCTCCTCCTGGAGAGATTTAAAAAAAACCCTCTCAGTACCAATCCCCACCCCCACCAGCTGTCCCTACGCAAACATCACCTCTCATGGCCCCAGGGAAGTGACCCAGCCCTGTAGCAGAGCCGGCACCAGAAGGTCGCCGCTGCCTGAGCAGCAGCACCGCTTGCTGGACACGGGAGAGCTCACAGCCCTGCCCTGCCCTGCCCCTCAGCAGCGAAGACGTCATTACTAAGCTTTTAACCACAGCGACAGGGGTGTGACTCAGCCCTTTTGGCTGCAGTCAAATCCACGCTTGCTGTCTGTCATTCCAGTAGCGGGGCTGCGCACCAGAATTTTGGTGCCCATGACCCTGACAGGCATCACTCCCATCACAGCATCCCCAACAATTCACACAACTGATGCTAGAGGTACAAAAAATAAGGGCCAAGTCACAGCTGAGGTATTCACTATGAAGTGGGGACTAGTGGGATGAAGGGTCGTGAAAGGGGCTCATTCCCAAGGCAGCAGTGTGGGGAAACTGCAAGTTTCAGAGCTGATCTCATTCAGAAGAAAAAGAGGTTACACAGGGTGAAAATCAAAACATAATTTCTACTAAAACCAGGAGCTGCTCAGCTCCCAGCCTTCAAAGCGGTGGAAACAGGCTACAAATTGAGTGTGGTTCTGCTATAAGGAGTAAAAAATTGTTTATTTCTGGTTCTTGAATTTGGTACTGGAATGTTCAGCAATGACACCCCTGAGCCCAGGCAGCTGAAGGCCTCATCCTGTCCCCTTGGGGACTGTCCCCTGCAGAGCCACAACTCCATGCTATAAAACTGCACAGTGACTCAACCGCCCAAGGCTTCACCTGTCAGCATTGAAAGCCACATTGTACAGCTTGTCCTGCACATGTGAACAAGGAAGAAGGGCCTGGGTGGGATTCTAAATAATGTGATTTTAAATGCACTGTTGTTTACTTGCTTGCTAATAGGAGAAAAAAACCAACCAAATGGCACATAGAGTAAAAGAGGCTTTATTCATGATAACACCTTTTCCCTGCTCACCTGCATCTCTTCTGAAGGGGACCTGGTACCACGGGCACACAGAGCCAGTGGCTCAGGGGAGCCTTCACACCCCGAAAACTCTTCTCAGTACCCCAGGAACAGCACCCTTGCTCACATTGCAGCAGATGGTGGCCGTAATATAGCAAAGTCCCAGGCCCAGATCACTGGGGTCATTGACCAGATTTTCCACCCCACTGTGGGTTCACCAAGGGGAAGGGGCAGCCTTTGGGGTGCCCGGAAATAGAGGGGGTTGGGAACACCCACACCTTTTGCTTTACCCCTCATGCAGTGTGCTGTGGCTCCCCACACAAATATCCTGCCCTTTGCTCCCCACTCCCTCTAGTCCAGCTCCAAACTACCAACCCTGACACACCCAGAAGAAAAAGCCAGCAATACCTCAAACCACACCACAGTGAAATTTGGTGGTTTTAATGGTGATTAAAGAAATCAATATGGTACATTTCATCTTTGAAATACAAGTGCAAAAAGGATACAGTGTAATGTTTTCTGTACATTTCTTACAAAATATTAAAAATATTACATACATCCCATCCTGAAGTGGTACTTCACACCATGCTGCGCCCATGCACCACGTGTAGCTTTTCTTTATTATGTGCGGGACATGGAGTTAATGGAAAGCTCCAGTTAGAGTCTGGGCAGGTGTGTTTAGGGCAGTGGTAGGTAAATACAAAGGGTGAACACAGGGACCTTTCTGCCCAGCATGCCCAGGAGTGCCAAGCCACCACTGTGCCTCTGGGGCAAGTGGGCAACATCACCCTGCTGGCACTCACAGCTCTCAGTTGCTCTCCAGTTTGATACAGAAAATGCCTTTTCTTGCTGTGGTTTGGCATTTTCCCTGTGCCTGGCAACACCTACCCCTTCACTCCCTGTGTAAGTGTGCCTAGGCCTAGTCCCGGCAAACCCCGCTCTAAATTAACCACAGCACCTTCTTGAGAAGAAGTCAACCAGGCTACATGGCAAATAAATTAACCCCTCCTCCCCCCACACCCCCCCACAATGCTGAGGCGATGGGGCACAGGTCAGTACCCGTCCTGGCAGTCATTGTCATCATAGTCAGCCGCAGGTTTGTGGCGGAGGGCGCCCAGCCGTCGCTTGCGGCCCCCACTCTCCAGGCTCTGCAGGGAGCTGTCATCCCCATGGCTGCTGGACTCGCGGGTGGCATCCTCGTGGGAGTGGCTGTCCCCGTCGTCATCATCCTCCTGGGACTCGCTGTTGTCGCTCTCTGTGGACCTGCTCTCCTCGCCGGTGTTGTCCTCTGGGCTGCTGTCATCCTCTGGGGATGCGCTCTGGCTCTCGGCTGATGTGCTTGGCACAGAGTCATTTTCATCCTCCTCTGACTCCTCCACAGTGTCCTCTGTGGACTGGCTCTGATCATTGTCATCTTCCCTGGACTTGCTCAGGTCACCCTCTTCTTCCCTGGACTCACTCTCAGGTGTGGACAGCACACTCTTGTCCTCAGCAGAATCCCAGTCCTCCTGCCCTTCCCAGGTCTGGCTGTGCTCATTCAAGGTTCTCACCACCTCCGGGGACTCCCCTGGCTCTTCATCCGACTGCTCACCAGTGTCCTCTCTGGACTCGCTGTCCTCATCCTCCCTGGAGAGGCTGTCCTGCCCATCCCCATCCTCCCTGGACTGGCTGGAGCTTTTTTCCTCTGACTGGCTGTCAGTAGGCTCTTCTGACTGACTGTTGTCCTCCACAGATGGGCTGTCTTCTCCAGAGTCACCATCCTCCACCTCAGGGGACCTGCTGTCACCCTCCTCCCAGCGGTGGGAGCCAGCCCCCTGGGCACTCTCCCACATGTTCCCCAGGGCACGGGGGCCAGCGTGGCGCATCCTGTAGCTGCTGCCCGGGCTGTCGAAGACAGAGGGGTCATCCCTCTGCATGGCTTCATCCTGGAAGTCATATCTCTCTTCCTCCTGGCTGCTGCTGCTGGCCCCTCCATGCCTGTAGGTGCGCCCAAAGCCATAGTTCCTGTAGCGCCGGTGGTCTGCCCCGATGCTCTCACTGCTACTGCTGCTGCTGCTGTCACCGTGCCCCCCGCCATCCCCAGCATCCCCATGGCCAGCGTCGTGCTCCTGTTCCCCTGCCCCATTGGCACCAACCACGTAGGTGGGGCCTTCACCCCCCTCCTCTTCCCCGTTGGCATCGAAGGTGTCATCCCCACTGTCATCCTCCTCATCCAGGAACCCGCCGCCATGGGTGGGAAACCCCTCGGCTCCGGTGCCATAGTGGTCTCCGTTGTCACCATCATCAGTGTCACGTGCATCCGCCTCCTATATGGAGGTGACAAACAGAGATGAATACTAAGGCTCGTAGGTCGCTCAGAGTGCAGCTTGGCCAATGCCAGGTACGGGGCAAAGGGTGCTTTCCCAGCAGAACAAAACATTCCTCCCCACTCACTCACTCACCAGGAAACCAAGGTCATTCCCATGCTGGGTGCCCATGTCTCCATGGTCCACCTCGTTCACCTGCTGAGCCTGCCTAGCTCGGCCTCTCATGTCTTGGCCACTGAGCTCCTCATCCACGGCGTTCCCATCCATCAGGTCCCTGGCAAGAGCATGTTCCCCTGTCTCCGGACTGACAGGAGGATGTCTGCTGTTTCCGCCGTCTAGGTGGTTGCCCAGCTTGCTGGTGTAATCTTCATTTGCTGTATCCTGGGGGCAAAACATCACATGGTGATTTGGTTTATTAAACACCACAGCACCTTTACTGCTGCTGCTGCAGGACCTCAGTCCTAAGCCATGCAAGAGCTCAAGCCTTTTTTATTTCTTTAACCTCAACCCTTCAGTTATTTCTGCTGATACAGAATAAAATGGTATCCACCAACAAAAGGGCAGCCCAAAGAAGCCCAAAGTGTGATGGTTCAGAGCACAGAAACTCCTTTTTCAGGGCCAACACAGCAGAAGGTGTCAGGTGAACTGGTAACTTGCTCAGGGAGGCTGGTCAAAACAGGGTGAAACCAGCCCAGCTTGAAACAACTGAGTAGATGGGCAAAGCTCAAAGACCCACAGAAGTGGCAGATCCCTCCCAGGTTCCTGATCCAAGGATGCCTGCCCAGGGCTGGCTCCCCATCCCAGATTTGCTCCCTGAGGGGCTGCTATCTGCAGGACAGGGGTACCTATGGCTTACCTCCTGCAGGGTGCTGGAGTGGGTGGGTTCATGGTCAGGCACCTAAACACATCCAGGAGACATTTGATCAGTGATCAGTGTGTCGTGGCTTGGCAAATCCAAACAGGTTTGGGGGGGAGTGTCAGTCCAGGGGGTACTTACAGGGTGAGCATAGGCCACCGTCCAGAGGAGCAGCACCAGGAACACAGCCCTCATTTCAGTCGTGGTCCCTGTGGCTGCAACAAGGAATGAAATATTTGTACACTGGAACAAAACATTTGCATGTGCCTCTGGCTGTAACTTGGCTCCACAAAGCCCTCCCAAATGATACAGCCTTGCCATCCTGACACATGGTACTCAGCCTGATATGTCATCAAACAAGCCAAGAGTTTGTCCTTGTGCCACCTCCTGCCATTTCCTGTGCAGAAATCTCCCTTTAGACTGCGATGTGAAATACCCAGCCATTCTCTGGCAGATATTTTGTCTAAGCATCATTAAAGAGCAGGAAAGCTATCCTGAATTTCCTGTTTCTGTGATTGTGACAGGAGCCTGCACCTCAGATGGGCAGCACTGTGAGACCATGGGCTGCAGAGCTGCACCTCCCATCTGGAATGGTCCCCACAGCCCCATAAAATCTCCTACCATTCCAAAGTGGAGCATCCCAATGAGATAACCCCACAGACAGCCACATCTCCAGAGCCTGCTGGGTTGGCACCCCAGCATCGCTTCCTGGCAGGCAGATAAAGCAGTTAGGGCTTTCCTCCAGCTCTGCTCTCATTTTCCAAGCATTTTCTTTAGGCAGCCCAGCACCTCATCCGTATGAGACACACTAACCACACTGAACATCACCCTGCACCCAAAACACGCTGGAACAAGCACATTCCTGATTTCTTCCCTGAAAAAGAACACCTAAATCCCAGCTGACAAGTCTCCTTCTTTCAACCAAAACTTGTGAGGAGATCTACAAGCCCTACTCCCAAACATTGCCATTTGCACTCCAGGGAATTCCACATCAAACCAAAGAAACCAAAACCTTTACCTTAAGGTGTGATGCAAGCCTGTGTCTCCTCTGGTGCTGGGGGTGGGATGAGCTGGCTGCCTGTGTTGGGGTGCTCCAAGGCTGTGCGTCCCAGGGTGGCCAGGCAGGCATTTAACCGCTGGCCAGTGCCAGCCCCGGGCTGGGGACAGCCAATGGCACCACCGGGCAGCACTGCTGCGCCTGGAGGTGTCACCAGGAACTGGCCTCCCACGCTTCCTCTGGCCTCCGCCAGGACACCAGCCCTAAAAAAACTCCTTGTGGTTGCAGGATGACGAGATGGGCTGGCAGTTAATGATGGACTGTGCCGGCCCCGTGTTTTGACTGCTAAATTTATCCAATTCACACACTTCCCGCCATGACACACACAAACAACTACAGCATCACCCACGCTGAGCGCTGGACCCTGTCCCAGGGACAGCATCCTCCTAACCTGTGCACTTGGGAGCAGTGTTTGCCCTGTGTCATGGGCCAGGGTGCTGAAACCCACAGGGGACCATTTGTCTGCCAGGTCTCAGCCTTGTCCTGTACCTTGGGGTAGGAGCACAAAACTATACTAGAAAGAGAATACTTGTCTTATTTTCATGTCAGCACAGGCACTCAGGGAGAAGGGAAATATTAAATGGTGGTGTATAGGGAGCATCCCACCCTCTGCATGGAGTGAGTGTAGCACCCTAGTGCTCCTTCCAGCTGCGGGACAGCAAGGGGATGAAACCTCTGCTGCAGAAAACACACGAAACTACTTGTGCCCAGGGGACATGGACAGGGCTGCAGCTTTACAGGCATTCACAGGAGATGCTGGCATTGCAAAATAAGAGACTGAAAGAAACTTGGGCAGGGTCAGGATTGAGCCAGGCCTCTGTGAACTACAGGTTATCTGAATTTGCCCAGGCTGTAGGAAACAGCACCCAGATGGCATGCCTCGTGCTGGACAGAGCATCTTTTGAAACCAGACGTGTCAGTCTGCTGATGGGTGTAATTTCATCCTCACAATCTCCTGCTGTTTCCCCCCTACCATTACCAGCCCATAGATTGTGGGTGTCTGCCCTGTGAGGACTGCAAGGTGCTGAGTGTGATCAGCATCATTTTTCTCCTTCCTCCTGCCCCCTGCGCAGGGAGGCCCCAGGGCTACCCCAGCCTCACTGCTTTCCCCATAGCCCCTTGACCTCAAGATGGTCACCATCAAGCCACTCACTCTTGCCCCCATACCTTTGGCAGGTGTTTTCCCCCTTCTTCCCTACCCAGCTCCTGCTTCAGATATCGTGGGATGTATTTTCCTTTTGACCTGTGACAAAATTATACCCCTGTCCCCAGCCAGATATGAGTTCATGTTGCCAACCTTTTTTAGGCACCTCCAACAATTATCATGTTTTGTTGTATTTTTTTTTGTAATGTCAAACCTGCATTTAACTCAGCCCCCAAAGATCTGGTGCTGCCTCATGTCCAGGTGCTGTGGTACAAGAAGGAGATAAACACCAAGCTCTGCATGCAGCTCTTTTATAACACAGGCCACCGATTGCCCCACCAGCCACCACCCCAAGGTCACCTCCCCTCTTTCCAGTGGCCCTGAAACACCCACAGCACCAGCACACCCAGAAGTGCTCTCTGCCAGCACCCCGACCTGACCTCACATCCCTGTAATCTCCAGTAACCCTGAGTCAAACGACAAGGTCTGTCCCCCAAATCCCTTCCAGAGATCATCCCACAGCATTAGCCAGACTGCCCAAGCAGATCTGCCTGTGTTTTGCAAGGAAAGGAAATCCCAGCACATATATTGTAACCTTACAATTAACCTTACAAAGGAAAAAAAAAAATTAAGGATTATTGTTGTTACATCAGAGGTGAGAAATGGATTGAGGGTGGGAGCAGCAGCTGTCTGATGGGTGTTTTAAATGCCACTGGGCATTTCCCCAAGTCCTACTGAGAGATGCTCAGTCCCTGGAAGGAAGATGGGGGAGACCTGGCCAAGCTAAAGTTGGCACCCTCAGGCTACCAGGGAGGAGGTGGCCAAGTCAGAAACAAGAAGACTGGAAGGGCTGGTAAAAAGATGCCTTTTTTTCACTTCTCTGTTTGACAGACTGGACTACCTGGTGTTCATGAGAACAGAGGAGAGAAATGAGTGCAGACAGCAGGAGGGATAAGAGACATCAAAGCCAAGAGAAAAGCTGGCATTACAGAGAGACAGCTGATGGAGGAGGAACATAACAGCTGCTCTCCTCCGCTGATCAAGACAGCTCAGCATCAAAAACTCAAGAAATTGATATTGTTCCAAAAAACCCACGATAACCTCCTTTTTTTTTTTTTTCCAGCCCAGGGTATTTTCATAGTATTAATGCTGCTGGTACACTTCTCTCCTGAATAGACCTATGGGTTTTGACAGCAGCATCAAAAGGGAAAGGACCAATGAATGAATTGGAGAATAGGAGAGACCAGAATGAGAGCAGGACCCAAGGCACGTGTCCTCAGCACTCATCCAAACACTCAATACCAGCTCCTACCTTAGGATTCAAATCCAAACCCCTTTGCCACAGATTTTCTGGTGACAGGTATTACAATGCAGTGCTGAGGTTTCCTTTTGTTACCTGAGTAAATATTGTCTGTGTTTCACAACATTAGTGTGTCACATAACCCCATCGCTACTGATAACATTTTAGGTGTTTGAAGAGCAGCACTGATATTCCAAATCCACCTGGGAGCAAGTGTCGAAGTCACAAATGCTGTGGTATGGAATTATTAGCGTGTTTGTCATAGCGCAGAGGCGTGTACAGGTTTGGTTTCTGCTAAGCCTCTAAATTTGCTATTTCTCACTGGAAAAAAACATCTCATAGGAGCCTGAGTCCTGGGGCCCTGAATTACAGACGCACACAGGACATCTGCTAATGCTAGACCTCTGCACATGTCCCGCAGGCCTCTCCCCTGGCCTCCTGACAGCACAGGGGTAGGATCTCTAACCCACCCTTCTGTGTCCACCATGAAGTCTCCTACTACAGACAGAGAAAACAGACACTTTCGAGGCACCAATCATTTGCTCTATTTCAGGTACCTATTTCAAGCATCACAGACTTTGGAGTCTCTGTGACACAGTTGAAGGGATCTTATCCTACCAACAAGGTGCACCATGCCCCTTCCCAAAAAACATGCAAGGCAAGCTCCCAAAATCCATCAATCCCCACCTCCTGTGCCAGCCCCACACTCCATATACTTCTATTTCTAGTATTTTTCTACAGCCCTCCTCTGAACAAAGGGCTCCAGCAAAACCAGCACATCGCCCCAATGGTCTGTTGGGACGAAGGCTCACAGGTGTTGTACCTGCTCTGTGCCACTTTTGCCAAAGCAAAATACATGGAGCAGTAACTGCTATCCACATCATTCCCACTGCAGCTGGAGCTCATGGCTGGACAGACACTTTGTGCCATCCCTGCCAGATGCGTGTGACCAGATTATCAGGTCCTGTAAATCCATATTCATGGGTCAGCTTGGCTGAATTTACTAGTTTGAGGCTGTGACTTCATCAGATGTGGACAAGGATGTCTCATTTCTGCCTGGCCACTGTCAGATCCAACACATCTTCCTGCATGAAGACACTACTCCATCTTGCTGCCTTTGGTCAAAATGAGGGCAGGGACAGATGCTCAGCTCTGCCTCACATCAGGGACCAGTTTGGACAATGCTGGCAATAGCTCCAGCGCCACTGGGCTGTCAGTAGCTTGGCACTGACAGCAGTAATCATAGAGACACCAGAGGGTAATTACAGCTCCTAAAATCTCATGCAGAGTACAATATCTTTTACAATCACTTCCTGCTCACAATTCAGCCCCTTGGGAGCTGGGAGCAATAAGTATTTGTCAATTACAAGCTGGAAGTGGAACAATAGCACAGCCTTAACCTGAAAAGCCCTCTGCAGCTCTCATCCCGTGCTCACTCCTGCTCCAACTGGAATTGCAGAGATCTGGAAAGCCGCTCAGTGCCAGTGCTCTCAGGAAGGAAAACACAGCAGTGATCAGGGTCAGCCTGGCCCTCACATCAGTGGTGCTCGGGGTGACACAGGGGCAGCTGTGCTGCGTGTGCAGGTCAGGTGTGTGTCTGTCTCCTGAGTCACAGCACCTTGATTTCTTCTTGGAGGGGAAAAAAACGTCAGAAGGAAATGACTGATGGAAATGATTGTATGAAACAGGAACTGCACGAGTGCAAATGGGTAATGCGGAGGCAGAGGCTGCCCAGAGTGGGCAGAGAGGTCAGGACAGGGCTGGCAGCTCGAGGGATGAAGACGTCTGTACGGAGTGCCAGACCCTCCTGGAGAGTGGTCAGCACTCCTCTGATTCCTGTACTGTCATTATGGTTCACTTGGGCTAAATTTATTGCTGCTCAGTGTAGCTGGACAGGAAGCTTTACCACAGTCCCCTGGGAGCCTGGAAAAACTGGATAGACACCATCAACACAGCTCTGAGCAACAGACCAGCAGCAATTTGGCTCATACCTCCAAAGGACATCTTAATCCTCAAAATCCTAATAACTTTTAAAAAAATACCGGAAGGAACCAAAAACAAAACCCCAAAAGAACCCCAAAGTCCCCACTACCAAAAGCCAAGCAATGCAAAAAAACTCATAAAATGAGAGAAGTCTCAACCAATACAACCACAGGAAATAAAAGCAGGACAGAAGATATTAAAATCTCTGAGGGAGTAGAAGCACTTTCTAACAGTCAAAGAAGACATTTTTCTTTATATGCCAATTCTCTTTGGTAATTACAAAGTAATTCAAGCCTCATTGTTCAAAACCCAACCCAAGCCCAGCTGCAGGACCACATCACACATTTGGTGACTTTCATTTTGTTCACAATCTAACTTTTAATTAACTATTATTACGTGAGTGATGTACCCACATCTTTCACAATATCCCATAGAAGCTGCTCTACTTTATACAGGATTCTACATGCTTATGATGAACTGATTTTCAGCAAGAAACAAGTATTAAATTCAAGGAGATATTTATAGTTTTCTGTGGTTCCTAAAAGGGTGGTTAGATACTGGGGGGAGAGGTGGGCCAAGATTAAGTAGTATAGCAGTGTTTTGAATATCAGAGTGACAAAGGAAAATCTGGAATTGCTTACTGGAAGTATTTTCCTGAAAACAATACATGGGATTGTTGGTGACAAACCCATATGAGCAGCCAGCAGCCAAAGCGCTGGTGCACATTTCCCAGTGAAGCTGTGCACTGCTGACTGTCAGCATCCAAAAATGCAGCTCAGGAGCATCACCACAGCACCTGACAGAAGCCACCCCCGATCCTGAGGCAGGAATCTGCATTTCTGCTCCACTTTCACAGGGACTGGAGCAGGAAATGAAGCTGACTGCTTTTAAGACCTACATTTATAAGATCTTCAACTTACTCCCCCAGTAATCAGTTTACCCAATTCAGACAGCAGGATCAAGTGTTCACTCTCAACACCACGATGATTTTAAAACTCTTCCTCGTTTGAACTACTAATTAATAAAGATCTCCCCACCCCCTCAGTTTTCTTTGTAATTTTGTACCAATCATCTTAAATGAGCAGCTGTAAATGACAGATGAAGTCTTACACAACAGACTAATTCTACTGGACAAGCGTATTCACACTCTGTTAAACTTCCAGCAGAATTCAATGGTACATCTCAAAGGAGTTGCATACGTGTGATTGCACATGCCAATCACTATCTTTTGACTCAGTCTAGTTCCTCTTCACTATTCCTGCTGGAAACCCCTCTTGTCACTCTGTTTTTTTTCTGAATGCTGAATGCTGAATGCATATAAGAATATTGCATAAGAGATAAGAAGCAGGAATCTTTAAAAAAATGCTCATAAGAAACGAATACTGGATAAGAATTTACACTTGTGCATAGCATTCAATTTTGCATAACCAGTCACAAACAAAAAGATGTGAAAATATGTTTGACAGGCAAACAGGGAAGACTGACGCAAACAAATGAGAGCATGATGCTGTCTGGGGAAGCAGGGTTGAGAACTGCTGCTGATTCCCAACCTGCATGATCCCACAGCAGGAGCAGGAACACAAAGCTCCCCTCCAAATTTTTAGTGACTTCAGTGCTCCAGTTATTGACAACAGCTTTCCTGAGGGTTTCTAGTATTTGTGACTCCTGACATGTCTGCAAACTCTGGCACTGCGTGCTCCAGTCACGTATGTAACTGTGCTGCAGGAGCAGCCCTGCTCTGCCCAGATGTAATTACAAGGTAAACTCTGTGGCTTTCTACGAGGAAGTGGCATCACCACCTCTGTCTTCCACCAGACTACTCTCCAGAAGCAGCTCAAATGGAAGTGCAAAGCCATGAAAGGACTTCCTTCGTCTGCCCAACCATGCGGGAGCAGGAGGATCACTGGAAGCGTCACCCCAGCTTATGTGCCAGGGCATCCTTTACTTTCAGCAGGGTCTTGGCACTCTTTGCTGAGGAAAGCAGGCCAGAATCACAAAAACTGATCCATCTCACCCATAATCCTCTCAGCACTGTGGGCTTAAGCACTTCACTACCCAGCCCACGTTCAAATCTCACCCGTGCCCACAACCATCATCTTTTCATATGACTAATGTTCTCTAACAGGTAAGCTCAAATCTTTCCATTCCCTCCAAATGAAAAATAAATGGACCTGAAGGGAGGTTTCAGTTTGATTCACTTCCCCATTTTTTTTTTTCCTTTCAATGAAACCAAAACTCAAAATAAAGCCAGTGTAAGCTGGCTGAACATCAATGCAAATGGTGCAGTCAAACAGGCATCATCAAAACCCACTCAGTTTTGTGATTTTTCCAGAAAAGTCATTTCCCATTAACAAAGCCAGCCCTTGCTGTCCTCTACCAGGACAGCCCCACAGCGAACAAGGTGCCAACGGCCACTATTCCAACTCAGTGGTGCAGCACAGGGAAATGCTGCCATGATGGAGGTGTGGGATGCAGCACAGAGGGGCCCAGGCATGGCAGAAAGAAATGGGCATGGGCTGGGCACTGCAGACCCCTGGGTGATGCACAGCTCACCAACACTTGGGCTGGAGCTTCTGACATTAAGGGGCAACAAAGAAACCGGAAAATATAGAGTATTATTGAGAATTTTACATGTAGAAATATTCCAAATTATTATCCTTTCTTTCCTTTTCTGTAACAGTCTGATCCTGATGTGGTGGCCATGGAGATCTTGCTCTTCACAATGTGTGGTGCTGCTGACAGGCTGTCTTTTAATGGCTGTGGACCTCAGGAGATGAATTTCTGGGGAAAAGCAGGCAACGCTCATGGATCTCTGCAAGGTGGTGTTTCTGCACAAGTGCTTTTCTTGCTCCCAGTGTGGGTCCTTCTTCCCTCTTAACATGGGGAGACAGGCACCTGTGCCCACACAGGGAGAAGGTACAGCATCCTTCTCCTTCCCACTACCTCATCCCATGGTAAAACTATAATTTGATTCCGCTCTCCTCAGCTATTTTTGGGTTTTTCAGCACTGAAATTAGCATAATTCATACAGACAGGAAGTTGTTGCTACAGCACTAGAGAAGGAGGCTTGGAAGTGAAAACCAGTCTTTGATTAAAAGAATTATGTCAAAAACCCTTTTAATGAAACATACCAGAACAGACATATAAAAAAACACCTATTACAAGAATGCTCTACTGCTTTGCTATCACGTAATTTAGGCAAAAGACAATAGAAAGACTTTTATAACTGTGTTGTGTAATTTATCAGGAGTTTCTGCAATGGCAAGGAAATGAACAAATTTCTTTAAGTAAGAACAAGAAAATTAAATAAACAGAAATTGAAATTTTACTATGTGAGGCAAATCTTGAATACCCAGAGTATAACCAGACATGACCGTCCGGAATCATCCAGGAAGCCTTCACTCAAAAAGTATTTTGACACCTATACAAAAGAGGTGAGATGGATGGTCTTGTGAGTTTTAGTGCCAGGGAGCAGGGGAGCAGGAGACAAGGGGTAAGAGTATTTCTCTCTCCTCTATTCCTGACAGAAGGTCCCTGTCATCCTCTGGAAAGCAGGGGACCAGCCTACTTTTTCCCCCCTGCCCCCCCCACCCCAACTCATCCATCTCATTGCCCCTTTGCTCCCCTCTCCCCAGTTCAAATTCAGTACCCTGAGCTTCCCTAAACAAGGATGGGGACTGCAGGGAAAACCACCAGCCACCCCAACCCCGATGTTTATCTCCTCTCAGTGTCCTGTTCCCTTCTTGCTTAGTAAATTTTGTTTTGAAGTAAACATCTCTTCAAATATCTTTTCCATCAGAAAACTGAAACGTGCTGGGTGTGGATTGCCTTCTAAAACTGCTCCCATCAGGTCATTCACAAGTCGTATTTTTAAACTCCTGGCTGGCTGAACAACAGACATTACAGACATCACACCCACCCACCCACAGCCCCGTCTTTGTCTTGCGAGAGGCTACGAGACATCACACACACGCAGTTGGCAGGTTTGATAGGAGCTGACCTTCGTGCTGGTGTGAATAACGCACCCTCCTCAGTATTTATTTCTATTTGAGGAACAGGAAGTTGCACAAAGTTGAGGATGCATGCAGGAATGGGAAAAACCTGAGGGAAGAGGGGAGCAGACACACAGGGCAGAAGCTGGGAGCACGAAGCCACAGGGGTGGGGTACCAAAACTTTCCTCCTGTGCCCTGCAAATCCTAAGAGCAGCTGCCTGCTTCAGGGAGATGCCTGGTTGCTCTTAGCCAAGCCAAAATGCCCTGAAAGATGCCATCCCCAAGCTCCAAGGAGCAAGAGAAGCTCCCCGACATGCTGACTTGGAGGCAGGGTAAGACAGGCCCAGGAGCAGGGCAGGGCTGGTTTAGCTGTACAAAATCACACTTGGGTTTTGCTGATTCTAGAGCGAGACAGAACCAGCATTAGAGCTGAAACAAGTCACTTACACACGATATGGAATATCAGCAGAACCAGGACCATGACAAGGGAGGGTGACACTTCAAGCTAAGACCGTGCTGTTCCTGAAACAACAAGGAACAGATTAACTGGAATGTTGCACAGTTTTTATGTCTCCTTACGGACAAGGTCTTTGCTGCTCATCACAGAATCACAGAATCACTTAGGCTGGAAAAGACCTCAGCAATCATCAAGTCCAAGCCATGGCCAAACACCACATTGTCAAGCAGACCATGGCACTGAATGTTACATCCAGCCTTTCCTTAAACACCTCAGAGACAGTGACTCCACCACCTCCCTGGGCACCCCATTCCAATGCCCAGCCACTCCTCCTGTGAAGAAATTCTTCTGAATGTCCAACCTAAACCTCCCCGGGGCAGCTTTAGGCTATGTCCTCTTGTCCTGACGCTGGTTGCCTGGGAGAAGAGACTGACCCCCACCTGGCTACACACAGATTTCAGGCAGTGCAGAGAGTGACAAAGTTCCCACTGAGCCTCCTTTTCGCCAGGCTAAAGATCCCCAGCTCCCTCAGCCGCTCTTCACCAGACCTGTGCTCCAGACCCTTCACCAGCTCCTTTGCCCTTCCATCACCACAAGAGATCATAGCACTTAGTAAATAAACAGCCTTGACAAACTCCTTAGTGTGTCTCAACACAATTTTTACATCAGATTCCCCATCACAAGCAGACTTGGCTTTTTCCCCCACTTATATTTGCTTCACTGTGCTCCCAAACAGCTGCAGAGTCACTTCACATGGCAGTCAGGTTGAAAATCTAATTAAATGGTATCTGTTCATAATATAAAACATGTTTACCCTCTGCCCTGAGACTTAAATCCATCTACACAGGAAAGTACTCAGCAGAAATGAGGAAGATAAGCCACAACAAATAGTCTCTGCTGCACGATTGTGCAGCTGTTTTACACTTCCCTGAAAGCCTCCAGCTGCATCGTGTGTCTGGAATGATTAAATGAAACAACCACCTGCTCTTGAGACACACAAGGAGATTGCACAACTTGCACAATGCGAGTGTTTTCAGCAGAATTGATCTTAAAATCCTCACATTGAACTTCATCTCTTTGCCTCGTTCTTAAAGCAAATGCACACTCGAACAATAAAAATAGAGCACATCCGCACAGCCTCAAAGAACAGAAGGGTGCAGATAAGATCTTTTCAGGTTTGAGCCATGTCTACCTCTTGCCAGCTTAAGGACTCTTCCTGCTCTTTTTTCCTTCCTCTTAAGAATTTGGTCAAGAAAATGGTTTGAACAATATAGATCATTAGCAGAGTCTGTCTGGCTGAAGGACAAAAATAGTCATCCCTCAGTCTGAGCTTTAAAATAGCTCCTCCCCAACGGGACTCAAATGTTCCCTGGCTGGGCAAGATGTTTATTTCTCTCCCTCCTTTTTAAACATTTAATTTCAACCTATGCAGGCATTGTGGTCAAGCATGACACAGCCCAGAGCAACATCTCACAGGAGACAGGATGAGAGTCTCTAACACCCTGACTGCATCACACACAAAGCCTGATATAGCAGCAGCACAGGGGCAGCCGTGCTGGAGCCTCGGCCCCATTTGGAGTCACTTCCCGCTAACCAAAGTGAGGCTTGTTCCATACATCCAGGCAACAGGAGTCCTGCCTGGCACTTGTTCTCTTCCCAGGCATCATGAAAATCACAGACAGAATTACATCCAGTACAGCATTTAATGCAGATAGAACAAGAAATAAAAAGCCATAATAGGGTTTTGAGAAACTGAGATTGCTGAAGAATTGGAAAACTCCATGTAATAAAGGAATTGTAATGTGCAAGTAGACAGAACTACTACTGTATGGAATAAAACACTGACGATGGGGGAGCTCCTGGATTAGACCAAAAGATAAACTGCGCAACCATATAGATTGTATTCAAGAGAATATGTTTTTAGATGCAAAACTGACAAAGTAACTGGCCAAAAAGAGCACATAAAAAGACTTAGTGTCTTTGTGATTTTTTAAATGTTTTTAATGTTAAACCACACTTCGTTGAGATTTTTCTCTAAAGAACTCTCGCGAGATAACTCAGTTTCAAAATACTCATCAGCAGCTCATATGCATTTATTATTTATTTATGCTTCAGAGATGCCTGCTAATCCCAGTCATTGCTGGTATCTAATTGAGAAGGGCAGCCTTTAGATTCTAAAAAGCTGTGACAAAAAATCATTTTTCAGAGCATAGAAACTTCAGTCCAAATTCAGTAAAAGAAGATGCCAGAAGACAGTCAAGTTTTCTTTTTTTTGAGGTAAAACAGAAGACAGAACTAATATACTAATATTACTTAGTCCAGCCTATATAATATATACACATATGTTATATGCTAATTATCAGTGATTTTTTCTTTTTTGGGTAGATAAGTTAATTTAGAAAGAAATGTATGCAAAAATACTTGCGCAAAACATCCTGATCATAATCTCTATCAGAGGATACCTGAAGAGCCACAACTGATATTCTCCTGCCTCCCCAAAAATAAGGCACAGTATTCCTTTGGATATAGCACAACTGAACGGAGCTGGTCAGAGGCATCAACTCCCTCCTATCCCCAGGACTGTCTCCAACCAGTTTTTTTTACCTTTCTCAAGAAAACTAAACTCCCCATGAAATGCCTCTATGGTCCACATGAACCCTATCAATTATTTCCAGTAGGAAAGGACAAGCAGTACTTGCCAACATTTCCAACGGGATTTGCTACAGTCTGTAACCTTTTAAGAACAAATAATTTATGCAGTTATCTAAATGAAGGCCATTTCACAGGCTCAGGAAAGGCTTCAGAAGCTCCTTTTGTTAAGGAATTTACACCAAGTTCTCCCTAAATTTCCCAACTGGAAATTAATTAATGGCTAAGATGCAGCCAGAGATGTTCTTAGAGCCCTCCCAACACCACCTGGCAGACTGTGATCCGCACTACCTGGGGCTCCATGGCACAAGCACATCAGCACTGGCTGCAATCAGACTCAAGCTGTTTCTGTTTATCTGTTGTTTGTGGTTCTTTTTGCTCTTGTTTTTCCACTCTAGTAAAAAGAGAAAAAGCAGACACACAGTTAGGTATTATATCATTGATATTATAGCCAATGTACAGGCACAGTTTCTTTATCTACTCTGAAACACTTGAATTCCAACTTGCTTACACTTTTTCATTTTGGGATAAAACATATTTGATGGAAAAGTCAAATTTTATTTGTAAATCGAAACTAGCACTGAGGTTAAAACATACTTTACATTTCAAAAACCCGTAAGTTGAACCCTGGCACATGGTCTGGAAGTGGATGGCTCAACACCACTCTCTTGTGGGCAGAGACCTGAATCCTCCGGCTGGACTGATCATGCAGAGATGCAGACAGCTCCGATAAAAACAAATGTCTTTTGAGCCTAACTCCATCTCCCCCACAGTCAGTCAGACCCACAGATATTTTCTGCCAGAAAACACAATGCGAGGCAGGCATATTAATAAATATAATGCTGAATTCTCTGAGCCTTTCCTCTTCTTTCTTTGTTTACAGTGTCTGTTTAGCAGCTGTCACAGCGAGACAGATAAATTTTTTCACCTCCCTGTAGTCATCTGCCTTCTTCCTTCCATGTTTAACCTTTCTTTATTATTTGCTGGATATCCTCCCTTTCACTTAGCTCAGCAACTACATGGCTTCCCCTTTGCCCCCAAAAATGGCACAGCACCTCTTTCTGGCAGGAGAATTACTAAACCACCGCTGAAAGGATTTTCAAAAATCACACAGTCCAATATAGTGGGACTGGAGCACTGGGACTGATGACTCCCAGACAAGCTCAGGCCTCCTGGTGACATCAGAAAACAACCAGAAATCTTCTCAACCAAAGCATTTTGTCATCAAAGGCAAAGCCATAAAATTTTTGGTTAATGAAATATTTTGTAAAATATAACAGCTCTGATAAACAATGTATAATCCTTCAATATTCTTGAAACAAAAACATTTCCTCCCCACTGCCCTGCAAGTCCCAAGAAAGCTGTTTAAACACAGAAACAGGCAAAGCCTACAAATTGCATACAGTTTTCCAGTAAAAACCTTCAAACTCCTACAGATTTCCACTTCAAGTTTCTGCACAGTTCTTCATAGTCTGGCACCTTTTTTTGGTGAAGTAAGAACTTCAAGGCAATGTTAATAGCCATTATCTGAAAATCTTATGACTAAAAGAGTTAATATTTAGCTACCATAAGATTAACATTGGTGTACTTGTCCTGATTTCTGGGGAGCCACCTGAGCAATTTTCTTCTACCAGCTGAGGGCCCATCCCTATCTGGAATATTTTATAAATCACAGGAAAACCACTTATCTGTGATAACCAAATAAAGCTAATCCGGTGGTACAGCACAGCACAAAACAAAGTTTTGAATAGATAAAACCAATCATCTTTTCAGCATGCACAACAAAAGAAAAAACAAATGGGAAGTTCTGCAATATCCCCATTCCTTTCAGATGCTGACTGGCTGACAGACCAGCAGAATTTCAACTCCAATAGGCATGAATTATTTTCCAGGCAAAGAAGCAGAGATAAAAGGGGAAGGGATTTAAAGAATTTCTCATGGGCTTTTGTCAAAGGGTTTTTTTTCTGCTTGGTCTACAGAGTGAGGGCTTAGCTATGATTTCAGGCTCTTTTTTTTTCTTTTTTTTTTTTTTTTTTTTTTTTTTTTTTTTTAACCATAAACTTCACAGTTGGCCACATAAAACATAGTCAATTTTTGTACATTTCTTACTGTATCTTATCTAATCAACCCCCCATGTCTATTACCTTTTTGGATGAACAGAGCAGAAGCCAGTAAAAGTGTAACTTTTAAAAGAACCATATTAAAATATTATCTAAAATGACTAAATTTTCAGTGTTTACATTGCAGTTCTTACCACCACACACTTCATTTCATTTTGCTTCAACCTTTCTTCCAGTCATGCCAACACAACACGCAAAGTGTCCTCCTTAGTAAGAGAGGATATTGGCAGAATGGGGAATTTGAGGCTGGATCTGCTGACTTTACCGCACAGAGCACTGGAAGTGCCTGTGCTCCTACATTGGTGCATCCCCTCCACTGCTTCTGGACAATCTTCCAGAAAGTATTCCAGTTCAGATGGAGCATTTTATGGAATAATGAGATGATAAAATAAAAATAAAGAATAAACCCATTAATGCTTGCATAACCAAAAGCCACAGAGCCTCTGCTGCAGAGGCTCGTAGAGATTTCCACACTCCTCACCAGCTCACTCTGCGCTGTCGCTATGGCAGACAAGCAGCACAGCCATAGCAACAGCTTCCAAATAGAAAACTCCTCAGAGTTATGCAAGAGTCTCTAGTCAATACCAGGTTTTACATCTTTAATTTAGAGTTTCTACCTTTTTGCGGGCTTACGCACACCATATGCAGTGTACTGAAACAACACCGAGCAGTTTAGCAGGGACTGGCATCCCCTGTGTTCCATTTTCCCCTGGGCCCACAGTGTGGCTGCCCCAGCAGATCCCTTAGTTCAGCTCTTCTGGGAGCAGCTGATGCAGCAGAAACTCTTGCACCCGCTCCCCTTGGCTCCCCTCCCTGCAAAACACTAAATATGTCCTTCCCACACAGCCACTGGCCCAGAGCCCATGAGCACTAAATTGTCTTTCTGATTCAATTAATCCAGCAGAATTCCACTAGCCCACTGCCCCCACCTCATCTCATGGAAGCCTAGGATTCCTTGCTCCACCAAGACCCAAAGAGTACCATCTTCCTTCACTGAAGCTTGCAGCACAAGGCACTTGCTGAGAGGGTCTGTTTCAGACACCAAAACACTTCTCAGGAAAAGCAGCAACATTTTGCAAGGCTCAAGGATTTCCAGTTCATCAGTGGCAGGTCAAGAAGGAGCACCTCTTCTACTGCTATGGTACTGTTTCTTCTTTGTTCTTAAGTAAAACCTTAGAATGCTTTTTATCTAACCCTCTGCATTTTTTTTTTCCCACTTACTGCAAAATAGCTGAAGCTTTCTTACTTTCCTAAATATGATCTCTTTTAAGGATAACACATTTCAGACATTTATGTCTTGAACAGAAAGAAATGTCCTTTGTAAGAGAAAACACTGTGTAGTTATTGTGTTGAGGAAGACAACCCTTATTTTACCACTGGAATAATTATTTTTCCAGTGATCCTGCAAAACAATAAAGCATTATGGCCAACAAGAGCCAAGAAAAGTACACACCTCTTTTGGAACTGTACAGTGGTCCAGCTGAAAGCCATGGTGTGACCTGATTTCCCAATACTTATCACAACCTTTTGAAAGACCAGTTTAGGAACCTTAGTCCAACAGAAAAGGCCCCGAAAACCAGATTCCCCCTTTTCTTCTCATATTGGAGAAGAGAGAGAGAAATTCTGGCTAGTCTTGGAGGAACCTTTCAAAAATGTATTGGTAGACCCAGTGAAAATATGTACCAAATGGGGAGCCTGTGAAAGAAATGCAGATTCTGGGAGAGGACAAAACCCACCAACTGATATTAAAATAATTCTGCCTAATAAATAAGTCTCATTCTGACCCTCCTCAGGTTAAATCAAAGCAGTTCATTTTGACTTGATCTGCTCTCAAATTACAGAGAGTTCTGGTAAAAAACCCCAAAACTCTGAAAACTCAGATCTAAAGTAGAAAATAAAATGGAAGGGTAGAAGGGAAGCAGAAGAAATTAAACAATTACATTAAGTCAATGTGAATGGTTTGTTTAAAAATTGTTTTAACATGTCTTGAAATACTGTTGGTTTGGTTTTGATTGTTTTGCATTCAGCCATCAAGGACTTATGCCCGATTGGTTTTGCAGCTGTAAAACTGGCATCCTCAGAGGGATCAATTCTCATTAGCAGCTATTTACTAGTACAGAATGAGCAAAATAGTTTTATACATTAATATTTATTGTCTTATTGTGATCCCTTCTCTTACTCAGATCAGATATCTGCCTCAAACTCTGCCTTTTTGTTTTATGTGTGTGCACTCATGAACCACTTTCTACATGTATAATATGCTCTCACAAGGGCTTTTGAAACAGACTAAACACAGGAATGTACTATACCAGCTGTAATTTAGGAGTATCATATGTATGTTTTTATTTAAAAAGTCATGTCATTGATGAGTATTTCAAGTGACAGCCCAGTCCTGCAACCAAAACCTTGCCATGCAAACCAGTACCCCTAGTTAGCATTGCTTACTCCATAACGCAAGTTATATTAAATTCCTCATTTCTTGGTCAAAAGCCCTACCCTACTCAAGAAATTTTCTATTCACCTTTTGGCTAAGTTTTCCTACAGATTCTCCTGCAGAGTATAATTACTTCATTTCCCCAGGGAGATGTCTCCTTGTTTTTAAAAATAACTTCTTCTCTACTTGTTCTTTTCTGACAGTTCTATTAAAAAAGCTTGCTTTTAAAAATTTTCTTCTGTAGGACATATTTGGAAATTAAAACAAGAACGAAGTGTCTTCCCACTTAGATTTCAGTGTAAAAAAAAATCTCACAATGCATCATAGGATGCTCCATTCAGTGTGGTCAGGCTTCCCTAATAATTCAGTAATTATTCAAGGCTTCATACTTAATTCAAGACTCATGCTTCCTATGGGCTGCTGTGGGCTTGCTACTAAGAAGGAAAAAAATACAAAACCCCAGTTCTGCCACTTTAACACAGATTTATTCCAAATACTTCTTCATTGTTTGGACAAAGGCAGTAGAGGCAACTTTTACAGACAGAGACACAAGCCAAACTAGAAAACTTTATAGATAAATAAATAAAATGCAACAAATACTATAAATAAAATACAACACACAGAGCTTTTCATTTATAACTCTCAAACTAGTTTACCAAAACAAATATGACAAATGAGAGTTTTAAAACAGGAAACTCAGTTAAGGGACATGCCCCGATCTGTGTTGCTCACCAGGAACAGAAAGAAACAGAAATCAAGCCTACCTGGCATTCAATCTTCCCTTCCACAGTCACTTGCCAGGCCCTCAAAAAGCACAGTACACAGTTTTTAGGGCTTTACATGAAATTGGACTCTTTCCCTGGATTTCTGACAAGTTGCCTACATAACCCTCAGTCTAACAACACTCTCCTTGATCCGAGGTGACTGCCCATACCCAGCCCAGTGAGGCATTTTGCATGTGCTCATTAAGGGCTTTTGTGTATTCTGCCTTCCCCTCTGAAAACATCTTAAACAACTAACTGTGAATGCCAAAGAGATAATAGATAATTAGTCAAGATGTAATTTGGAGACTAAATGAGCAAACTGAAAGAAAAAAATGGATAGCACACTAGATATGCCCCACTAATGAGTATTTTGATCTTCATTAACTAAAAGATACTGACATAAAATAATGTTTAACACAGGGATCTTCCAAAAGTGTACACTTCGGGTGACAATTTCTGAGAAAACACAAAAGCAGGACTGCATCCAAACCAGGAGTGCACCCATTCTTCAAGCAGCTTGGGCAGCACTTAGGAGTTTTGGCACCTGCTGAGCAGAACTTCACCACTTAATTCTTCCTACCACAGACACAGACGGGAGCAGCCAGGAGACACCTCAGCCATAGAGATGCCACAAACAGGCACTGCTCAGAGCTCAACAAAATAGAGGCATTTTTCACAAAGCAGTATCTCAGAGGAGTGGATAAACACTTACAGGGCTCAACCTATGTCCATTCACAACTCTGCCTTTCAGTAACACCACTGGAGTTTGTGAACACATCTTACAGTTTAATCCCTGCCAAAGAACTGAGACCAAAGTGTCCTCTAGTTAAGCTGGTGTAACATCTGGTTTACAGGACACTGCATGTAAATTCTGTGGGTCTCCAGACTAAACAAGTTACAGCAGCCACTACACTGCTTCCATCAGTCATTTCTAGGTCATCATACCCAAATCCTAACTTGTTTTGTTTTCTTGTTTCTTGCAGAAAGGAAACCTTTAATCTCTACCTCTGTAACATTAGCTATTGTCCTCTACAAGACCTGGAAACATGAAGGCTGTAGCTCTCTTCATTTGTCTTGTAGGACCAGCTCTTGCTATTCCAGTAAGTCCTCATCATGCTACTATTTCCAGGCACCTAATTTCCCATTCTAAAAATATTCTATTTTATCCCATTAACCTACACAAGATTTTTATGGACATGTACATATTCATCTATTTGTCTTTTTTAGAGCCATCCTGTAAACCACAAGATCAGAACTCACAGAGAGAAAACTCCAGAAAAGGTATTCTTCTTGTTCTTTAAACAATAAGAAGTAACTCACATTATTCATCTCAAATATAAAAACACATTAGCATATACATACTGGTTGGCAAATTGATTTACATTAAAAAACTTTAGGCCCTCTCAACCCAAGAATCAGTGCCAAGTATGTAATGTCTTGCACATTAAACAGTTGTAAACAGACAAAATCTAAAGCTCAAAATGGAAGTTTCACTTATTGACAAAATTACCTTAAGTGAATCCTCACATATCACCATTACCCATATTTGTACGAGCAATAAGCTCCAGTGACAGTCAGAATTGTGGTTACCGCAACTCCAGTACAGGAGGAGGACGAAATCCTCAATTTAGCACACCAAGGGATCATATGCAGCCTCAAACATGTAAGAATTTTAGCCGCCATATGTCCCATTATTCACAGAGCAGAGCATTAGGCACAGCTTGGCAGAGCATTCTGTGGAAAGGCACCCAGATGCCCTGATGGCAATGAGATGGAGGATTTCACCAGCCCACCCTATGCCACATATGTGTGCTAATGACAGAGTCCACAGTTTTGCATTGATGGCTGACCCAAATTAAAATTCTTTTTTATTGCATTGAGCTGGTGAGCCTTTGTGGCTCAGACACAATGGATCTTGGCTGCGAGCCACTGGGTGTTTCAGAATGACTAAACTCAGATTATGCTCTGTACTAGGAGATTCAAAATCAACTCTTGTGATAACTTTTTTTTTTAAATTATAAATTGTATCCCACTCTGTACAGCTTTCCAGATACATTTCATATCAATCTGGATGGTGGTCTGCACTATGAAGACCACCTTTTCCTAATGAAGTAACCAGCAGAGGAAATTGTATAGACATTAGTTTGTAGCCTACAGCTGTCTACCAGAAATACCACACAGAAGATACTTGCATTAATATAAAAAATGGTCGTAGCCAAGGAATCATCAGTTCCAAGTGTGTGCATCATCTATCAAAGGCCAGTTCTCCTAATCACAGCTATGGTGACTGAAATTTGCCCAAGTTCCTTCACGATCACTTGAGTTCCAAGAGCTGATTTTATCCAGGGGACAAAGGCATAACAGAAATCAGCTTCCAGAAGCCATACCCAGGCACATCTCTGCAGGACAAAGCTTCCTGTCAAGACATGAGCCAAATCTTTCTCAAACTGCTGCTTCAAACACAGTTACTCACAACAGACAATCTTAAAGTCTTTCTGGCCTTGTGTTTTCTGAATCTACAGAACTTTGGAAAAGCTCCACCTTGAGTTACTGTTAGATTTTGAGCAAATACACAATCTTCCCCTGAAAAAGTTAGAGTTGGAACTGACACAGTGAATGTATTTCCCAGTACTATTCCCCCATTAGCAAGGACACCAGGCAAAAGACAAAACTGCAAAACATTAAGATACCACACTGTCATTAGGAAGTGGGATATAGCTGATCTACAAGAGCCAAATTAATATTTCTGATCCTACCTTAAAAATAATATAAAAAAATATAAGTATTTGTGAGTGGAGTGTTTGTTTCCAAGCAGTCATGAGACGGCCCAAACTAAAGGAAAAGCTATTCTAGCAGCTTGGAACCATTCTTCCCAAATTAAACTCCCCAAAAGCTTTAAGAAAAATCAGCATCAGGTGCTATACTGCTGTAAGCAAGAAGCAACACTGGCCATCCATAGGTGTTGTTCATAAATGCATGCAGCAGCAGAAAAGTAATTGCTGCAGCAAGACCTGGCAGTCATTTTAGTACCCACTTTCTCCCCAAGCATTTTCCACTGAAGATACTAGTTTTGTTATTGGCTTCACAGCATTAAAAAAAAAAAAAAAAGGCACTCAAAAACCTACTGTTGATCTTATGATGTAGAAATTGTCACCACACGCAATAGCTCCTGGTGAGTTCAGCCAGGAAGCAATGATGTATCAAGACTCAAAGTAGATGAATTCTACTAGATGATTATGAAATCAATGCAGGGCACTCCCCAGGAATTATTACCATGACGCCTTGTAAAAGGTGCCCTCTCTTCCCCTGCTCCTCTTTTCCCAGGTCCCTAATTTTTCCCTTATCTGTGTAGGAAGTTAGTTTTCACATCCCCCTTCTCTGAGGTAAGTGATAATTACTGCAGCCTACAAGTGCCAGGAGTTATGACTAAAATACTAATTAAACATTTTGAGATTTCACAAGACACCCATATGCATCTGTCTCTGAAACAGAGTTGCATAGACCTCTTCAGAAACTCCAGCAATAAAAGAAGGGACAGATAAACAGATTTGCTGAGAAATAGAAGTGACATCAGCTGTGAATTTTGTGCTCTGGGCTAGTTTAAGAGGAGCACATACAAAGTAAACAAATAAAGCCAGTGTCATGCTTTGCAATGCAAGCAAAAATAACACTACGTGAACATTCAAATAAATACTAGGATTTATTAATCTACTTGTTACTTTTTAATTTTTTTTAAAGAGTGAATATATTCATCCTGAAGCCTCAAAGGAAGAGAACAGAGGGTATGTAGATAAGGGTGATTTGCTTCCCAGTCACAGAAACTTAAAACCAGACGTATCAGTACCAGGCACTGAACACAGGGATGAGACCATTAGGAAACAAGGAAGAACTGGCAGTGAGCATCAAGTGAAAAACAGCCTGAAAAGCATTGATTTCCTTGCACTGCACAATAAACCAAGTTTGGCTTCTGATAATCAGGATGGTGACTCTGGGAGCAGTGGCAGAGAACAGTACAGCTCTGAGCATGACCAGCTCAGAAAGCATGAGAAACATGGGAACATGGCAAACCAGCACCTTCCAGGCAACGCAGAGCACCCAGTGGGTGCTTTCAGCCTTGATCGCGAGCATAACATGTGGAAATATAACAAAAATGCTGTTGGCCTGTCTGAAAAAAACAGTGAAAGCGATGAAGAGGAAAGTATGGAAGAAGAGGATGAGGAATGGGGTGAAGAAACAGACTACAGAGACATGAAGCACAAAGGCCACCGGACACATAAAGGTGACCGATACAAAAGACAGCAACATGAGAACAGCACGCAATCGGATGAACTTCTGAGAGAGTCCAGCCAACCAACCCGGAAAACCAAGAGACACGGAGAGAAATTTGACCTAGCAGAAGAAGAGAGGGAGAAAAGCCAGAAGAAGCCCTATAAAGAAGAAATCACCATCTCCCAAAAAACCCATAATGAATATCAGGATGGCAAACAGCAAAGTCAAGAGAGACAAGACAATATTCAAGTGAACTATGAGAGTGATCATGACACATTGGTGAAAATAAAAAATAGGGAAGACAGTAATGATGATGATGGTCACGACAGTGGTGACATTGATGGTGAGGAGTATCTCAGCAATACCTGGAAAAAAGCAGCCTATGAGGAAGCGGAAAGAATCCAGAGTAATGACCAGGAGAGCACCAGTACTGAGCATGACAGGGAAGGAACCACTGAAGATGGCACTGAAGCTCACAGAGAGAATGAAGATTACCAAATTGTCAAGACTAAAGACCTTGCTCACTCTGAAGAAGATGATTATGATCATAAGCCACCTAATTCTGACAACAAGCAACAACCGAAAATGAGTAGCTCTGTTCAGAGCATTAATCCAATGGAAAGTGAAGATAAGGTAAATTATCTTTAAAATAAAACTGGAACACCACAAAAAGGGGGAGAGAGGGACCAGTTCCAAATTTAAATTCCTGATGATAGAAATGACATGTTGGAAAAAAATCAGGTGTAATAACGTATTAATATGCAGAAGTCTCATCTCCTCTTTTACTCACTATTCCTCATGCTGTGTCACTGCACACAGAGCATTTAGGTGAATTGGACCAGAAAGGAAGTGAACGCCATTCATGTAAGAACTCCAGGCCCAGTGGGGTGTGCAATGAAACACACAAACAAATACAGACACACAGATACAAAACCCGAAACCCAGTGTCAATCTTACTAGGATGGCCTGTTCACTCCTCTCTCACAAAGATTTTAAACATGACTACACAAAAGTGAACAGCTTGGAAAGGCAGGACTAGAGTCCACCTAATAATTATAAGAAACTCAGGCCTTACTGAGCTCCCATTTCTCTCTCTCTCTACCTCCTACTCTATTTTTTTTTTCCCAAACAACAGGAGCATGTTAATACTACCAGAGGCTTTATGCTCTTCTCACACATTTTGCATAGCAACCTCTCTCTGCTCCAAGCAGAGCAAACTGTGCCTCAGTCAGCTCTATATTCGGACCTGGAAAAAATTTGTCCAAGTATTTTATTTCTTCCCAAGATTTACCACAACTTTCTGCTTATGCCTCTGTGACTGTACAGGTTAAGACTACAGGCCGTTCCCATGGTGAGATGGAAAGTGTCAGCAACAGGAATGAGAAGGCTCTCCTTGGTAAGCCCCAAGCAAAGCTGTCGTGTAACTCCCACCTCTGCAGCTGGGGAATCTGCTGGTCTGCATTTCTTTTCTGACTTTTGCAGCACAGGGTTTCATGTGACTGAACTGGGCTTGTGACTGATCCTGTGCTCCCAGAGAATCCCTTCCATACACGTTGGATTTAGTAATTAGTTTGTGAAAATTGTTTGTAGGCAGTGCACAAATTTTTGTGTCAGTTACACAGAAACGGGAATTACCTTGCACTGAGAGCTTCAGAACAGTAGCTTGAATTGAAGTAGGAGTGGGACAAATGCCAGTGCTTGATTCAGCAAAGCCCTATGGGATATGTTTCAACAAAGGAAGCTGGAAATGAATATCAGTCCTTACAGAAGAAACAGCTTTTTCTGAGAAAATTATTTCCCCATCCAATTCAAACCTGGGACCACTGGAAGTCTCACAGCAATCCTCCTTTAAAGTATATTGGTTTATTCAATACAAGATCCAGCTTAATTTTAACAAATTTTAAAATGCACTTGAACTTCTTGGTGAATATCGGGCTGTATTTTGCTTTGGCTGCCAGTAGTGTCTGACAAACACTTGGCTTCATCCCATCCCCTCTAACAGTCCCTCTTTCCTGCTAGGATTGCCAGACCCATGTTGGAACTTCCACTGCAAAAGAGGCAAAGTCTGCCATGCAGACAAACAAGGGAAACCACACTGCATTTGCCAAGATCCTGCTGCCTGCCCTCCAACCAAAGACTATGAGCATGTGAGTACTTCACGCAGTGTGCAGGACTGGGAAAAGCCACCTGAAGTGTTCGCAAGATAACACATTCCCCTGCTATTATTTAGAATGATTCTGCCCTAAAAAGCATGCATTTGAGTTTGAGTGATTCCAGTAATTGCAAAAGTATAAAGTACCCAAACTCACTGACTGTGGCTTGAGAGCAGTATGAGCCCATGTAGCTACACAGTAGCTGACTTGCTTCACTCAGTCTCGGGGATTGTAGCTTTTCCCTGTCACTATAACTTCTATTTATCCATTTGGTGTTTTGGGGCACATGCTGAGTACTAGTACTTAACAAGTGCAACAATCCCACAGCATCTCAGAGACTATATTACAACCAAAAAAATAAAAACTGGGCTTGCAAACACAGACAACCAATCCTCATGTGGGCACACAATAAATAATATTTTCAATCCTTCTGATCACATGTACTCCCCGTGGGTATGCACCACATGCTAATGATGCTTTTATTACTGTAATGCCTCCATGAGTGACAAGGATTTTTCTCAACACAGTGGTGAGGGCTGGTTTTGCTTTTACCTCCTCCTCTAGGTTTGCGGCACAGATAACAAGACTTATGAAGGCACGTGTCAACTCTTTGGCACCAAATGCCAACTGGAAGGGACAAAAATGGGACGCCAGCTGCACCTAGACTATATGGGCTCCTGCAAATGTAAGGCTTGCTTTTCTATGAAGAATTCACCTAGGTATAAAGAATCAGTAGCCTTAACCCATCAGCAGCCCCTACATTACCTTTCTTCCTGTAATGTGCCACTTGTGCATCAATTATCTGCTAATTGAGACCTTCAAGCCCTAAACATACTTAAAAGTATCTGAAAGCTAGACATCTCTCCTGTGCTTTCACCAATTTGTTGACCTTATCTTCCCCCTGCACTGTCTTACATGTTCCTATTGCTATAGCGTCTGAAGATTTTTGTAAATCCTCACCCAGAAAAAGTGCTTTCAGAGAGTTAATAAATGAAAATGTCCATTTCAAACCCCCATAGGAAAAAAATCCAAAAAAACCCAAACAACAAGTAAGCTTAGATGGCAAATACAGAAGTCAGTATTTAAAAGCCAGAATTGATTTCCAGCCTCTTCAACTGCTGCATACCATATGAGAAAAGTGCATTCCCAGCCAGAATATTCCTTTGCTGTCAAAAACTCTGCTTTCATGCAACTGGCTGATAGCAGCTTCACTACACAACTATGCTCAGAAGCTGTACAGATATATAAAGGTTGTGGCTTGCACAACTGGTTAAGCATGTGCACCAAAAAATTGTAGATTTACTACTGAACACATTAGGTGCATTCACAATTTTATGTATTAACAGCTCCACCAATTTTAAGTTTAACTGGAAGTTTGATAGTGAGAGTCAAATCTCACTGGGCTCAGAAATGCTTGACTGGGGACTTAACAGATGAATTGTTAACAAAAGCTTTCCTCTTTGGCACAGACATCCCTCCCTGCACTGATTATGAAGTGGATCAGTTTCCCCTCCGGATGCGAGACTGGCTTAAGAACATCCTTATTCAATATTATGAACGTGACCTGAACAATTCTGGAATTCTAACTGAAAAGCAAAGGAATAAGGTCAGCAATCCTTTTCAAATGAGACCATGAAGTTTCATGGACCTGTCCAGAACATCTCATACTGAACAGTATGAATTAGATGACTTCTGAGATGGTTTATTCCACACCAAAACACAAGTTGCTTGCCTCGGGACAGAAGATGTGATAAAACTGGTTTAATCCCCTACCAAACTGAGACTACTGCTCCCCTTAGCTGAGTCTGACAATTAAGCCAGAAGAATTTCACTTCCTTTCTAGTTACTGCCAAAGTTGACCTGGACAGCAACAAAAATTTCCTGGACTATCTGAGGCAAACTTTTCATGCTGTTCATGCCCACAAACACTAAAACCCATCTCCCTGGTGGTATTTTATTATCAAGTCACATTTCTCCCAAACACCTTCTTTCCAGATATTTCTCTTCAGGACAGATCTTCATCCCTAAACAAAAAATAACAATTTCTATGTTGTGTTCAGATTAAAAAGATCTACCAGAATGACAAACGCCTCGTAGCTGGTGACCACCCAGTTGAGCTGCTCCAGCATGACTTTGAGAAAAATTACCATATGTATGTGTATCCTGTGCACTGGCAGTTTCACCAGCTTGATCAGCACCCTGTTGACAGGTAAAAAAACATTTGTGGGTTCAGTCCTTATTTTCTGAATAAACTCAAGCTGTTTTACTTTTCTAAACCACTCAAGGGATTCTCTACATATAGAACCAGTCCCTCAGCTGTTAGAAGGCAGTATTCCCCTCTTAACACAAAACTTTTTCCCTCATTGTTTTCCTGGTCATGTCCTAGGTCAGAACCTGCTATCCTCTTGCCTTGCATGATCATGTATTACACTGTAAGCTCTACAGTGTCTTAATAGCTACTAATGTTCTCCTCCAGGAAGAAATCCTTTATTACTGAAGCCAAGAGCAACAAGATAAGTACAATGGACAGAGCCCTGGCAGGAATAATCCCCTAGTGAGGTATCTGCAGTTTAGAACTAACACCACAGAGGTCTCTCAATTTAAGGAGCAAGATTAAGTCACAGTCAGGTAGCCTTCAGCTTCTGAGAACATGACTCAGATTTCAAAGTTTTGATCATATCACTTGGTGAAAGGATACATATTTCCAAGCTCAGACCTTCAATACCTCAAGGCATTCACACCAGCTGCCGTAGAATGTAACCAAGCACTTTTGCCAGCTTAATCTTCTGAAGATTAATAGCAAAACTCCACAACTGATGAATTGTGAGCAAGTTGCTACTTGCAATACTTGTAATTACTACACAAGTAGTGCTTGTTCTAGGAAAAAGACCTTTAGCAAACAAACAGCAGCAAAATGATTTTATTTTTTTAGATGTTAGACATCTTTATAATGACCTGGGACAGAGTCACTATAGAAGCACCACAACAGAATCCACTGGGGCATCTCTGATAAATCTACCGTGGTTGTTTCCTAGCAGCTTGGATCATCTTTGATAATCCTGCTGATTTATTAAGGAAATACAGCTCTCCACACCTGCTCTTTCTTTCAGATTATTAACCCACTCGGAGCTCGCACCTTTGAGAGCCTCCCTTGTTCCCATGGAACACTGCATAACCCGTTTCTTCCAAGAGTGTGATGGAGACCAGGACAAACTCATTGCTTTGAAGGAATGGTGCCACTGCTTTGGGATTAAGGAAGGTAAACTTAAAAGAACAGGCAGACACACCTGACAGAATGTTCCTATCAGGAACATGACTCAGACCTCAATGTAAGGCAAAGAAAGTGCAAGCAGCAGCTTGTGACTACTGTGCTGAGAGGAAAACAGAACAGTAACAACAAGACTGCAGAAGATGAACAGGGTTAACAGTGCAGCACAAGTTAATCCCAGAAGAGTTATGTGACAGAAGGCATTTGGCCAAACAAGCAGACTGAAGAAATGTGTTCAAAACCCTACTAGCAGGTCCCTAATTTAAGTGGAGGCTGATTATAGTCAGAGGTCAGACACACAGAGCCTTCACTCTGCCCAGAATTTTTCCAGCTCTTCTGATGACAATTTACTAATTATGAAACACATGTGGAAGAAAGCTGCAAGGAGTTGTCTTAATACGCATGTACTTCTGCCAGTGATTGGTCATTCTTGCTCATTTCATCAGTCACTTTATTGATAAGGATACAGCATAAAAATGTGTCTTTGGCATAAAATGTTAACAATGTTTTCTTCTTCTTTGTTGCAGAAGACATAAATGAAAATCTCCTTTTCTGAGCCCAGCTGAACAGACTCCCAGTACTGCACTAAAATCGGTCAATCCTGCTTATTTCCATAATTAACAGCTTCACAGCTTTCAAGAAAAAGGTCAAGTAAGGTTCACCGAATTCTTATCAAATAACACAAGTGCAGAAAATTTCTACACTCATTAGTAGCAGAAAAATCTAACTACTTCAATTCGTTCATAGCTAAACAGCCAGTGTTTTCCCCCAAATGTATCCATGATCTCTCTGAACCAATAAATACTACTAACCTGATGACTAAGCTGTTCACAAAACTCTTCAGTAGAATTATAGAATGTAGATTTTACCACACACTGAAGTGGGACTTGTTTCCTTTATTTACTGTATTGTCAGCTTGACACTGCATAGAAGTCTCAAATAAAATAGAAGTCTACTTGGATATATGGGTTTTGTCAGAACTTTGTCAAAGAAAATTCTATTTCTTTTGCCATTTGCCATCTTTTGCTTGCCTCAAGAGAGGCAGAGTTGATGCATAAAAAAACAGGATAGGATGAGAATCCTGAATCCCCATAACTCTGTGATTTTAAGGCAAGCACTTCACTGAAAACACTCCAGGCATGTTTTGCTTTATGGAAAAAGCCCCAAATGCTATTCCTAAAAAGGATGATCAGCAAACACCTTTCACCCTGAACCATGTCACCTCTCCAATAAAAAGATGGGATTCAGAAATGCTATTTCTCATAGCTTAAATAATGGGCGTCCCCTCTCCCCTTGCAAATTTGCTCTTAACCAAGGGTTGGTAATCATAGTCCAATGCCAGCCTGATGCCCTGGAATACAATGAATTAAGCTGTGGCTGTTTTCAGCACAAGAACTTCTTGCACAAACCAGAGATTACTTCCCAGCAAAACCAGTTTCACTGCCAGTTTTTTTCCATAAGCCTGACTTGTTCACTTCATGTTTTGTAACATCACACAGCAGTGTGTTAATAAATCAACCTGGATTGCACGTGCGAAAGCATATTCTCTGTGTTAATTCCATTTGGAAAAGATCTTTTCTCTGGGACTTCAAATGCCTTGGGCAAAAGTAATTTTGACAGCACTTTTCCTGCCTGGCTGCAGCCTGTTTCCTATTTGCTCTTTCCACAGCCAAGACTCAGCCATCTTAAAACAATCAAATATAGTTCACATGAGGATAAATCACAAGGGATTGACTTAATCTCCACTGAGACAATGCTCATCACTGCTCTGCTCAAACCCACTACTAGGAAAAGATATAATGAATGAATTTATCAGGGCAAACAGGGAATATTTGCCATTTAAATAGTCCAAGATCTGCAGGGCAAATAATGACCATTGCCAAGATGATTGCAGCTGAGCATATATGAAATACATAGTATATTACGGAGCAGATAAACATCCCACCTGATGAGCTGTTGATGTCAGCGGCCTCAGACCTCAGTTGGCCAACACGATGCCAGCTTCTTCCAAACTGCATCCTACAAGATTTTCCCCAGATACATGTACTCAAACCTACTTACTTACTACTAAAATAATCACTAAACAGAAGGATCAAGCAAGCACCATAATTGAAAACTTATTTTCAAGAGCTCTTTTTTTGTTTAACCCACACGTGGTTTGGTGTCAGAAAGCACAGATCTCAAACTGCAAGTACACTGCCAACACATAGCTGGCCTCAAAAGCTAGGGACTTTAATTCACAAGTTCCCATTTCTTCAGGAAAAAGACAGTATTTACACTGCCTCTCAGTTAGCAGGTTCAGTACTCTCAGCATTATCACCTGAGTACTTCTCCAGCATCACTAGTCAGGATATCTATACTGAAAAAATACATGACAAATATTCCTTTTATAACACATTTCCATTGCCAAGCCTGTCAACCCTCCAAGGATTAGTAGGGGTTGTTATAAAAAAAACCTGTCTCTTTTATCAGCTGAGAAGTAAGCTAATCATCTAAAACATCTGAAGAAGGCATGACTCATGATATCTTCTGGTTTTCTGAGGCAAGCCAGAATACAAAAAATTGTACATACAGATTTCTGATCCACCTCCCCTGACCCTATAAGAACGGTCTGCTCTTCTGGGTCATGCTTTCAAAACCCAACTGCACTGCTGGGAGCCTGCTCTGCATAATCTATCACATCACAGAAGAAATCAGATGGGCAGGAAGAGGTGAACAAGGAGTGAAAGAAAAATTAATACCTCCTGGCATTACTTTTTCCTTTGAAAGGAATGCACTAATAGCTCTACAAGATTCCCAAGGTTTCCTGCATAAACACACATTATTCCTTCAGGTTTAATTAACTATTTGTGAGGCAGGGGTAGAGTCGAAAAGGAGCAAGCCCTAAAACCATTCATTAGTTAAGCAGGATGTGGATAAAGTCTCAACAGTGCACGAGTGCATCACAGCACTGCTACACAAGGTAATTCCAGACCACAGTATTTATCAACACCTTACTTCAATGCATGGATCAAAATTCTTGAAGTCCTCAGGTCTCAACATCAGCTTTTAGCTGTTACTGTCACAACTCCTGACACCAGTACAAAATTAACAGAAATTACATTGATTAAAAACACAGGGAGAAATGTCAGCAACTGTTGTGCAGCTCCTGCTAGCAGTATAAATGCCATAGAAATCCCACATCAGCCTCCTGACTGCAAGTTACTCACATCACCTAAAGGGTAAAAAACCAGCATAATTGACAAGATTATACTTTAAGGCTGCTGTTTTCAGTAACTCTGCTTATGGTATAGTCTCCAAAACATCTGTACTGCCATAAGCAGTGGGAAGAGAGGAATCTCAAAGTTCAGCTCCTCCAATCAGTCAGGAAGTTTCATCCCCCAACAGTTTTCGCGCAGAGGCATTGTCACACATTCAGATGTGAATACCATCCATACTATAAACCAAAAAGTAATTAAATGTGAAACTAATGTCTCAAAATAGAAAATCACTGCAAAGACATGTTAAGTGAAATGACTCAGAAAAGAAATTTCACTTTATTATGCAGCACTTAAATTAAGTCATTATTCAGGTTATCCTACAAGTCTCTCATTCCTTAGGGATTCAAAGTCCTGACAAGGAATCAGTTCAAAAATACAGAGCTAAGGTGAACAGCCTCCAGTAAAAATCCCAGTGCTGCCATGCATTATGCAACAGCTGCAAATAATGAAGCCAAGAAAGCAAAGCAAGAGCTCCACATGCTTCTCATTTCACACTAGCTAAGAAATCAAAAGAAGCAATCTCAAGTCTCTGAAAAAGCCTCTGTTTATCACTGTCCAGTGTTTTTCCCAGCTGAATTTCACAGAATTTCTACTGAGGATGACAATGACATCTGTTTCAAAGCTCGAAAATCTCAGTGTCTGTCAGTTCCAAGTTTCCATCACTCATGGCACTCAGATCCAGGATCCTCACTCCAGTGGGCTCCCAGTTTCTGAGTCACCAGCTTGATGAAGTAGCTGTGACTTGCATACAGCTCAAGCTTCTCACTGATGTCAACCCACTTCACTGCTCCAGCATCATCACCTGCTTCCAGAGGCAAATTATCCATTGTCTCACCTGTTGAGAAAACAAGAGTTAGGACATGCTATTGCATCTTTTCTTCCTGCTTTTTCCTCTCTCACATCCAATCAGTTCTGCCCTTCCACAATGCTCCTTCACAGGCAGCAACTTTCAGCTGCATCTCAGAGAAAAAACAATTAAGTTTCTCACTGATTCTGTGCCAGAAACCTTTACCCCTACTAACTTTGCACTATTTTAAGGCCAATCTGAGTTAACTCCTTGTCACCACTTCTAGGGTATCACCAGCAGCATGAAAAGCTACTGGAAACCTGACAATATGTACTCACTACCCCAAGTTTAGGCAATCCCTTTGCCTGGATTGTCGTTTGTTTGCTTAACATTTGACTGCTGGTTTTCTCACATACTATTCTACAGGACAAACTGAATTCTGAAACTTACATACTCTTACAAAAAACACAAAATAATTAAAATTTTACTGAAGGTCCCAAAGTCAAAAATGCTACTTTAAGAAGGGATGCATAAAGGCTTCTGAACTACGCTCTTGCTGAAGTTTTTACTCAGTTTCTAAAAAAGAATCTCAGGACTTGATAGACAACAACCAAGAAAACGCTTTTCTACTTTGTATTGGATCAAGGGCCAAAGAAACACTATGTCCACTACTTCAGGGGCTGATAAATCTAGGACCAGTGACATGTGAAACTTCACAACTGGCACCTACTACTCAAAATTCAGTGGAAATGCCACCATGAAGTCTCTGGTTTGAACACATCAGAATCACCTAACTAGATTGATTTATCATACAGGTGAAAAATGGGAGTCCAAGATAACAGGTCTGTTTAGAAATCTAGTCCAATATTTTACATCCGACTTTCATGCTCCCCTGATTTCATTGCTATTCTCAGCAGTCCCGATTTCAAACCAGCATATAGAGTAAAAGGCAACTAAGAGCACACCTGGAGATATTTACCTGTTTCATCATGATAGTTTACAGCCTCCGTCTCCATCCAGGCATTATCAGTGTTACGAGGGTCATCCACATATCCTCTGTACACCTACAAGGCCCCGAACCAACCAGAACAAAGTCAGTGTCACAACAAACAAGGTGAAATCAGTCATACTTTTTTCTTTCCCTCTAACACATTTGCCTTTACAGAGTTCTCAACAGTCCCTCCCATTTCCTACACCACAAGAACACGAGCATCACAACTTATTTTCATTTCAGCCGCAATTTTTCAAGTTCCATACAGCTGTGAGTTACATGCATAGCTCAAGAGGCTACCACAAGAGACACAGAGCTCACCACAAAGTGTTCCTGGCTGAACAGCCTGTGGAGCTGCTTCTCCAGTTTTGCTTTCTCCTCAGGCGATTTCTGCAGAGAGTTCAAGGCCTCCTCTTCAAATTCTCGCTTCAGGGTATCACTGATCTTCTCCCCTGGGTCGACCATCCCCTTAGAGGGGGGAAAACAAAACAAAACAAAAACCTGATTATCCCTCAGATTCTACACATTTTAACCCCTGGGTTTTAGAATATTTTATCACCTGCATCATACGTGTGCTGTATCTGCCTCATGGCCTCACCAGCAGGAAAATGTCAACTGCCTCTGGAGCATTGCCCTTACCCCTGGAATGGCCCACTCCCCACAGTCTCTCCTCTTGATGGCTATGAACTGCAAGATGTTCTTGCCAGTAACTGGATGCACAACTTTATTGCCACTTCTGTCCCTTTTCCACCTGCAGCAGAGGACAAACAAGAACATGTTTTTCTGCTTCCTTGACGCTAGGGCCTGAGCGAGGGACAGCAAGGCACTGCCACCTGTGTGGGGACAAACAAAGCAGAGCATGAACAGTCATAGGGGACCAATGGATGACATCCAGCAGGATTGCAACCAAGGACAGAACACTGAGGGTTTTCCTCATCCAAAAGAGCAGAAAACGTTCATGAGCCACATTTCTGCAGCCAGGCTGGTAGCAGCAGTTCTTCTGAAAGCTCTCTGAGCTGCACTTGTGTCAATCCATACTGAGAGGACAAGTATGTTTCTGCTGGAACAGAATGGTCACACAGGCTGCAGCAGCACCAGGACAAAGCCACAAACAGCCACCATCACCTTCAGCAAAGAATTAAGAACTACCAACAGGCAAAGCAAAAAACTGTCCAAACAAAAAATAAAACAAAAACAGTGCCAGCATTTCTTTTACTTTCAAGGAAGCCACTCAGTAGCACTGGCATCCTTCTGGACAGGGGAAGAAGCAAAATGCATCAGGATTATTTTTCCCAATGGTTCTGCCTTCAGCATGGCACTTTCTAACTTGCCCTTCTGTTAACCACACAATCTTTTCTGAATGCTTTGTGTAAAATGATTAGCACTACACACACATCCTGTTAGGAAAAGCACATTAAAACAAAGCATAAGCTGACAAAAAGAGGATCCTAACCTCACCTCCTCCTATCACATACCAAATCAAGTTAGAGTTTCTTACATGACAAAAGCTAAATGGGCTAACACATAGACAACGCACAGAGAAAAGGACCATGAAAATAACACCCTGTACAGAGATACAGAAAAGAAGCAAAACGCATGGGTTTTTTCTCTACTGCAGGGTACTTTGCAGTCACCTATCCCTTACCTGGTTACAACAGGATCAGCAGCATGGTTTGGTCCCCAGCGCCCCAACAATCCTCTGCCAGTGAGGCCAGTTCTTCCCGCTGGATTCCTGAAATAAATGCCACAGTACCTGACTATTATAGTGCTAAACTGGTTCCAACTGGAGATTAAGCCCAGCCACACCCAGCTCTTCTGATCTATAAGAATCAGCTGAAACACAAGGGAGTTTATCTTCTGCTATGTTTCTACACCCTTAACATGACAGTACATTAAACATTATTTACTTCCCCACATTCAAAATATGTTCAAGTATTCTAAAAAAACGCCAAACAAAAAAACAAGCAAAAACAAATCAAGATTAAATAACAAAAAAGGGAAGGATAGCAACACATATTTGGTGTCACCATGTGCTTTAAAGGGCAAGAGACACAGCATGTTTTTCTCCTTCATCAACATAGATTCACCAAACTATATTCCATTTTTCTCTCTTGGCTTTCTTCTAGCAGGTACCAGGTATCAGAACTGACAGACCTGTAAGAGCACTGAAATTATATCACTGAAATGAGTATGCAAACACAAAACCCCCACTCACCGGGGTCTCCCATTTTCGACCACGTACAAGCCATTCAGACTCTTCCTCTCCACTTCTCCATCTCTCTCATTGAATTTGGGAGAAAAACCTTCATCACTGTGTGGCAAAGAAGAATTTAATAGAGATAAATGATAAAATGCAAAAGCTTGTATGTCAGCCATCAGACCACCAATACCCCTTTGACCCATCAGCAGTTTTTACCAGAAGTGGAGTTGCAGGTCCTCCCTTTTCTATAGGAGGATATGAAGCCCTAATACTTCCTGATGACAGTCCCTCTGTATTTAGTTCTGCAGGCAAAAGTGAAGAACTAAAGTATTTAATATTGCATCTCTCTAAATTTTCACTTAGACAAAGTGTTTCAAAGGTATTTTTGTTAAGGTTAGAGTTGTAGAATTGCAGAATCATTTTGTTTGGAAAAGACCCTTAAAATCATTGTTCAACCCAGCACTTCCAAGCCCACTGCTAAACCATGTCCCCATGTCATTCACATCTTTTAAATACCTCCAGGGATGGTGACTCCACCACTAACCTGGGCAGCCTGTTCCAGTGTCTGACAAACTTTTCCGTGAAGAAATTTTTCCTAATATCCAATCTAAACCTCCTCTGGCACAACGTGATGCCATTTCCTCTTGTCCTATACCTTGTTACTTGAGAGAAAAGACTGACACCCCCATTGTTAAATAGTCACAAAAAAATTACTGTCACTAATTCAACCTTTCCCATTTCCTGAGCTGGAGCTCAGGACTCAGTTCCAGGACTATAATTATACTTCCTTTTCTCATGTTGCATTCAAACCATGAACAAACAAATATCATTAAAGTGTTCTCCCAAATTCTTAAGGAGAATTAGGAGACTTTTATTTAGCTCACAACAGAGAAACACTTGCACAGCATCAACGGCTGTCCATTATTCCAATCTCAATCCTCAACTCAGTAAAATCATGTGTCAAAGACCTTCACAACAAACCCAAAAAATTCAGTTCTCTAACCACCACTTTTCTTAATCTTGATTTTCAAACATCACTGCAGAATCACACATCACTTAAGGTGATGATCTTGTTAGCTCATGACTATTTCCTGCTTCCATGTTCACAGGGGAAAAGGGCCACCATTTCCACTCACTTGATTTGGGGATCTGCCCAACTGGGTCCAGCCAAAACAGACTTTGCAGTGTACTCCACTGGATTATAATCTTTCCACTCAGTCAGCCACCCCACTTTATCTTCAGGCACTTGGCTACGCTCAACGCGTGATCCTGGATACGGGGAGGTGAGAGCTTTGCTGTGGTGGAACTTCATATTATAACTGTTGAACATGTTCACAGGATGAAGATGGGACCAACAGTTTGCAGATAAGTTACTAAAAGAAAAGACAAAAACAAAACAAAAAAAACCATCTCAGTCATTAGGCCTTAATCTGCTATTTAGTCCCGGATCTGCAAAGTACATTATAGCAAGAAGAATAGACTGAGTTCTTTCATAGAATTTCAGAATCAATTGAGTTAGAAAAGACCTCTGAGATCATCGAGTCCAACCTATGACCAAATAGCACCGTGTCACCTCGACCATGGCACTAAGTGCCACGTCCAGTCTTTCCTTAAACACCTCCAGGGCTGGTGACTCCACCACCTCCCTGGGCAGCCCATTCCAATGTCCGTTCACCCTTTCTATGAAGAAATTCCTCCTAATATTCAACTTACAAAACATGCGAAGTTCCCAAAAAAACCCTTTAACAGAGACGTGGAAAAGGGCAATACCGTGTTTGTACTTTTCACTAATTACATCACTTTAAAGGACAGCCCGGCCTGAGGGACATCAGACACCCCGGCCAAACTCCCCCTCGGCAGACAGAGGATGCACGGCAGCCCCGGGAACTCGGCCGGGCCAGAAGGCGGCAGCTCCCGACGGAACAGGCCACGCCCGGCCGGCTGCGACACCGGGGCCTGACCCGGGCACCGCGCGGCTCCGCCACCGCCACGGCCCGCGGTACCTGTGGGCCGGGCGGCG